>BQMI01000152.1:0-586721 GCA_026005395.1 Asobara japonica | reverse complement strand
TTTCGGTCCCCCGATTTTTGGGCCCCCCAATTTTGGTGCCCCACTCTCTGCCCCCCAATTTTTGTACCCCACCCGCTGCCCCCCGATGTGTGTACCCTACCCGCTGCCCCCCGATTTTTGGGCTCCCCAATTTTGGTGCCCCACTCTCTGCCCCCCAATTTTTGTACCCCACTCTCTGTCCCCCCCCCCCCCATTTTGGTGCCCCAGTCTCTGTCCCCCGATTTCGGTGCCCCACTCTCTGCCCCCAATTTTTGTGCCCCCCCCCCCCCATTGTTGAGCCCCGCGATTGTTGTGCCCCCCAATTTTTGTGTCCCACTCGCTGCCCCCCCCCCCCAATTTTGGTGCCGCTCTCTCTGCCCCCCCCCCCCCCCCCCAATTTTGTGCCCCCTGATTTTTGTGCCGCCCGATTTTTGTGCCCCCCAATTTTGCAGCCCCACTCGCTGCCCCGCAAATTTTTGTACCCCACTCTCTGCTCCCCGATTTCTGTGCCCCACTCCCTGCCCCCCGATTTCCCCCCCCCCCCCGATTTTTGCCCCCCCCCCCGATTTTTGGGCCTCCCGATTTTTGGGCCCCCCGATTTTTGGCCCCCCCGATATTTGTGCCCCCGATTTTTGGGCCCCCCGATTCTTGTGCCCGCCATTTTGGCGCCCCACCCGCTACCCCCCAATATTTGTGCCCCCCGATTGCTGGGCCGCCCGATTTTTGGGCCCCCCAATTTTGGTGCCCCACTCTCTGCCCCCAATTTTTGTACCCCACTCGCTGCCCCCCGATTTTCGTACCCCACTCGCGGCCCCCGATTTTTCTGCCCGCCGATTTTTGGGTCCCCCGATTTTTGTGCCCCACTTGCTGCCCGCCAATTTTGGTGCCCCACTCGCTGCCCCCCAATTTTCGTACCCCACTCGCTGCCCACCGTTTTTTTTTACCCCCGATGTTTGTGCCCCACTCGCTGCCCCGCAAATTTTTGTACCCCACTCTCTGCTCCCCGATTTCTGTGCCCCACTCGCTGCCCCCCGATTTTTGCTCCCCCCTCCCGATTTTTGGGCCCCGCGATTTTTGGCCCCCCCCGATTTTTGTGCCCCCCAATTTTTGTGCCCCACTCGCTACCCCCCAACTTTTGTACCCCACTCGCAACCCCCCATTTTTTTGCCGCCGATTTTTGGGCCCCCCGATTTTTGTGCCCCCCAAGTTTTCCGCCCCATCCACTGCCCCCCAATTTTCGTGCCCCCCGATTTTTGTGCCCCCCGATTTTTGTGCCCCGATGTTTGTGCCCCACCCGCTGCCCCTAATTTTGTCGCTCCACTGTCTGCCCCCCGATTTTTGGGACCCCCGATTTTTGTGCCCCCCAACTTTTGTGACCCACTCGCTGCCCCCCAATTTTGGTGCCCCACTCTCTGCCCTCCAATTTTGTGCCCCCTGATTTTTGGGCCCCCCGATTTGTGACCCTCAATTTTTGTGCCCCACTCGCTGCCCCCCAATTTTGGTGCTCCGCTCGCTGCCCCCCAGTTTTTGTACCTCACTCGCTGCCCCCCCATTTTTTTGGCCCCGATTTTTGGGCCCCCCGATTTTTCTGCCCGATCCACTGCCCCCCAATTTTGGTGCCCCACTCTCTGCCCCCCAGTTTTTGCCCCTCCCCTTTTGTGCCCTCCGATTTTTGTGCCCCCGAATTTGTGCGCCCCACCCGCTGCCCCTGACTTTTGGTGCCCCACTCGCTGCCCCTGACTTTTGGTGCCCCACTCGCTGCCCCCCAATTTTTGTACCCCACTCTCTGCCCCCCCATTTTGGTGCCCCAGTCTCTGCCCCCCCATTTTGGTGCCCCAGTCTCTGCCCCCCCATTTTGGTGCCCCAGTCTCTGCCCCCCCATTTTGGTGCCCCAGTCTCTGCCCCCCCATTTTGGTGCCCCAGTCTCTGCCCCCCCATTTTGGTGCCCCAGTCTCTGCCCCCCCATTTTGGTGCCCCAGTCTCTGCCCCCCAATTTTTGTGCCCCACCCGCTGCCCCCCAATTTCAGTGCCGCACTCTCTGCCCCCCCCATTTTTGGGCCCCCCGATTTTTGTGCCCACCCATTGTTGAGCCCCGCGATTTTTGGCCCCCCGATTTTTGTGACTCGCTGCCCCCCCAATTTTGGTGCCCCTATCTCTGCCCCCCCCCCCAATTTTGTGCCCCCTGATTTTTGGGCCCCCGATTTTTCTGCGCCCCCTTTTTTAGCCCCCCGATTTTTGCGCCCCCCGATGTTTGTGCCTCACCCGCTGCCCCCCAATGTTTGTGCACCCCCGATTTCTGGGCCTCCTGATTGTTGGGCCCCCCGATTTTTGGGCCCCCCGATTTTTGTGCCCCACTCGCTACCCCCCTATTTTTGTACCCCACTCGCAACCCCCCATTTTTTTACCCCCGATTTTTGTGCCCCTCAAGTTTTCTGCCCCATTCACTGCCGCCCAATTTTCGTGCCCCACTGTCTGCCCCCCAATTTTTGGGCCCCCCGATTTTTGTGCCCCCCGATTTTTGTGCCCCCCGATTTTCGTGCCCCACTCGCAGCCCCCCAATTTTGGTGCCCCACTCGCTGCCCCCCAATTTTTGTACCCCACTCTCCGCCCCCCCATTTCTGTGCCCCACTCGCTACCCCCCGATTTTTGGGCCCCCCGATTTTTGAGCCTCCCGATTTTTGTGCCCCCCGATTTTTGTGCCCTCCCATTTTTGGGCCCCTCGATTTTTGTGCCCCCCAATTTTTGTGCCCCCCGATTTTTGGACCCTGCGATTTTTGGGCCCCGCGATTTTTGGGCCCCCCGATTTTTGTGCCCCACCCGCTGCCCCCCAATTTGTGTACCCCCCGATTTATGTGCCCTACGATTTTTGTGCCTTCCGATTGTTGTGCCCCGCGCTGCAAATTTTCCTTACTCGGTGCCCCCGATTTTTGCGCCCCGTTGACACAATGTGTGTTCACGAACCTCCAGGTTTTTGTGACACCTTCCATGGGGACCCTTTCAGGTATAACATATCAAAATTTGAGCGAAATCCCCAGCGGCGTTCTCGAGATAGCGAAGGTCGTATCTCCATATTCTCGAATGGGTCTGCGTTACGACGACAACATAACGTCACGCGAGACCAGAATTATTATTATTTCATGATCCACATTCCATCTACACTACTTCAGGTAGAGCATATGAAAATTTGAGCGAAATCCCCAGTGGCGTTCTCGAGATAGCGAAGGGCGTATCTCCATATTCTCGAATCGGCCTGCGTTACGCCGACGACGCAAGTTACGATTCAAATGTTACGACCCCCTAGTTATCCCTCTTAAATTACGACCGCCATGTTAGACCCACCAAATTACTACCCCTATGCTACAACCCCCAGGTTACGAGCCCCAGTTACGGGACCCAGTTTACAAGCCCCAGGTTGCGAGCCGAAGTTAGGAATCCCAGGTTACAAAGCCCAGTCACGAAACTCAAGTTACGAATCCCAGGTTACGAACCTAAGTTACGGGACCCAGGTTACAAGCCCCAGGTTACGAACATAAGTTACAGACCTATGGCGAAGATTGGGGGCTCCCAGCCGGGCGCGAAAATTGGGGAGCAGCCAGTGGGGCTCACAAATTACCGGGCAGCCATTGGGGCACACAAACTAGGGGGGAAGCCAATGGGGCACAAAAATTCGGGGGCAGCCAGTGGGGTATCAAAATTGGCGGGCAGCCGTTGGGGCTTAAAAATGGAGGCAACCATTGGGACACAAAAATTGTGGAGCCGCGAGCTAGGTAAAAAAATTGGGGAGCAGCCAGTGGGGTACAAAAAGTGGGGGCAGCAAGTGAGGTATCAAAATTGGTGGCAGTCATTGCGGCACATAAATTAAGAGGCTTCCAGTGAGGCATCGAAATTGGGGAGCAGCGAGCGGGGCACAAATTGGGGGGCAGACAGTGGGGCACAGAAATCGGGGGGCAGACAGTGGGGCACAGAAATCGGGGGGCAGAGAGTGGAGTACAACAATTGGGGGGCAGCGAGTGGGGCACCAAAATTGGGGGGCTGCGAGTGGGGCACGAAAATTGGGGGGCAGCAGGTGGGGCACAAAAGTCGGGAAGCCCCGAAATCGGGGGGCCCACAAATCGGGGGGCAGCGAGTGGGGTACAAAAATTGGGGGGCAGCGAGTGGGGCACCAAAATTGGGGGGCACAAAAATCGGGGGGCACAAAAATCGGGGGGCCCAACAATCAGGAGGCCCAACAATCAGGAGGCCCAACAATCAGGAGGCCCAAAAATTGGGGGGCAGCGAGTGGGGCACCAAAATTGGGGGTAGCGAGTGAGGCACCAAAATTGGGGGACAGCGGGTGGGGCACAAAAATTGGGGGGTAGCGAGTGGGGCACAATAATTGGGGGGCAGCGAGTGGGGCACAAAAATCGGGGGCAACGAATAGGGCACAAAAATTGGGGGGCAAAGACTAGGGCACCAAAATGGGGGGCAGCGGGTGGGGCACAAAAAATGGGGGCAGCGGGTGGGGCACACAAAATGGGGGTATACCCCATCGGGGATGAATATATACCCGAATCGGATTTACTTGCGGATCTCTTTGCGGAAAAATATATACCCGAATCGGGTTTATTTGCATACCGCTTCGGGAACAAATATATACCCGAATTGGGTTTACTTGCATACCCCATCGGGTAAGAATATATACCCGAATCGGGTTTACTTGCATACCCCTTCGGGGGAAAATATATACCCGACTCGTGTTTATTTGCGTACCCCTTTGGGGGAAGAATATATAGCCGAAACGGGTTTATTTGCGTACCCCTTTGGGGGAAGAATATATAGCCGAAACGGGTTTATTTGTAAACCCCATCGGGGAAGAATATATACCCCAATCGGATTTATTTGCATACCCCATCGGGTAAGAATATATACCCGAATCGGGTTCACTTGCATACCCCATCGGGTAAGAATATATACCCGAATCGGGTTTACTTGCATACCCCTTCGGGGGAAAATATATAACCGAATCGGGTTTCTTTGCATACCCCATCGGAGAAGAATATATACCCGAATTGGGTTTACTTGCATACCTCATCGGGGAAGAATATATACCCCAATCGGATTTATTTGCATACCCCATCGGAGAAGAATATATGCCCGAATCGGGTGTACTAGCATACCCCTTCGGGCGTAAATATATACCCGAATCGGGTTTACTTACATTCCCCTTTCCGGGAAAACTATATAACCGAATCAGGTTTATTTGCATACCCCATCGGAGAAGAATATATACCCGAATCGGGTTTATTTGCATACCCCTTCGGGGGAAAATATATACCCGAATCGGGTTTACTTGCGTACCCCTTTGGGGGAAGAATATATAGCCGAAACGGGTTTATTTGCGTACCCCTTTGGGGGAAGAATATATAGCCGAAACGGGTTTATTTGTAAACCCCATCGGGGAAGAATATATACCCCAATCGGATTTATTTGCATACCCCATCGGGGAAGAATATATACCCCAATCGGATTTATTTGCATACCCCATCGGAGAAGAATATATACCCGAATCGGGTTTACTTGCATACCCGTTCGGGGGAAAATATATACCCGAATCGGGTTTACTTACATATCCCTTCGGGGATAACTATATACCTGAATTGGGTTTACTTGCATACCTCATCGGGGAAGAATATATAACCGATTCGGGTTTATTTGCATACCCCATCGGAGAAGAATACATACCCGAGTTGGGTTTACTTGCATACCTCTTCGGGGGAAAATATATAACCGAATCGGATTTCTTTGCATACCCCATCGCAGAACAATATATACCCGAATCGGCTTTACGTGCGTACCCCATCGGGGAAGAATATATACCCGAATTGGGTTTATTTGCATACCCCTTCGGTGACAAATATATACCCGAATCGGGTTTACTTGCATATCCCTTCGGGGGAAAATATATAACCGAATGGGATTTATTTGCATACCCCATCGCAGAACAATATATACCCGAATCGGGTTTACTTACATACCCCTTCGGGAATAACTATATACCCGAATTGGGTTTACTTGCATACCTCATCGGGGAAGAATATATACCCGAATCGGGTTTATTTGCATACCCCATCGGGGAAAAATATATACCCGAATCGGGTTTACTTGCGTACGCCTTTGGGGGAAAATATAGACCCGAATCGGGTTTACTTGCATACCCCATCGGGGAAGAATATATACCCGAATCGGGTTTATTTGCATACCCCATCGGAGAAGAATATATGCCCGAATCGGGTTTATTTGCATACCCCATCGGAGAAGAATATATACCCGAATCGGGTTTATTTGCATACCCCATCGGAGAAGAATATATACCCGAATCGGGTTTACTTGCATACCCCTTCGGGGGAAAATATATAGCCGAATCGGGTTTACTTAGATACCCCTTCCGGGAAAAATATATACCCGAATCAGGTTTATTTGCATACCCCATCGGAGAAGCACATATACCCGAATCGGGTTTATTTGCATACCGCATCGGAGAAGAATATATACCCGAATCGGGTTTATTTGCATACCTCATCGGAGAAGAAAATATGCCCGAATCGGGTTTATTTGCATACCCCATCGGAGAAGAATATATACCCGAATCGGGTTTGTTTGCATACCCGATTGTCAAAAGTTCATCAATGAATTCAAATTTAAATTCATTCGCCCGCCATCTGAGCAACGCATTGCGCACGCGCGCCGCTCATCGCGACAAAAGTATGGTGCGAATGCGCCTAGAGTCGACGCGTGCGGAACTCATGCCTTTTTTTGGGATCAACTCTCTCTCGCTAACCGACCTTCATCGTATCCACACGCATTGTTTGCCAGTGATAAAGTTATCAAGTTAAATTCGTAGCCTGCAAAGACCACAGGATCTCGTTAATCCTCTTTTCGTTGCTGTGAATACGCACTCTTCTCCAACTAAGTTAGCTTGAGCAAACTCGATGTTTTCCACTAAGGAAAATTATCTATACAGGTACCACTCTTACTGTACTCAGGCAAAATTATTCTATTGCCACTCAGCTCACATGCATTAACCAGATTCATCGATCAATAATATTGATCAATCTTGCCTCAACCTAATCAAATCTACACAATCCCATAGTTCGATCTTCAATCACTTGAGTCTTGTGAATAAAATTACAATATGAATCCCACGTGGTATCTAACCTCAACCTAGCAAAAATCACAAGTGGAATTATCCCGGGTCTGATCTTTCAGTTGTGCTTAGAGCAATATAATCATTAATGTATTTAGTTAATAGATCAGATCGTAATTTCCAATTAATTAAGACCTAGCTCCATTGATACTCATTATCCCACCACGTGCGTCCATAACCTCAAGCTGCTCTCGCTCTAAGCATCCACACCCGTCATTTAATTTAACAATTATGCACTCATTCTCTCAGTCAACTACTTGCTCTCTAATTCAAGACTCGTGTTCAATCTGTTTCAGATCTTTACACATCCATTCCTCAATATTACTATATTCTCTGTTAAATTCTGATCGTACATTCATCTATCATTTGTGTTTATTTTATTGTGAATCATCTACTTGAAACCATTGCCACCAATAGCTGAAGTTAAATACATGAAGATTTATCAGAGAACTTCTAATTATTTCTCCAATCATTCCAACCCTGGCTCTACTCATATACAGTCCACTCCCAGTCTATTCCTATTTAATGTAGACTAAACACCGATCGGAGAAGAATATGTAACCGAATCGGGTTTACTTACATACCCCTTCGCGGATAACTATATACCCGAATCGGGTTTACTTGCATACCCCTTCGGGGGAAAATATATACCCGAATCGGGTTGACATACATACCCCTTCCGGGAAAACTGTATACCCGAATCAGGTTTATTTGCATACCCCATCGGAGAAGAATATATACCCGAATCGGGTTTATTTGCATACCCCATCGGAGAAAAATATATACCCGAATTGGGTTTATTGGCATACCCCTTCGGTGACAAATATATACCCGAATCGGGTTTACTTGCATACCCCATCGGGGAAGAATATATACCCGAATCGGGTTTATTTGCATACCCCATCGGAGAAGAATATATACCCGAATCGGGTTTATTTGCATACCCCATCGGAGAAGAATATATACCCGAATCGGGTTTATTTGCATACCCCATCGGAGAAGAATATATACCCGAATCGGGTTTATTTGCATACCCCATCGGAGAAGAATATATACCCGAATCGGGTTTATTTGCATACCCCATCGGGGAAGAATATATACCCGAATCGGGTTTACTTACATACCCCTTCGGGGAAAAATATATACCCGAATCGGGTTTACTTGCGTACCCCATCGGGGAAGAATATATACCCGAATCGGGTTTATTTGCATACCCCATCGGGGAAGAATATATACCCGAATCGGGTTTATTTGCATACCCCATCGGAGAAGAATATATGCCCGAATCGGGTTTATTTGCATACCCCATCGGAGAAGAATATATACCCGAATCGGGTTTACTTGCGTACGCCTTTGGGGGAAAATATATACCCGAATCGGGTTTACTTGCATACCCCTTCCGGGAAAAATATATACCCGAATCGGGTTTATTTGCATACCCCATCGGAGAAGAATATATACCCGAATCGGGTTTACTTGCATACCCCATCGGAGAAGAATATATGCCCGAATCGGGTTTATTTGCATACCCCATCGGAGAAGAATATATACCCGAATCGGGTTTATTTGCATACCCCATCGGAGAAGAATATATACCCGAATCGGGTTTATTAGCATACCCCATCGGGGAAGACTATATACCCGAATCGGGTTTACTTACAAACCCCTTCGGGGAAAACTATATACCCGAATTGGGTTTACTTGCATACCCCTTCGGTGACAAATATATACCCGAATCGGGTTTATTTGCATACCCCATCGGAGAAAAATATATACCCGAATTGGGTTTATTGGCATACCCCTTCGGTGACAAATATATACCCGAATCGGGTTTACTTGCATACCCCATCGGGTAAGAATATATACCCGAATCGGGTTTATTTGCATACCCGATCGGGGAAGACTATATACCCGAATCGGGTTTATTTGCGTATCCCATCGGGGAAGAATATATACCCGAATCGCGTTCATACCCCTTCGGGGGAAAATATATAGCCGAATCGAGTTTATTTGCACACACTGCGGGGACAAATATATACCCGAATTGGGTTTACTTGCATACCCCTTCGGGGGAAAATATATACCCGAATCGGGTTTATTTGAATACCCCATCTGAGAAGAATATATGCCCGAATCGGGTTCACTTGCATACCTCATCGGGGAAGAATATATACCAGAATCAGGTTTACTTGCGTAACCCTTTGGGGGAAAATATAGACCCGAATCGGGTTTATTTGCATACCCTGCGGGGACAAATATATACCCGAATTGGGTTTACTTGCATACCTCATCGGGGAAGAATATATACCCGAATCGGCTTTATTTGAATACCCCATCGGAGAAGAATATATGCCCGAATCGGGTTTATTTGCATACCCCATCGGAGAAGAATATATACCCGAATCGGTTTTTTTTGCATACCCCATCGGGGAAGAATATATGCCCGAATCGGGTTTATTTGCATACCCCATCGTTGACAAACATATACCCGAATCCGGTTTACTTGCATACGCCATCGCAGAAGAATATATACCCGAATCAGGTTTACTTGCGTAACCCTTTGGGGGAAAATATAGATCCGAATCGGGTTTGTTTGCATACCCCTTCGGGGGTACAAATATACCCGAATCGGGCTTACTTGCATACCTCTTCGGGGGAAAATATATATCCGAATCGGGCTTACTTGCGTACCCCTTTGGGGGAAAATATAGGCCCGACTCGTGTTTATTTGCGTACCCCTTTAGGGGAAAATATATACAAGAATCGGGTGTATTGGCATACCCCAATATATACATTTCAAGTTTCAAAAATTTCAAATTTCAAAAATTTCAAATTTCAAAAATTTCAAATTTCAAAAATTTCAAATTTCAAAAATTTCAAATTTCAAAAATTTCAAATTTCAAAAATTTCAAATTTCAAAAATTTCAAATTTCAAAAATTTCAAATTTCAAAAATTTCAAATTTCAAAAATTTTAAATTTCAAAAATTTCAAATTTCAAAAATTTCAAATTTCAAAAATTTCAAATTTCAAAAATTTCAAATTTCAAAAATTTCAAATTTCAAAAATTTCAAATTTCAAAAATTTCAAATTTCAAAAATTTCAAATTTCAAAAATTTCAAATTTCAAAAATTTCAAATTTCAAAAATTTCAAATTTCAAAAATTTCAAATTTCAAAAATTTCAAATTTTAAAAATTTCAAATTTCAAAAATTTCAAATTTCAAAAATTTCCAATTTCAAAAATTCCAAATTTCAAAAATTTCTCATTTCAAAAATTTCAAATTTCAAACATTTCTAATTTCAAAATTTTCAGATTTCAAAAATTTCAAATTTCAAAAATTTCAAATTTCAACAATTTCAAATTTCAACAATTTCAAATTTCAACAATTTCAAATTTCAAAAAGTTCAAATTTCAAAAATTTCAAATTTCAAAAGTTTCAAATTTCAAAAATTCCAAATTTCAAAAATTTCAAATTTCAAATTTCAAAAATTACAAAATTTAAAAATTTCAAATTCAAAAATTTCAAATTTCAAAAATTTCAAATTTCAAAAATTTCAAATTTCAAAAATTTCAAATTTTAAAAACGTCAAATTTAGAAGATTTTTTTTTTTTTTGCAGGACCCCCGGAGGTCGAGGCAATTGGATAATGCCAGAAAGTTCAACGGAATCATCAGACGACGATTGCATCCTTAATCAATCTTCCCCTCCTTCTATGACTTTTACTAAATTTCCAAACATATAACAAACAGATAAAATTCCATAGATATTCAAAGAGACGAAGTCTAATTATCGGTGGCTTTTTGTGACAACAGATTTTTTCTATTTTCATTTTTTTTATTATAATGACAAATTTTGATTATACCCCCAAAATCATAAAATGAGCCACTTTTTTTTATTGTCCAAATATAATTTTTTTTCCAAAGATTCCACTATCTGCAACAAAACTTTGAAACTTTATCTGTAAATTTTGAATAAATTGACAAAAAAATCGCATGACATTTCGAATCTAGTGTTCTTTCACCATTTCCAAAATTGAGGATGTTTATCCAACACAGTTTACCAAAAAAAGTACTTTTTGTTTATGTAATTACTTTGTGGAATTTGCAGAATGTTGCAAGCCAGATATTCAAAACTTTCTCAATTTTTGAACTTCGCACGATTTTTTCTAAATCTTCGGTATTTTTTAATTTGCAAAATAAAAACGCAATTCAGCATTTTAAATTATCAAAGCAAAATTGCTCTGTATTTCTTCCGAAAAAATTAGACTTTACAACAATCTTGACTATTTAAAATTATGATTTTTCGTATATTTTGGAAATTAAAGCACCTTGAATTGGATAAACATTCGTAATTATTAGCATATATTCAGAGTATAGGCGAACTTAGTCGACTAAATAACAATACCATTTTCCGTCATATGTGGGACTCTATATAGAACCTGTGGTACCTGATTCAGACCTATTAATCTCTTCTGGTAGAACTCTCTAGTGTTACATCATCGCTTACAATATGAGTGAAAACAAATCCATCGAAGTCTGCCAAGAATGCCAAAACCCCATACATTTTCGATCTTATGTCGCTACTTAATTAACTGAAGAAACCAGGCGAGAACTGACACCTAACTTCAGACTGTCTCAATTTTCTTTTTGACGTTCACGGCTGAATGCAATTTTATTCCCAAAAATTCATATTTTACGAATTTGCTTCCAATAGAGGGACGTCTAGAGTCACTGGTGATATTCAATAGACTGGAAAAATAAACGGAGACATTATGAATAATAAATTGTTTCATGAAGTGTTTGGTATGATCGTCGCAGGGGGCCTCTAGTAATGAGAGGGCCTTTTCCTCAAGGGTCGTAAATCCTTCAGTATGCTGCAATTAGCACGTCAATAGTCAGAAACGGCTACTACGGAAAGTAAGCCGACGTAGCATGTAGGTGAGAACAATGGGATTGATGGGTAAACACAAATAATTATGTTCAACACAAAATTCACCAAGAAACTGAGTTTTAATAACATATAAATAAAATAAAACACTTGACACCAACTTGAATTAACTGTTTCGATATAAAAATAATAGAATTCAAAACGACTAAAAGAGTCTGGATATGATGTCGATAGTTCAGAAAGAGCTAGTGGTCTTTTCTGTTCGCGATCTCGGTGGTAACTAACTGCCTTCTTAGTTTTAGAGGGAAACGAGGGCCAAGTCGCATCTTGAAGAAGTGAGGGTAAGTCAAATCCAATTGGTGGAAAACTCAAAATTTTCCTAGACCGAAGGCGTGGACTAAAAATACGTTAAATTGTAGGAGGATCAATTTTTTGCTCTCCAGAAACTTTTCAATTTTTTTGGAAGTGAAGGGAACAAGGGTTGCTTGTTGCATTTTATGACTTGCACATGGGGTACTAGAGTTGAGTGCTAACGGTTTTTGGGACTCTTCCTTCTATTGTGAAGAGTTGAAATTTGACGAAAAGGAAATTTCGAGTGAGGAACAGAGCGTGACGTTGTCCGAAAATTCTTGACATATTTTATAATTATTTATGACCTCGTGAGAAACTAAAATTTTGAAATTCTCACATATTTCTCGGTCCTGTCACCGAACATCAAGGAATAATTGCGCACAATGAACAGTCAAAATCGATATCATGAAACTGAATGTACATCAGCAGGAATCATTGGCACATTTCTACCGCTTAAGACGACAATTTTATTCATTTTAAACGAAAACAGATATGAGTAATTAAGGGAGCTTGGAAGTAAGATAAGTAAATTTGAGGATAACTTTGATCCATGAATTCTCGATCAAATTAAAATGGAAGAATATGAAAAATAGCTCAAAGAAATTGTTCATTTTTATACAATAGAAAGAAACAAGATGACATTATTTCGAGGAAGATAAAGGCGTGAAATTGTAGTTTGAAAACGTGAGGTGATTGACTGATGTGCGCCATATTAGGAGCATCGAAATGGCGGCGCCCAGGCCGGTCCGAGTACTTGAATTTTTTTTAATTACTCGTCTGCGACAGACTTTTTTCAACACTTTCGATTCTGTGAGAGTAAACAAGTTTTTGAGAAAAATCTTACATAATTTTCCATTCTTGATTGAGAATTCTGATACATGAAGTTTTCCCGCCATTTTCATTGATATTTGGTTTTACTTTCCCGAACTCTTAATACTGAGTGTTCAGACATCTACACACTTAGATTTTATGGGGTGGTAATGATAAAGTGACCAGAACTAGTTGTTTTTAAACTTTTACCTATCCAAATATTGTTATTGGAAAAATTTCTGTGGTTTTTTATTATTTATCAATTTCCTACTGAATCGCTCTCTTTTCCAACTTTTCATAGAATTATGAAAATATCTTTACTAGAATCACTAACGATAATTGAATTATTGTTGGCGTAGTGTGGACGAAGAAATTGAATGTATATTGTTTCTTATTCAATTTCTGTTTTTTTTTTTATTTGAGCTCTTGACATTTTTGAAATTTTTTATTTTATCAAATACTCAAGATAGTCCAAGTTTTCCATTTTCTTATGATTTTCAAGAGTCTTAAAGTTTTTTAAATTCCCGCATTTCTTGTATTAGGGAATTTTGAATAATCTTTTTATTATAAATTGTGACCACACTACTTCAACTTAGACCTTTGCCCAAATATATTTCCATCGGCAAATCCCTAATTATCGTTATCGTAATTTTCCTTAAACAAAAACAAAATATCGTGATTGTGAATGAATTAGTTATTCATTTCATTAGCCATTAATTAGTGACCACCAACGAAGTAAATAATTTCTGAAAAATCATGATAAATAATTAGTCCTTTCCAGCTACTACCGATTAACAGATGCACATTTTCACTAAAGCCAAGTAATTAACTCAGTATTATTAATTTATACAGAACAATGATAGATGATAGTTTCATGTGGTATCGATAATAAACAAACAAAAATAAATAAAAAAACATTAATTTACATATAAACAATAGAATGTATCGCTTAAAGAGCAAAGAAGTATCATTAATAATAATCATCGCACATTTCTAACTATGTAATAATTTTCTTATCCTTATTTTAAACCCGTAAAAAAAAAGTTTTTAACTGAACAAAACGGACATTAAAAAAAAAAAATCCAATGACCACCGATAATATAAAGAACCAAAGTATGGGTACACATAAAATATACGTTTCTACAATCGAAGGTTCAAATAAACGTGGCTAGTGATGATTTGCTAATTATTTATTACAATTTATGTGACGTATAACATTAAAAAAATGGAAAAAAATAAAACACAAATACCGTAATTATATGTTCGGTGTTACTACACTGATATATATCTCACAATATGTTGCTACTAATCATTTTATAATCATCATAATTAAACATATTGAACCAATCGAAGAAATGACGATGAAAATGGTAATCATAGGCGTTAAGTAGATGATAAATATAAAGTTTTTATATTACATTTATTTCTCGGTTGATAACATTTTTTAAAAATATTTTTCACTCGAATTTATTCGATTTAATTTATGTACTTTGAGGGAGTCGGTGAAGGATCACTGTAACGCTTATTAACATTTTTATTATTGTAAATTGATAGAAGTATTATTATTATTATTTATTCGATAATGTATACCCTCTCGGGTCTTTACATTTTGCTCCCTTCACCTTTCCCCAACAACAAAAAAAAAAAATATAAAGTTTTCTTAGCTTACTCTTCATTCCACTCTCATACTTAACACAGCACTCCTCTCTCTCTCTCTCTCTTCCTCCCATATCCAAAGGATTTGCTATAAGAGCCTCACTACAATGTTCATTTACTCGCTACACACAACATATTGGAAAAGCCTCACTCATTCTTCCATTCTACTCTCATTCCTCCATACATTCATTCATTCCTCTCGCATACCTGACACAGTCCACCTCACTTTCTCTCTCTCTCCCATATCCAAAAGTTTGCTATAAGAGCCTCACTACAATATCCATTTATTCCATACACATAACATATCGGCAAAACCTCACTCATTCTTCCCTTCCTCTTTCACCTCTCTTCTTATGCACTTGGCTTTCACACACATACCTACTTACACTCCACCATCCACACTGCCCCCCCCCCCCCCAGGGATCTCATTGCGGTGGTGGGGGTGCCTCATATTATTTGTACTTCTTTGCCCTGTTTCCTAAGCCGTTTTTCGCCGCGATTGTCCAGGGACTTTGATGTCGGGGTACAACCCTACATTGGTGTCGCCCTCGCCATTAGGACCAGGGGCCCGCGCTTTAGCGCCTCCTTCCGGTCGTCAGAGAGTACTGGCCCAACCTCCTCCCCTAGTACCTGAGCCTTCCTCCCCATTTCTCCTCTACTTCCGCCTTATTCTTCATTCTTTCACCTCCCCTTCTTCTCTTTTCCTCATTAACTTTTCCCATTCCCTCACCAATTTGCACAGTTCTGTGATCGGGTCCTCTCCCAGTATCTCCTCTACCCGCCCCCCCCCCACCCCAGCTCTTCCCAACACTTCCAAAACTCCTTCAGCGCACCACCTCTCACCTCTCCACACTCCAGGATATGCCGCAAATCTTCTCTTTCTTCCCCACATAATCTGGACTTCACGTCCCGGAATCCCTTGTTACCCGCCCTTCCGATGTTCCCGCATCTCATCCTTGCCCACATAACTTTATCCCCCCATGAAATCCCTCTCTTTCCCCAATACCCGTCTTTCCCTCCCCGCCTCACCATCTGTTTGTACCCCGGGTTGAAAGTCGACCTCTGTATCTTTTCATCATCCTCTTGCTCCTCCTTCCTCTCTCCTCTTTCCAAATATTCATTCACTTTCTCCTTAAACTCTTTCCCTTCCAGATCCCCTTTCTTCAGGATCTCTTTAAATTCCTCCCCTCCCCATTCCTCCAATGCCTTCCCCAGTTCCTTCCCCCATGTCGTCGGATTGCCGTTACTCAGTCCTCTGAGCTCCTCCAGTAGGCATCTCTTTACTAATCTTTTAGCGTCCAGTCTACTCACTCCCCCCAGAAATTCCATCACCCGTCGCCTGGTTTCCCCCAATAACGCCCTCCTCCCGCTCTCCTTCCTCCACAAGTACCCCGGTGTATTTCTAGTCACCCCCATACCCATTTTCACAATCCTCCCCTGTACTCTTTCCAGCATTTCCCTGGCCGCTAATCCCCATACCTCTACCCCGTACATCGCTCCCGACTTCCCCAAAGTATTCATTATATACAGCCTGCTTTCCAACGAATTTAGCCCCGCTCTTGCTGCTACCCCCCACGCCGCACTCACCGCCCCCCCCCCCCTCCCTTCCCTGCCATTCTCCTTATGTGCCCCCCCGTTCGTGTTTTTTGTTGAGAACCAGTATCCCAAGTATTTAAAAGCGTTCACCACTTCCACCTCTCTCCCATAAATTTCCCACATCTCCTCTTTCCTCCTCCTCCCCCCAGCTCTAAACACCATCACCTTCGTCTTAGCAACATTAATCTCCAGCTTGTTCCTCTCAAAATATCTCGCCGCTGTTCCCAACATTTTCTGGAGGCCTCCTGCATCTCCCGCCACTACCGCAATGTCATCCGCGTACTTTAAGCACCAGACCTTCTCTCTTCCTATCACCACCCCCCCTTCCTGACCCGACTCCCACCCCTCGTCTATGTCATCAATGAATAGGTTAAAAAGTATCGGGCTCAGCGGACAACCCTGTCTCACCCCCCTTCCGGTAGCAAATCTCTCTCAAATCCCCTCCCCTGTGATAATCTCGTTCTCCGTTTCTCTATATATCTCCCTTATCATCCTGTAGAAACGCCCACTTATCCCCACCCCCCACAACTTTTTCAGCAGCAGATCTCTGTACACCGTGTCAAACGCGGCCCTCAGGTCAATGAACGCTACATAGACCTTCCTCCCCTTCGTTTTAATCTGATTCCCCACAATTGAGTTAAGAGCGAAGATCTGCTCTCTAGTCCCTCTTTTTCTCCGGAACCCACCCTGACTCTCCCTAAATTTGATCTCTTTCTCCAGGTACTGGCTCAGCCTGTTCGCTAAGATCCCTGCCAATAGTTTACAGCCCAGATTTAATAGCGAAATCCCCCTGTAGTTCGTTACATCCCTCTCATCCCCCCCTTTCTGAATAGGAAAAACCCGAGCCACAGTCCACCCCCTTCTGATTGTCCCATTTTTCCATCCTTCCTGTATCACTTCCCACAACTCCTTCTTCCAGTTGTCCGGTAGGTTCTTGAGGAACTCCCCTGTGACCCCATCCTCTCCCGCAGCCTTCCCTTTCTTTAATCCTTTCAGCGCCCCGCAGAGCTCCTCATAAGATATGTCCCCATCTAGGCAGCCTATTTCCTCCTCCCCCTCCCTCTCCCACTGCCTTTCTACCACTCTCTGCTCTCCTGTTCCCCCCAGCAACTGCCCCATATGTTCCACCCACTCCTCCTTCTTTATATTCTCCCCCTTCCGCCCCTTCTTCGGCCTACACCCATTCACCGCTTTCCAGAACTCCCCCATGTCCCTACTCTTCCTTACCCTTTCCTTCCTCTCCCAGCCTAATTCTGTCAGCCTTTCCTTTCTCATCTTTCTCATTATTGCCCTCTCTGTTTGATATTCCTCCTTTTCCCTCCCTCCTCCCCCTTTCAAAAACCTCTTCAGCGCTTCGTAGACTAGAGCCCTTTGGATTTTGAAGTCCTCTCCTAGCCAGGCTTCATCCCCCTTTTTCTTCCTCCCCCCCCCCCCTTCCCTAACCATGCCTACTTCTGCCGCCGTTTCTGCAATCGCCTCCTTCAGGGCCTCCCAGCGTTCATCCGCACTCCGACCCCCCTTTGCCGCTATTTCTATTTTCTCCATTGCGTGTTGGTAGGCTTCACTCCCCTCCTGTGACCATACTAGCCTGGTCTCCCTCATCTCTCCCATCCCCTTTTGCACGTTTCTCGCCCCATTTCGCTCTTCCGCTATCTGCCTTTCACCCCGTGATCCCGCTAACTTGAAACTCACCCCTAAGTGGTCAGAAAAGATCGTGGGCCATATCCTTACCTCCTCCAATGCGCTCATTTCCCCTTCATGCATGACTAGATCTAGCACCGACTCATTCACCTCCGTCTGACTCCCTACGAACGTGATGGCCCCCTCCCAATCCCCTTTGACTGCCCCATTGGCTACGTACAGGCCCTCCTCCTCACAGAATTCAATCAGTCTTTTCCCCTCTCTCTTCACCTTGCCTTCATCAAAATCCCTGGACCGTCGTTTATATTTCTCTTCACACTTGTAGCACTCCTATTCTACAATTGAAATCCCCCACCGCCACAATCTGTTCTCCCTTCTCCCTTCCGTCTTGTATTTTCTCCGATATTTCTACTATTATTTTATCTATCCCCACATTATTATATCCCGCTATTATTCTTCCCCTCTCCTCCCCCCCCCACAGCCTAATCCCCGAGATCACTGCTCCATTACTCCACGTCTCCACTCTTACCCCTTTCATACATTTCCTCACCCCTACCAAAATTCCCCCCATCCCCCTCCCCTTCTTACATCTCTTCACCGCCTCTGGCATTACCCAACTAAAATTACTTGTCACACTCTCAATCCTGTCCCTCAGGGCCCCCTGCTGCTTCTTTATCACGTGAGTTTCTAATAATATTATCACATCAAAGTCCTTCAGGTTCCCCCATATACGTTTAAACTTCTCTCCCCTCAACCCCTGGACGTTCCAGCAGGTAGCCCTGATGCCAGGATATCCCCCCCCCCCCCCCCCCCCCCCCCTGACTTAGTTTAAATCACTCTCTTCTGTCTCACCCATTCTTCCACTCTCTCCACCTGGCTGCTCCCTGTTTTGTTCCATGTCACTCGTTAGTTTCTCCTCTTCCTTCAGTTCTGCTCCCTCCTCGTCCCATCGATAGCCTCTCCACCTGGCTGCTCCCTGTTTTGTTCCATGTCACTCGTTAGTTTCTCCTCTTCCTTCAGTTCTGCTCCCTCCTCGTCCCATCGATAGCTGTGTCCTTGCACCCATACACCCTGCTGCCAGTCCTGCACCTGTGCCCTCAATCCGCTTCTCCTGGCTCTGTCTGCTATCGTCCCCATGTGCTTCACCACTTCCAGCTGCCTCATGGTAAAGTCCTCCCTGACTCTCAGTCCCTCCTTCCTCAGTGCTACTTGCCTCCTTCCTTCTAGCAGCAACCTTTTTTGGATGTGAGTTGCTAGCTTGAATAGCACTTCCCCTCCTTTCAGCCTCGTTACCTTCACGACCTTTAGTGCCAGCCCTGTACTCCTTCTCACCCTAGTCTCCAGGTCCACTTTCTCCATGCCCGTTCTGACTGTAGCTCCTACCACTACCACATTCCTCATCCTCACCCTCCTTTCTCTCCTCTCGCATTGCAGCTCTCCGTTCGTCAGTCTATCCGGGGCCCCACTCATCCAATCCACTCCTCGAAGGGGGTCCCCTCCCCCTCCACCAATCCTGCGGGCTGGTTTCCCACCCGCTGACCAGGGGGGGTCAACTTCTCTATTGCACTTACCCCTCCTCTCCACTTCTCTCTGGCAACTTCTCCCTCGCTCCTCCGATTCTCCTGATCTACCTCGCTCGTCTGCTCCATTCCTGTTATGCGATCCTCCCTATCTTCCATGTCTTCTCTCATACCATCCATATCGTTGGCTTCCCTCTCTGCTACCTGGAGCTCTTTCTTCACTTCCTTCACAGTGGTGCACACCTCAAGTAGCGCCTCCTCCAGCCTTTCCGCACGGCTACTCTCCTCACCCCACCTCCTGTCACCTTGCTCCATCCATCTGTCCATTGCAGCTTGCATCCTCTCGAGTCTTATCTCCATTCTTCTCCATCTCTCTTCAGCCATGCACCACCTCTTCTCTCTTTCAGTACACTCCCGATTTTCGCATCTTTCAATCCTGGCCTTCCCTCCCTCATCATATCTCGTGCTATCGTCTCTGTCCTCCCCTCCGCTTCTAACCTGCTCATGCCCTTCACCTCTGGCCACCTGTCCCTCCGTGCATTCACTTGAGCTCCTAACTTCCTCGCCCTTTTTCACTGGAGTGCGCACTAATTGTTTGCCTGCTGCAAAGGCCCCTTCCCCCTTCTCCTGACTTCTCGTAAAATACTTGTCGATTGACACTGTTCGCTCCAACTTCTTGGTCTCTCCCCTCCTCGGTCGCCCCCTTCCACGTTTCGGCTTCTCGTCTTCTGTTCCCCCTCTCTCGCCCCCCGACTCGCTCGCCAGACTCAGGCTTTGCACATCGCCACCGCCATCTACCGTCTTCTCACCCAACTCTCCCACTGGCGAGCTCTCCCGCTCAAACTCCTGCTGTCCCGCTCGCTCCATCACTCTTTCTCTCTCGCTCACTTCAACCGTCATTCCCCCGCTTCACACTTAACTCGGGATAACTCTCCCCTGCCACAGCCTCCACTCTCACCTTCGATCACACTATTACTTCTCGCCTTCCTCCACCTTCCAACACCTTTTTCTCCTAAAAATTCCTCTTATTTCCCACTGAAAATCCGTCAAAACCCACGCGCACTCTTCTCTCCAACTGCTTACCCTCGCGAGCCCAGCGCCACCTGATAGAAGTAAATTTTTGTTTTAATGAAATTTATTGGAAAAAATTGTATGAAATTATCTTTTACCTGTGTTATATTAATGTATATCACATTTGATAGTGTATAAATGACATTGATTTCCAGTTCCATTATATCGGAATGGCATTTTATTATTATATATTGTATTCAGTGATGAAAATACGGAAATAACTTGGATGCACTGGTGTAATATAATGTCTACGAGATGGGACGAATACCTATCATTACGGGAATATGTATGAATTGAATGTTTAACAACATTGGAAAATGTAATTGTCGAGCAATTCAAGGTGATGTCGATTGTTAGGAGATTTTAATCCATTTAATTTAGTGGTTGAATGAGAGAGTTTCAAATTGTATCATTAGTTATGCATTTATCTCAAGATGAAAGAATTGTTATAGAAAAAATTTCAGCGGGTTTGTTGAGAGGGGGAAATTGAATGAAATAGGGACTTTTGATATTTGCATGACTATTTCACATTCCTAGACTTGAACACTTCCATCTGTTTTAATTCGTATAAGCAATTCTCAACACTCAACTCCATTTCATGATCCATAAGCAATGGAGACTAGTAATGCTAAATTTTTTTTAACAACAAATTATTTGAATATGGAAAGGGTGCATGGCATTAAAATTGAATGTTGTAATGCTTCCTCAGTGAAAAAATGTGAAACATATTACAACGATCAGCAAAACATCCAATTTTCCTGTGCTTTTGAATTTATTTGAATTTACTTATTTTCAATTTATTTGAACTACCTGAAAATTGCATTTTTCACAACACCTATCTCGAAAAACTGCGTGCTCCTTGCAATTTTGGCAATCGTTTTTCAATATACTCCATAGAAAATTAACAAAATTTGACACATTTTTGCTGAGGGAGTACCTTAAGGGACCTCAAATGTAAAAAGAAAATATCGAAGTGCGGAAAACTTATGAAAAATAGCTCAAAAGAATTGTTCACTCTTCAATACCAAAATATACCAGTTCAAGAGTGATCTGAAGAACACAAACTAGTGCAAAAAGCGTTTGAAGTTGTGAGTTGATAGACCGGTATGGGTGACGCCATGTTGTGAGTATCGAACCAAAATGGCGCCTACCTCATACCCAAAAACATTGTTTCTGATTTTCAAAAAATACTTTCCATTCTTTTGGATGCTGTTTCAATGATTTCTTGGAACACAGTTTTTTTCTATGTGACGTTTGGGGATCTCATGAGTTTAGGGTTGCTGAGTAACTTCTTAATACTATATGCCTCCAAGCTTACGAACTTTCCGTGGCTTCACTTTCGCGTGTACGTCACTCTTTAGGAGGAATCCTAACTGATGCTTCTGAACTTGGCGGATCTCCATACGTATCACTTACAAAAAACTTGAGTAAGTACATACCCTGACCTTCATGGCCATATGCCTAACTTCGAAGGGTCAATGACCCGCCAACTATGGCCAGCAGAACTTCAACTCTTCTGCCACACGTGGCGCTGCTTACTTAAGAGAACCTGCTAGTTCCACTTATTACCACTGTAAGCAACAATTTCCCTTGAAATTAAATGTAAAAATCAACCTGAGAACGCTCACACCTGCAATTTGATATTTCTTTTCTCGGCCTCTTACCATTTACTTAACGAAATCTGTTCAGCTACTAAAGATAGAGAGGCGTACGAATTTGGTTGTGGGTGGAGAGCGTGCGGAATTTAGGTGAACAAAATGAACTAAATTAAATACTGTGAAATGTATGAAATGAGAGTGAATTAATTTTTATTTCCTAAGTTAAATAATTGTATGATAATATAATTGTCGTTGACGTACAAAGTAAAAGACATTAAAAATAATGAATGGATTTTTTATTTTCCCTTGCCAGACTTGGTTAATAAATTTGGGGAATCAAATTTCTTTTTCCAGTTGACATTAATTTGTTGTGTCAATACAAATTACAGTTCTTATCCTATAATACTTGATTTCGACTTAATTCCAATTTTGTCAATTAATTACAAACGAATAGCCATCGGTTTTCCTCTAGCTTTCTGTAACGTTTTAGAAGTGCTTAGCATTTTCCAGAATAGTTCACAATTATCTGTGACTGATTTTTTTTTGTTTTCCGCTATTCTCTTTATAAAAAAAATATATAGAACTCATTGAACTTAAAAAACAAATGTAACTAATCGAATTTTAATAATTGTGGAAAATCGTACGAAATAATGAAACCTTATTTCATTTTTTTTATCAACTCTTTTTATGACCAAACATTTGAAAATTGAGAAGTTTGGACTCGAACGAACATTTTAGAAAATTTTGGAAATCGCAATACAAAAGTTATTTTTTTAACTTTGAAAAATTTGCCTCTGACTTGATATTTCCTTAATGCTTAAATTTGTTTTTATTTTTCATAAGAAATTTTTGATTATTTTTCTAAAACACAGTAATAGACAATTCGAAGGAATTTCGGTTATATCTCGAGAATGACTCTTTTCTCAGTAAAATCACATAAAACCTTTTTTATCGCTAATTAAATTCTCTACAAAAATTGTCTGATAACATTTATCCTCAAACCCACTTGTTAACAAGATATTAGGCTTTCCAGGAAATGAAATTAGGTATTTGAGACAACGCAAGATTCTGCTTTGCTACAACTTCTTAATTAATATTTCGTATCTTGCCACTGATGTCCCTCTACTATTAAGACATCTGTGGCTCCATGGCCTCGCGGGGCTCATATAAATTTCTCAAATGCCTGATGGAATAACGAGAGGTGCTCTCGCAAAACTGAACAACTTTGGCCAAATTCTCTTGGGAAAATTGTTCTTTAACGATCACATGTATTATTTCATCTTTTCTCTTATTATTCTCCACATGGTCCTCAGGCTCTCGGTCATTTTCTTCTTGAACGATCTGAATAATTTCCTCGTCATTTAAACATTCATGCTCACATAAAACAAACTTATAATTGATGAAGTCATTGATATCAGCTGGCGTCACTTCAGCATAAGCTTCATGATTATTCAGTTGATTTGCAAAAGTGGAGATCAAACCTTCACGCTCTTTGAGACAATTTTTCTCACCATCAGCTTGGTCAGTAGTTGAATGGAGGAGATCCAGGACACTTCACCACATCTGAAATATATTGAATGACAGCTGTGGAATTCAATTCAATTTTGGGTGAATTTGGCGGGGAAAAATGGCGGTAGTCAAGACGCGTCCAATCACAATTGCGTATTTGATCAGGTGGCCGATCTTCATTAGAAATAATTTTCAAAAAATTTTCCGGGTAATCGTTTACACCCGTCTGATCAGCTGGTATCCTTTAGCCAAAATTTTGGGAAAAAAACATTTTATATCTGGATTTTCATCTGTCTAACCATCCGTTACTTGCTTTGAAGTCAACTGTGACACCTGTGACCTGTCAAGCGCCAGAAATTGAGCGCTTGGATTTTTACAATGTTTCCGGGAATTCACTTAATTTATTGCACGAAGCTTTGCGCTTAGGTTTACCAATGTTTGCGGCTTTCTTTCACTCGATTTATCCATTTTCCGGGCATTCTGAGGGTGAGAATTTTAAGGGGAATTGGAAACCGGGGGTACTTGTAAACAAAAGTCCTTTGCGCATATGACTCTGCGCATGCGTCGGGGAAAAAGTCACGTGGAGGGGATGCGACAACACTTACAAAGGCTCAACGAAGTTCCGAGAAAAGTTTGACGACACTCACTACAATTAATTTTTTCTAAACATTCATTTATTTTTTCTCTTCGTTTTTTAAATATTCTCAATTTTTTTAATTGTAAAAACATCAAAAGTTTGATAATTAGTTTTACATTCTAAACAGTTGAAAAATTTCAGAAAGCTGTCAATGATGATCCCGCCATTTGGAAATTCAAAAAAATGGAAGGAGTCTACTTCCACATGGACGCGCAAACAAGAGAAGGACCTCTCCAAGCCAAAATAGTGCATCGTATCACCTCAGTCATCAATTTATAATCTTAGCCGACACACGGAAAACCTGGCTGAAGCCGTTGTCGACGGGTCTCCAATGTCTCGTTTTTTCTGTCACAAGTGCAGTGTTGAAATTCAACGTGAGTAATTAACCCCTTATGTTGACCCAAATATTTAATTGCGCATAAAGGAAAAATCTTGGTCACAAAACCATGTGTGATTCAACTTCCCCCCTCTTAAACGCCTTTCGTTTCCCCAAGTCTTTTAAGGCAATTGAACCAAAAATGTTAACACTAATTGTTTATCCAACCGCTGTTTTGCGCACACTGATTTTTCTTTTCGTTGCAGAATGTCCGCAAGAATTTGGCGAAACTTCGTGGGTTGAGGGGGACATTTTTTTTCATTGGGGAAAACCGAAATTTTATCGAGTTTTCGGAAATTTCTGATGCAAAAGTGTCATTTATTGTCGTTCAACGTTGGGGTATAGGGACCTTGAATTGTGCGCAAGTAAGTCGTACAATGGCATCAGTTTCATTTTCACTTTTTGTCGAAGACCGCAGTTGTTCGGTTTTTTTTTTGCCTTTTGGTGGAAATGTTGATTTGGCAATTATTGGAAACTTGGGTGGAAATTAATGGATAGATAAATTGCTTTGTCATTTATATTACTAAAAAAAAGTGCACTTTAAATTCGTCAAAAGTCAAACATTCATTATAATTTTTATACTGAAAATTTGGGGGATTTCGTCCATTTTTGGCTACAAATATTTCCAATATTTTGTCCACATTTTTGTACCATTTTTTCGAAACATTCTGAAATAATCTTAGATAGTTTTTGCATGTGACAAAAATTTGCTTTCGAATTTTTTGAGCGGTTGTGTAGGAAGTTACGGTTATGTCATTTGCCCTCAACAATTCTCAATATTGATGAAACACTTTCTACCTATAGTTTGCTTTTTTTTTCATCCAACTTTTCGGGGAAGTTGGAATTCATTCATAATTTTCTGGCGCATTCATTTTCCATTGTTGATACACATATACTGACATTTTTGTTGTCAAGTATATATACAAATGTTTTATTTCATTTTTTTATTTCTTATCTTATTTTTTTATTTTTTTAATATTTGTTTATGGGGGATAAAATTTCGTTTTAAAAATGCAATTCAGTTCAATTACGATCTTTCTTTTCATAACCATATGTTGACAGCCCCAAAAAAAAAAGGATGGATTAAATTCTCCAATTCTTTAAAAACAATTTTTTTTTTATAGCAAAAAAACAATAAACAAAAATTAGTTTCATATTTAAAATGTATTTGTAATTTTTTTTTTTTTTTTGAAAATTCAAGCTTTCAACATTTTATATTATTTCATGCAAATTTAACGAAAATTCGAATTTTAAATATCGACTTTACAGTGATTGGTCTTTTCCACTTCCGGTTTTGTCATTTATTTTGTGGAATTGAATTTGGGGATTCCCCTATTAACGATACATCACGTGTCCATTTATTGAAATTAAAAGTACATATATATTGTTTTTCATTAAATTTTTTTTTATATAAAAATTTATATATTGAAAAAATTGAATGAAAACAATTTCTGTGGTCAACATGGTCGACAATAATGGAGATCCATTTATTTTTAATCAATTTTGGGCAGAAATTTGTCAATCCATTGATTTCAGTTCTATATTAAAATTTTTGGTAAAATTTTTAGTACTTATTTCTATGGAGTACACTTATTGGGAATTGTTTGTAATTGACATATTCAAAACATAAATTATACAAAAAATTTTAAAACGTTTATACAGTTTAATATTTTTATAAAACTAGGTTTCTCCTGCACAGCATGCCACTCAGCTTTGAATCGCAATTGCTCATTGATAACACGCATTACGATATAATTGTTGCGTAGTAATTGAGAAAAAAATTACCGGAGTTCATTCTTATCTATTACATGAAAATGTATATATGTATTTTTATTTTTTAGTATTAACAATAATGAGCGCAAATTGATATCTGATAGAAAATGGACCTGGCAACAGCTGCTGGATCAGCTGTTGCTTGGCGGGAAAGTTTGAAAATTTGAAAATTGTCGCAAAGATTTTTTGTGAAAAAGGTAATTGTTCGTTGCCCACCTGATCCACCTATACTTTAAAGTAAAGAAAGTGGTGTACTCAATGTTCGAGCTCGGATTTTCTTTCTAATTGAGCAGATGGTACTGACTGAATGTAACATGAACCCAATGCGAGACCAATGTTCGTCAGCATTCTCTTAAAATGTTTAATTAACTCATCGGCAAGTGGTTTTAGCGCAAAACGTCATCAGACGTTTTTTGTAGAGAATTAAATCTCCTATAAAAAAGGTCCGTACGAAATTTCTCTCCATCGACTCACTCTCAAAATATTACCCTGTGTTCAGAAATACAATGACCTAAAATAGCGAAAGTCGGCCCAAGCGGCATGGATGGGTGTCCAGTACGCCCTTTCGAAAAAATGCTGAAGTGCGATTGCCGTTTCGAATTTATACGAAATTCGTAGACTTATTTCTTTAATAATTACCTTCCATTTGTCAAAGCGATCTGACAAATCGTTTTGAACAAAACGATTTTGACACGCGTTGATACCTAGTAGACTTAGAACAGAATGAGATGAAGAGGGGAGAGTCGCGAAGGGCACTAATCCATGTTTGATGTTGAAACAGGTCAAGTCGATGGTGGAGGTGTCTGCAAAGATTCGCAAGGACGCACATACGAGACTGGACACTTGTTTATACCGGAACCATGCACCGTGTGCATTTGCGACAATGGCAATCCCAAGTGGTGCAAACAAGTCATATGCACCCTACCACAAGTAAGACCTTTCTTCGATTGATTTAGAGTGATTTTTGCAGGCCAGCACGAGACTCTTAGCCCCCCCCACTGAGTTATTAAAATCGGCCAATCAGAGCGTAGCTCCGCCTCCTCGCCCAGTGGTTCTCCATTCAATCGTTTCAAATTACGAGCAAACTGGGATGCTACGTATCAAGGTCACGACCGGAGGTGGTCAGATCTGCTGATCTGACGATTCCATGATCTAACCACGTAAAAACCCCGTGTTTCTGAATTTAAAACGATTGCCGTGACCGAGTGCGCGCAGCTGCGCTCTGATTGGCCCACTGCAAGGAGGGGGTGGGCGGAGCGAGAAGTGGAAGGGGAACTCTCGATCCCAAACTTCCCCTTCTTTCCATTCCCCAAGCTTAGAATGCGCGAGCGTGGGACGCTGTGTATAGATGAATCGACTATTAAATTGAATATACCAATATTTCATAAAGTACGTATTAATGTGAACATTCCGAACATTATTTCGGCAATGCGTACGAAAGAATGTCCTTCTTTTGGCATCCCATAACATGGAACAAGTAATGAATAACGCTGATTATAAGAAAATCGACGAATTTAGCATTCTCCTGAAAACTGCTTTACATTGTAACCACCTTCTCATTGGTGGTTAGTTAACAAACTAAGTAGCTCTATATATATATAGTGTCTTGGGGTCCATGACCTAAAATGTTTCAATTTCTGTTTTGAAATATTTCAATGTCCTTAAAGGGAAATAATTTCTCCAGGTACAGACGCAATTCTCATCAATGAATCACCAGGCCTCATCGAAGAATTATCACACAACTCTGCCCCGCCAGGGCTCTGCATTCACAATATCCGCAACATTACCAAGTGCCAGTGTCTCAACACATCGCATAATTCCACGGACATTGGCAACAAACAGCAATCTCCGACTTCGACGTGATTTTCTGGCAAATAAACCAGTGGCACCTCTATTCGGCGAAATTCCCCTGGATTTTCCATCAGAAAGACAACCAAGATCAGCACCACCAACAATTCCCAGCATTGATAGTGCAACGCAGGCAGATTTCTACGCGGATTCGTTCAGGGAGAGTGCTACAACACATTCAAATGAATCACAAACTGATGCCTCCTTCGTGGGCATAATGACTCTGAGTAATTGCGATAAAAAGCCACCTTTACTGGCGTCAAATGATGCTAATCAAGATGGTAGCTTTGAGTCTTATACGTGTAACTGCAGTATGCAGGCACTGCCAGCATTGCATGATGCATGATCAAAAGTTTCAAAGTTCAAAAATTTCAAATGTCAAAAATTTCAAATGTCAAAAATTTCTAATTTCAAAAATTTCAAATTTCAAAAATTTCAAATTTCAAAAATTTCAAATTTCAAAAATTTCAAATTTCAAAAATTTCAAATTTCAAAAATTTCAAATTTCAAAAATTTCAAATTTCAAAAATTTCAAATTTCAAAAATTTCAAATTTCAAAAATTTCAAATTTCAAAATTTCAAATTTCAAAAATTTCAAATTTCAAAAATTTCAAATTTCAAAAATTTCAAATTTCAAATTTCAAAAATTTCAAATTTCAAAAATTTCAAATTTCAAAAATTTCAAATTTCAAAAATTTCAAATTTCAAAAATTTCAAATTTCAAAAATTTCAAATTTCAAAAATTTCAAATTTCAAAAATTTCAAATTTCAAAAATTTCAAATTTCAAAAACCGACGTCAGAATAGCCGAGTGGACTAAGCGCGCAGTCTTAGCGCTGCCGCTTCGGTACCTGGTTCAAATCCCCCATATAGGGCAAGAATTTTTTCGGAATGTCTGATGAGCGGGAGGTTACTCATAGAGTAGCCGCCTGTACCGACACAGGTTTTCTGTGGTTTCCTGTGTCTTATCATGCGAATGCGGTGCAGCGTATGGACCACACGCCCATATATCCATAAGGGATCGAAGGCGTTAAAGATAAAAAAAAAAAAAAAAAAAAAAAAAAAAAAATTTCAAAAATTTCAAATTTCAAAAATTTCAAATTTCAAAAATTTCAAATTTCAAAAATTTCAAATTTCAAAAATTTCAAATTTCATAAATTTCAAAAATTTCAAATTTCAACAATTTCAAATTTCAACAATTTCAAATTTCAAAAATTTTAAATTTCAAACATTTCAAATTTCAAAAGTTTCAAATTTCAAAAATTTCAAATTTCAAAAATTTCAAATTCTAAAAATTTCAAATTTCAAAAATTTCAAATTTCAAAAATTTCCAATTTCAAAAATTTCAAATTTCAACAATTTCAAATTTCAAAAATTTCAAATTTCAAAAATTTCAAATTTCAAAAATTTCAAATTTCAAAAATTTCAAATTTCAAAAATTTCAAATTTCAAAAATTTCAAATTTCAAAAATTTCAAATTTCAAAAATTTTAAATTTCAAAAATTTTAAATTTCAAAAATTTCAAATTTCAAAAACTCAAATTTCAAAAATTTCAAATTTCAAAAATTTCAAATTTCAAAAATTTCAAATTTAAAAAATTTCAAATTTCAAAAATTTCAAATTTCAAAAATTTCAAATTTCAAAAATTTCAAATTTCAAAAATTTCAAATTTCAAAAATTTCAAATTTCAAAAATTTCAAATTTCAAAAATTTCAAATTTCAACAATTTCAAATTCCCTAATCTTCAAATTTCAACAATTTCAAATTTCAAACATTTTAAATTTCAAAAATTTCAAATTTCAAAAATTTCAAATTTCAAAAATTTCAAATTTCAAAAATCTCAAATTTCAAAAATTTCAAATTTCAACAATTTCAAATTTCAACAATTTCAAATTTCAAAAATTTCAAATTTCAACAATTTCAAATTTCAAAAATTTCAAATTTCGAAAATTTCAAATTCCAAAAATTCCAAATTTCAAAAATTTCAAATTTCAAAAATTTCAAATTTCAAAAATTTCTAATTTCAAAAGTTTCAAATTTCAAAAATTTCTAATTTCAAAAGTTTCAGATTTCAAAATTTCCAAATTTCAAAAATTTCAAATTTCAAAAATTTCAAATTTCAAAAATCTCAAATTTCAAAAATTTCAAATTTCAACAATTTCAAATTTCAACAATTTCAAATTTCAAAAATTTCAAATTTCAAAAGTTTCAAATTTCAAAAATTTCAAATTTCAAAAATTTCAAAAATTTCAAATTCTAAAAATTTCAAATTTCAAAAATTTCAAATTTCAAAAATTTCAAATTTCAAAAATTTCCAATTTCAAAAATTTCAAATTTCAACAATTTCAAATTTCAAAAATTCCAAATTTCAAAAATTTCAAATTTCAAAAATTTCAAATTTCAAAAATCTCAAATTTCAAAAATTTCAAATTTCAAAAATTTCAAATTTCAAAAATTTCAAATTTCAAAAATTTCAAATTTCAAAAATTTCAAATTTCAAAAATTTCAAATTTCAAAAATTTCAAATTTCAAAAATTTCAAATTTCAAAAATTTCAAATTTCAAAAATTTCAAATTTCAAAAATTTCAAATTTCAAAAATTTCAAATTTCAAAAATTTCAAATTTCAAAAATTTCAAATTTCAAAAATTTCAAATTTCAAAAATTTCAAATTTCAACAATTTCAAATTTCAAAAATTTCAAATTTCAAAAATTCCAAATTTCAAAAATTTCAAATTTCAAAAATTTCAAAGTTCAAAAATTTCAAATTTCAACACTTTCAAATTTCAAAAATTCCAAATTTCAAAAATCTCAAATTTCAAAAATTTCAAATTTCAAAAATTTCAAATTTCAAAAATTTCAAAAATTTCAAATTTCAAAAATTTCAAATTTCAAAAATTTCAAATTTCAAAAATTTCAAATTTCAAAAATTTCAAATTTCAAATTTCAAAAATCTCAAATTTCAAAAATTTCAAATTTCAAAAATTTCAAATTTCAAAAATTTCAAATTTCAAATTTCAAAAATCTCAAATTTCAAAAATTTCAAATTTCAAAAATTTCGAATTTCAAAAATTTCAAATTTCAAAAACTGCAAATTTCAAAAATTTCAAATTTCAAAAATTTCTAATTTCAAAAATCTCAAATTTCAAAAATTTCAAATTTCAAAAATTTCTAATTTCAAAAGTTTCAGATTTCAAAAATTCCAAATTTCAAAAATTTCAAATTTCAAAAATTTCAAATTTCAAAAATTTCAAATTTCAAAAATCTCAAATTTCAAAAATTTCAAATTTCAAAAATTTCAAATTTCAAAAATTTCAAATTTAAAAAATTTCAAATTTCAAAAATTTCAAATTTCAAAAATTTCAAATTTCAAAAATTTCTAATTTCAAAAATTTCAAATTTCAAAAATTTCAAATTTCAAAAATTTCAAATTTCAAAAATTTCAAATTTCAAATTTCAAAAATCTCAAATTTCAAAAATTTCTAATTTCAAAAATTTCAAATTTCAAAAATTTCAAATTTCAAAAATTTCAAATTTCAAAATTTCAAATTTCAAAAATTTCAAATTTCAAAAATTTCAAATTTCAAAAATTTCAAATTTCAAAAATTTCAAATTTCAAAAATTTCAAAGTTCAAAAATTTCAAATGTCAAAAAATTCTAATTTCAAAAATTTCTAATTTCAAAAATTTCAAATTTCAACAATTTCAAATTTCAAAAATTTCAAATTTCAAAAATTTCAAATTTCAAAAATTTCAAATTTCAAATTTCAAAAATCTCAAATTTCAAAAATTTCTAATTTCAAAAATTTCAAATTTCAAAAATTTCAAATTTCAAAAATTTCAAATTTCAAAATTTCAAATTTCAAAAATTTCAAATTTCAAAAATTTCAAAAATTTCAAATTTCAAAAATTTCAAATTTCAAAAATTTCAAATTTCAAAAATTTCAAATTTCAAAAATTTCAAATTTCAAAAATTTCAAATTTCAAAAATTTCAAATTTCAAAAATTTCAAATTTCAAAAATTTCAAATTTCAAAAATTTCAAATTTTAAAAATTTCAAATTTCAAAAATTTCAAATTTCAAAAATTTCAAATTTCAAAAATTTCAAATTTCAAAATTTAAATTTCAAAAATCTCAAATTTCAAAAATTTCAAATTTCAAAAATTTCAAATTTCAAAAATTTCAAATTTCAAAAATTTCAAATTTCAAATTTCAAAAATTTCAAATTTCAAAAATTTCAAATTTCAAAAATTTCAAATTTCAAAAATTTCAAATTTCAAAAATTTCAAATTTCAAAAATTTCAAATTTCAAAAATTTCAAATTTCAAATTTCAAAAATCTCAAATTTCAAAAATTTCAAATTTCAAAAATTTCAAATTTCAAAAATTTCAAATTTCAAAAATTTCAAATTTCAAAAATCTCAAATTTCAAAAATTTCAAATTTCAAAAATTTCAAATTTCAAAAATTTCTAATTTCAAAAATTTCAAATTTCAAAAATTTCAAATTTCAAAAATTTCAAATTTCAAAAATTTCAAATTTCAAAAATTTCAAATTTCAAAAATTTCAAATTTCAAAAATTTCAAATTTCAAAATTTCAAATTTCAAAAATTTCAAATTTCAAAAATTTCAAATTTCAAAAATTTCAAATTTCAAAAATTTCAAATTTCAAAAATTTCAAATTTCAAAAATTTCAAATTTCAAAAATTTCAAATTTCAAAAATTTCAAATTTCAAAAATTTCAAATTTCAAAAATTTCAAATTTCAAAAATTTCAAATTTCAAAAATTTCAAATTTCAAAAATTTCAAATTTCAAAAATTTCAAATTTCAAAAATTTCAAATTTCAAAAATTTCAAATTTCAAAAATTTCAAATTTCAAAAATTTCAAATTTCAAAAATTTCAAATTTCAAAAATTTCAAATTTCCTAAATTTCAAATTTCAAATTTCAAAAGTTTCAAATTTCAAAAATTCCAAATTTCAAAAATTTCAAATTTAAAATTTCAAAAATTTCAAATTTCAAAAATTTCAAATTTCAAAAATTTCAAATTTCAAAAATTTCAAATTTCAACAATTTCAAATTTCAAAAATTTCAAATTTCAAAAATTCCAAATTTCAAAAATTTCAAATTTCAAATTTCAAATTTCAAAAATTTCAAATTTCAACAATTTCAAATTTCCTAATCTTCAAATTTCAACAATTTCAAATTTCAAAAATTTTAAATTTCAAAAATTTCAAATTTCAAAAATTTCAAATTTCAAATTTCAAAAATTTCAAATTTCAAAAATTTCAAATTTCAAAAATTTCAAATTTCAAAAATTTCAAATTTCAAAAATTTCAAATTTCAAATTTCAAAAATTTCAAATTTCAAAGATTTCTAATTTCAAACATTTCTAATTTCAAAAATTTCAAATTTCAAAAATTTCAAATTTCAAAAATTTCAAATTTCAAAAATTTCAAATTTCAAAAATTCCAAATTTCAAAAATTTCAAATTTCAAAAATCTCAAATTTCAAAAATCTCAAATTTCAAAAATTTCAAATTTCAACACTTTCAAATTTCAAAAATTCCAAATTTCAAAAATTTCTAATTTCAAAAATTTTAAAATTCAAAAATTTCAAAAATTTCAAATTTCAAAAATTTCAAATTTCACCAATTTCAAATTTCAAATTTCAAAAATTTCAAATTTGGAAATTTCAAATTTCAAAAATTTCAAAGTTCAAAAATTCCAAATTTCACAAATTTCAAATTTCATAAATTTCTAATTTTAAACATTTCAAATTTCAAAAATTTCAAATTTCAACAATTTCAAATTTCAAAAATTTCAAATTTCGAAAATTTCAAATTTCAAAAATTTCAAAGTTCAAAAGTTCCAAATTTCACAAATTTCTAATTTCAAAAATTTCTAATTTTAAACATTTCTAATTTCAAAAATTTCAAATTTCAAAAATTTCAAATTTCATAAATTTCAAATTTCAACAATTTCAAATTTCCTAATCTTCAAATTTCAACAATTTCAAATTTCAAAAATTTTAAATTTCAAAAATTTCAAATTTCAAAAATTTCAAATTTCAAATTTCAAATTTCAAAAATTTCAAATTTCAAAAATTTCAAATTTCAAATTTCAAAAATTTCAAATTTCAAAAATTTCTAATTTCAAACATTTCTAATTTCAAAAATTTCAAATTTCAAAAATTTCAAATTTCAAAAATTTCAAATTTCAAAAATTTCAAATTTCAAAAATTCCAAATTTCAAAAATTTCAAATTTCAAAAATTTCAAATTTCAAAAATCTCAAATTTCAAAAATCTCAAATTTCAAAAATTTCAAATTTCAAAAATTTCAACTTTCAAAAATTTCTAATTTCAAATTTTAAAAATTTCAAATTTCAAAAATTTCAAATTTCAAAAATTTCAAATTTCAAAAATTTCAAATTTCAAAAATTTCAAATTTCAAAAATTTCAAATTTCAAAAATTTCAAATTTCAAAAATTTTAAATTTCAAAAATTTCAAATTTCAAAAATTTCAAATTTTAAATTTCAAAACTTTCTAATTTCAAAAGTTTCAAATTTCAAAAATTTCAAATTTCTAATTTCAAATTTCAAAAATTTCAAATTTCAAAAATTTCAAATTTCTAATTTCAAATTTCAAAAATTTCAAATTTCAAAAATTTCATATTTCAAATTTCAAAAATCCCAAATTTCAAAAGGTTCAAATTTCAACAATTTCAAAAATTTCAAATTTCAAAAATTTCAAAAATTTCAAATTTCAAAAATTTCAAATTTCAAAAATTTCAAATTTCAAAAATTTCAAATTTCAAATTTCAAAAATTTCAAATTTCAACAATTTCAAATTTAAAAAATTTCAAATTTCAAAAATTTCAAATTTCAAAGATTTCAAGTTTCAAAAATTTCTAATTTCAAAAATTTCTAATTTCAAAAATTTCAAATTTCAAAAATTTCAAATTTCAACAATTTCAAATTTAAAAAATTTCAAATTTCAAAAATTTCAAATTTCAAAAATTCCAAATTTCAAAAATTTCTAATTTCAAAAATTTTAAATTTCAAATTTCAAAAATTTCAAATTTCACCAATTTCGAATTTCAAATTTCAAAAATTTCAAATTTGGAAATTTCAAATTTCAAAAATTTCAAAGTTCAAAAATTCCAAATTTCACAAATTTCAAATTTCATAAATTTCTAATTTTAAACATTTCAAATTTCAAAAATTTCAAATTTCAACAATTTCAAATTTCAACAATTTCAAATTTCAAAAATTTCAACTTTCGAATTTCAAAAATTTCAAATTTCAAAACTTTCAAATTCCAATTTCAAAAATTTCAAATTTCAAAAGTTTCAAATTTCAAAAATTCCAAATTTCAAAAATTTCTAATTTCAAAAATTTCTAATTTCAAAAATTTCAAATTTTAAAAATTTCAAATTTCAAACATTTCAAATTTCAAAAATTTCTAATTTCAAAAATTTCTAATTTTAAACATTTCTAATTTCAAAAATTTCTAATTTCAAAAATTTCAAATTTCAAAAATTCCAAATTTCAAAAATTTCTAATTTCAAAAATTTCAAATTTCAAAAATTTCAAATTTCAAATTTCAAAAATTCCAAATTTCAAAAATTTTAAATTTCAAAAATTTTAAATTTCAAAAATTTCAAATTTCAAAAGTTTCAAATTTCAAAAATTTCAAATTTTAAAAATTTCAAATTTCAACCATTTCAAATTTCAAAAATTTCAAATTTCAAAAATTTCAAATTTCAAAAATTTCTAATTTCAAAAATTTCAAATTTTAAAAATTTCAAATTTCAAACATTTCAAATTTCAAAAATTTCTAATTTCAAAATTTTCTAATTTTAAACATTTCTAATTTCAAAAATTTCAAATTTCAAAAATTTCAAATTTCAAAAATTTCAAATTTCAAAAATTTTAAATTTCAAAAATATCAAATTTCAAAAATTTGAAGTTTCAAAAATTTCGAATTTTAAATTTCAAAAATTCCAAATTTCAAAAATTTTAAATTTCAACAATTTCAAATTTCAAAAATTTCAAATTTCAAAAATTTCAAATTTCAAAAACTTTAAATTTAAAAAATTTCTAATTTCAAAAATTCGAAATTTCAAAAACGTCTAATTTCAAAAGTTTCAAATTTCAAAAATTTCAAATTTCAAATTTCAAAAATTCCAAATTTCAAAAATTTCAAATTTCAACAATTTCAAATTTCAAAAATTTCAAATTTCAAAAATTTCTAATTTCAAAAGTTTCTAATTTTAAACATTTCTAATTTTAAACATTTCTAATTTTAAACATTTCTAATTTCAAAAATTTCAAATTTCAAAAATTTCAAATTCCAAAAATTTCAAATTTCAAAAATTTCAAATTTCGAAAATTTCAAATTTCAAAAATTTCAAATTTCAAAAATTTCAAATTTCAAAAATTTCAAATTTCAAAAATTTCACATTTCAAAAATTTCAAATTTCAAAAATTTCTAATTTCAAAAGTTTCTAATTTTAAACATTTCTAATTTCAAAAATTTCAAATTTTAAAAATTTCAAATTTCAAACATTTCAAATTTTAAAAATTTCAAATTTCAAAAATTTCTAATTTCAAAAATTTAAAATTTTAAAAATTTCAAATTTCAAACATTTCAAATTTCAAAAATTTCTAATTTCAAAAATTTCTAATTTTAAAGATTTCTAATTTCAAAAATTCGAAATTTCAAAAACGTCTAATTTCAAAAGTTTCAAATTTCAAAAATTTCCAATTTCAAAAATTTCCAATTTCAAAAATTTCAAATTTCAAAAGTTTCAAATTTCAGAAATTTCAAATTTCAAAAATTTCTAATTTCAAAAATTTCAAATTTCAAAAATTTCAAATTTCAAAAATTTCAAATTTCAAAAATTTCAACAATTTCAAACTTCAAAAACTTTAAATTTGAAAAAGTTCTAATTTCAAAAATTCGAAATTTCAAAAACTTCTAATTTCAAAAGTTTCAAATTTCAAACATTTCAAATTTCAAAAATTTCAACTTTCGAATTTCAAAAATTTCAAATTTCAAAACTTTCAAATTTCCAATTTCAAAAATTTCAAATTTCAAAAGTTTCAAATTTAAAAAATTCCAAATTTCAAAAATTTCTAATTTCAAAAATTTCAAATTTCAAAAATTTCAAATTTCAAACATTTCAAATTTCAAAAATTTCAAATTTCAAAAATTTCAAATTTCAAAAATTTCAAATTTCAAAAATTTCAAATTTCAAAAATTTCAAATTTCAAAAATTTCAAATTTCAACAATTTCAAATTTCAAAAATTTCAAATTTCAAAAATTTCTAATTTTAAACATTTCTAATTTCAAAAATTTCAAATTTCAAAAATTTCAAATTTCAAAAATTTCAAATTTCAAAAATTTCAAATTTCAAAAATTTCAAATTTCAAAAATTTCAAATTTCAACAATTTCAAATTTCAAAAATTTCAAATTTCAAAAATTTCTAATTTTAAACATATCTAATTTCAAAAATTTCTAATTTCAAAAATTTCAAATTTCAAAAATTTCAAATTTCAAAAATTTCAAATTTCAAAAATTTTAAATTTCAAAAATTTCAAATTTCAAAAATTTCTAATTTCAAACGTTTCAAATTTGAAAAACTCCAAATTTCAAAAATTTTAAATTTCAAAAATTTCAAATTTCAAAAATTTCAAATTTCAAAAATTCCAAATTTCAAAAATTTCAAATTTCAAAAATTTCAAATTTCAAAAATTTCAAATTTCAAAAATTTCAAATTTCAAAAATTTCAAATTTCAAAATTTCAAATTTCAAAAATTTCAAATTTCAAAAATTTCAAATTTCAAAAATTTCAAATTTCAAAAATTTCAAATTTCAAAAATTTCAAATTTCAAAAATTTCAAATTTCAAAAATTTCAAATTTCAAAAATTTCAAATTTCAAAAATTTCAAATTTCAAAAATTTCAAATTTCAAAAATTTCAAATTTCAAAAATTTCAAATTTCAAAAATTTCAAAGTTCAAAAATTTCAAATGTCAAAAAATTCTAATTTCAAAAATTTCTAATTTCAAAAATTTCAAATTTCAACAATTTCAAATTTCAAAAATTTCAAATTTCAAAAATTTCAAATTTCAAAAATTTCAAATTTCAAATTTCAAAAATCTCAAATTTCAAAAATTTCTAATTTCAAAAATTTCAAATTTCAAAAATTTCAAATTTCAAAAATTTCAAATTTCAAAATTTCAAATTTCAAAAATTTCAAATTTCAAAAATTTCAAAAATTTCAAATTTCAAAAATTTCAAATTTCAAAAATTTCAAATTTCAAAAATTTCAAATTTCAAAAATTTCAAATTTCAAAAATTTCAAATTTCAAAAATTTCAAATTTCAAAAATTTCAAATTTTAAAAATTTCAAATTTCAAAAATTTCAAATTTCAAAAATTTCAAATTTCAAAAATTTCAAATTTCAAAAATTTCAAATTTTAAATTTCAAAAATCTCAAATTTCAAAAATTTCAAATTTCAAAAATTTCAAATTTCAAAAATTTCAAATTTCAAAAATTTCAAATTTCAAATTTCAAAAATTTCAAATTTCAAAAATTTCAAATTTCAAAAATTTCAAATTTCAAAAATTTCAAATTTCAAAAATTTCAAATTTCAAAAATTTCAAATTTCAAAAATTTCAAATTTCAAATTTCAAAAATCTCAAATTTCAAAAATTTCAAATTTCAAAAATTTCAAATTTCAAAAATTTCAAATTTCAAAAATTTCAAATTTCAAAAATCTCAAATTTCAAAAATTTCAAATTTCAAAAATTTCAAATTTCAAAAATTTCTAATTTCAAAAATTTCAAATTTCAAAAATTTCAAATTTCAAAAATTTCAAATTTCAAAAATTTCAAATTTCAAAAATTTCAAATTTCAAAAATTTCAAATTTCAAAAATTTCAAATTTCAAAATTTCAAATTTCAAAAATTTCAAATTTCAAAAATTTCAAATTTCAAAAATTTCAAATTTCAAAAATTTCAAATTTCAAAAATTTCAAATTTCAAAAATTTCAAATTTCAAAAATTTCAAATTTCAAAAATTTCAAATTTCAAAAATTTCAAATTTCAAAAATTTCAAATTTCAAAAATTTCAAATTTCAAAAATTTCAAATTTCAAAAATTTCAAATTTCAAAAATTTCAAATTTCAAAAATTTCAAATTTCAAATTTCAAAAATTTCAAATTTCAAAAATTTCAAATTTCAAAAATTTCAAATTTCCTAAATTTCAAATTTCAAATTTCAAAAGTTTCAAATTTCAAAAATTCCAAATTTCAAAAATTTCAAATTTAAAATTTCAAAAATTTCAAATTTCAAAAATTTCAAATTTCAAAAATTTCAAATTTCAAAAATTTCAAATTTCAACAATTTCAAATTTCAAAAATTTCAAATTTCAAAAATTCCAAATTTCAAAAATTTCAAATTTCAAATTTCAAATTTCAAAAATTTCAAATTTCAACAATTTCAAATTTCCTAATCTTCAAATTTCAACAATTTCAAATTTCAAAAATTTTAAATTTCAAAAATTTCAAATTTCAAAAATTTCAAATTTCAAATTTCAAAAATTTCAAATTTCAAAAATTTCAAATTTCAAAAATTTCAAATTTCAAAAATTTCAAATTTCAAAAATTTCAAATTTCAAATTTCAAAAATTTCAAATTTCAAAGATTTCTAATTTCAAACATTTCTAATTTCAAAAATTTCAAATTTCAAAAATTTCAAATTTCAAAAATTTCAAATTTCAAAAATTTCAAATTTCAAAAATTCCAAATTTCAAAAATTTCAAATTTCAAAAATCTCAAATTTCAAAAATCTCAAATTTCAAAAATTTCAAATTTCAACACTTTCAAATTTCAAAAATTCCAAATTTCAAAAATTTCTAATTTCAAAAATTTTAAAATTCAAAAATTTCAAAAATTTCAAATTTCAAAAATTTCAAATTTCACCAATTTCAAATTTCAAATTTCAAAAATTTCAAATTTGGAAATTTCAAATTTCAAAAATTTCAAAGTTCAAAAATTCCAAATTTCACAAATTTCAAATTTCATAAATTTCTAATTTTAAACATTTCAAATTTCAAAAATTTCAAATTTCAACAATTTCAAATTTCAAAAATTTCAAATTTCGAAAATTTCAAATTTCAAAAATTTCAAAGTTCAAAAGTTCCAAATTTCACAAATTTCTAATTTCAAAAATTTCTAATTTTAAACATTTCTAATTTCAAAAATTTCAAATTTCAAAAATTTCAAATTTCATAAATTTCAAATTTCAACAATTTCAAATTTCCTAATCTTCAAATTTCAACAATTTCAAATTTCAAAAATTTTAAATTTCAAAAATTTCAAATTTCAAAAATTTCAAATTTCAAATTTCAAATTTCAAAAATTTCAAATTTCAAAAATTTCAAATTTCAAATTTCAAAAATTTCAAATTTCAAAAATTTCTAATTTCAAACATTTCTAATTTCAAAAATTTCAAATTTCAAAAATTTCAAATTTCAAAAATTTCAAATTTCAAAAATTTCAAATTTCAAAAATTCCAAATTTCAAAAATTTCAAATTTCAAAAATTTCAAATTTCAAAAATCTCAAATTTCAAAAATCTCAAATTTCAAAAATTTCAAATTTCAAAAATTTCAACTTTCAAAAATTTCTAATTTCAAATTTTAAAAATTTCAAATTTCAAAAATTTCAAATTTCAAAAATTTCAAATTTCAAAAATTTCAAATTTCAAAAATTTCAAATTTCAAAAATTTCAAATTTCAAAAATTTTAAATTTCAAAAATTTCAAATTTCAAAAATTTCAAATTTTAAATTTCAAAACTTTCTAATTTCAAAAGTTTCAAATTTCAAAAATTTCAAATTTCTAATTTCAAATTTCAAAAATTTCAAATTTCAAAAATTTCAAATTTCTAATTTCAAATTTCAAAAATTTCAAATTTCAAAAATTTCATATTTCAAATTTCAAAAATCCCAAATTTCAAAAGGTTCAAATTTCAACAATTTCAAAAATTTCAAATTTCAAAAATTTCAAAAATTTCAAATTTCAAAAATTTCAAATTTCAACAATTTCAAATTTAAAAAATTTCAAATTTCAAAAATTTCAAATTTCAAAGATTTCAAGTTTCAAAAATTTCTAATTTCAAAAATTTCTAATTTCAAAAATTTCAAATTTCAAAAATTTCAAATTTCAACAATTTCAAATTTAAAAAATTTCAAATTTCAAAAATTTCAAATTTCAAAAATTCCAAATTTCAAAAATTTCTAATTTCAAAAATTTTAAATTTCAAATTTCAAAAATTTCAAATTTCACCAATTTCGAATTTCAAATTTCAAAAATTTCAAATTTGGAAATTTCAAATTTCAAAAATTTCAAAGTTCAAAAATTCCAAATTTCACAAATTTCAAATTTCATAAATTTCTAATTTTAAACATTTCAAATTTCAAAAATTTCAAATTTCAACAATTTCAAATTTCAACAATTTCAAATTTCAAAAATTTCAACTTTCGAATTTCAAAAATTTCAAATTTCAAAACTTTCAAATTCCAATTTCAAAAATTTCAAATTTCAAAAGTTTCAAATTTCAAAAATTCCAAATTTCAAAAATTTCTAATTTCAAAAATTTCTAATTTCAAAAATTTCAAATTTTAAAAATTTCAAATTTCAAACATTTCAAATTTCAAAAATTTCTAATTTCAAAAATTTCTAATTTTAAACATTTCTAATTTCAAAAATTTCTAATTTCAAAAATTTCAAATTTCAAAAATTCCAAATTTCAAAAATTTCTAATTTCAAAAATTTCAAATTTCAAAAATTTCAAATTTCAAATTTCAAAAATTCCAAATTTCAAAAATTTTAAATTTCAAAAATTTTAAATTTCAAAAATTTCAAATTTCAAAAGTTTCAAATTTCAAAAATTTCAAATTTTAAAAATTTCAAATTTCAACCATTTCAAATTTCAAAAATTTCAAATTTCAAAAATTTCAAATTTCAAAAATTTCTAATTTCAAAAATTTCAAATTTTAAAAATTTCAAATTTCAAACATTTCAAATTTCAAAAATTTCTAATTTCAAAATTTTCTAATTTTAAACATTTCTAATTTCAAAAATTTCAAATTTCAAAAATTTCAAATTTCAAAAATTTTAAATTTCAAAAATATCAAATTTCAAAAATTTGAAGTTTCAAAAATTTCGAATTTTAAATTTCAAAAATTCCAAATTTCAAAAATTTTAAATTTCAACAATTTCAAATTTCAAAAATTTCAAATTTCAAAAATTTCAAATTTCAAAAACTTTAAATTTAAAAAATTTCTAATTTCAAAAATTCGAAATTTCAAAAACGTCTAATTTCAAAAGTTTCAAATTTCAAAAATTTCAAATTTCAAATTTCAAAAATTCCAAATTTCAAAAATTTCAAATTTCAACAATTTCAAATTTCAAAAATTTCAAATTTCAAAAATTTCTAATTTCAAAAGTTTCTAATTTTAAACATTTCTAATTTTAAACATTTCTAATTTTAAACATTTCTAATTTCAAAAATTTCAAATTTCAAAAATTTCAAATTCCAAAAATTTCAAATTTCAAAAATTTCAAATTTCGAAAATTTCAAATTTCAAAAATTTCAAATTTCAAAAATTTCAAATTTCAAAAATTTCAAATTTCAAAAATTTCACATTTCAAAAATTTCAAATTTCAAAAATTTCTAATTTCAAAAGTTTCTAATTTTAAACATTTCTAATTTCAAAAATTTCAAATTTTAAAAATTTCAAATTTCAAACATTTCAAATTTTAAAAATTTCAAATTTCAAAAATTTCTAATTTCAAAAATTTAAAATTTTAAAAATTTCAAATTTCAAACATTTCAAATTTCAAAAATTTCTAATTTCAAAAATTTCTAATTTTAAAGATTTCTAATTTCAAAAATTCGAAATTTCAAAAACGTCTAATTTCAAAAGTTTCAAATTTCAAAAATTTCCAATTTCAAAAATTTCCAATTTCAAAAATTTCAAATTTCAAAAGTTTCAAATTTCAGAAATTTCAAATTTCAAAAATTTCTAATTTCAAAAATTTCAAATTTCAAAAATTTCAAATTTCAAAAATTTCAAATTTCAAAAATTTCAACAATTTCAAACTTCAAAAACTTTAAATTTGAAAAAGTTCTAATTTCAAAAATTCGAAATTTCAAAAACTTCTAATTTCAAAAGTTTCAAATTTCAAACATTTCAAATTTCAAAAATTTCAACTTTCGAATTTCAAAAATTTCAAATTTCAAAACTTTCAAATTTCCAATTTCAAAAATTTCAAATTTCAAAAGTTTCAAATTTAAAAAATTCCAAATTTCAAAAATTTCTAATTTCAAAAATTTCAAATTTCAAAAATTTCAAATTTCAAACATTTCAAATTTCAAAAATTTCAAATTTCAAAAATTTCAAATTTCAAAAATTTCAAATTTCAAAAATTTCAAATTTCAAAAATTTCAAATTTCAAAAATTTCAAATTTCAACAATTTCAAATTTCAAAAATTTCAAATTTCAAAAATTTCTAATTTTAAACATTTCTAATTTCAAAAATTTCAAATTTCAAAAATTTCAAATTTCAAAAATTTCAAATTTCAAAAATTTCAAATTTCAAAAATTTCAAATTTCAAAAATTTCAAATTTCAACAATTTCAAATTTCAAAAATTTCAAATTTCAAAAATTTCTAATTTTAAACATATCTAATTTCAAAAATTTCTAATTTCAAAAATTTCAAATTTCAAAAATTTCAAATTTCAAAAATTTCAAATTTCAAAAATTTTAAATTTCAAAAATTTCAAATTTCAAAAATTTCTAATTTCAAACGTTTCAAATTTGAAAAACTCCAAATTTCAAAAATTTTAAATTTCAAAAATTTCAAATTTCAAAAATTTCAAATTTCAAAAATTCCAAATTTCAAAAATTTCAAATTTCAAAAATTTCAAATTTCAAAAATTTCAAATTTCAAAAATTTCAACTTTCAAAAATTTCTAATTTCAAATTTTAAAAATTTCAAATTTCAAAAATTTCAAATTTCAAAAATTTCAAATTTCAAAAATTTCAAATTTCAAAAATTTCAAATTTCAAAAATTTCAAATTTCAAAAATTTTAAATTTCAAAAATTTCAAATTTCAAAAATTTCAAATTTTAAATTTCAAAACTTTCTAATTTCAAAAGTTTCAAATTTCAAAAATTTCAAATTTCTAATTTCAAATTTCAAAAATTTCAAATTTCTAATTTCAAATTTCAAAAATTTCAAATTTCAAAAATTTCATATTTCAAATTTCAAAAATCCCAAATTTCAAAAGGTTCAAATTTCAACAATTTCAAACTTCAAAAATTTCAAATTTCAACAATTTCAAATTTAAAAAATTTCAAATTTCAAAAATTTCAAATTTCAAAGATTTCAAGTTTCAAAAATTTCAAATTTCAAATTTCAAATTTCAAAAATTTCAAATTTCAAAAATTTCCAATTTCAAAAATTTCAAATTTCAAAAGTTTCAAATTTCAGAAATTTCAAATTTCAAAAATTTCTAATTTCAAAAATTTCAAATTTCAAAAATTTCAAATTTCAAAAATTTCAAATTTCAAAAATTTCAAATTTCAACAATTTCAAATTTCAAAAATTTCAAATTTCAAAGATTTCAAGTTTCAAAAATTTCTAATTTCAAAAATTTCAAATTTCAAAAATTTCAAATTTCAAAAATTTCAAATTTCAAAAATTTCAAATTTCAAAAATTTCAAATTTCAAAAATTTCAAATTTCAACAATTTCAAATTTCAAAAATTTCAAATTTCAACAATTTCAAATTTCACAAATTTCAAACATTTCAAATTTCAAAAATTTCAAATTTCAAAAGTTTCAAATTTCAAAAATTCCAAATTTCAAAAAGTTTAAATTTCAAAAATGTCTAATTTCAAAAGTTTCAACTTTCAAAAATTCCGAATTTCAAAAATTTCTAATTTCAAACATTTCAAATTTCAAAAATTTCATATTTCAAATTTCAAAAATCCCAAATTTCAAAAGGTTCAAATTTCAACAATTTCAAACTTCAAAAATTTCAAATTTCAACAATTTCACATTTAAAAAATTTCAAATTTCAAAAATTTCAAATTTCAAAGATTTCAAGTTTCAAAAATTTCAAATTTCAAATTTCAAATTTCAAAAATTTCAAATTTCAAAAATTTCAAATTTCAAAAATTTCCAATTTCAAAAATTTCAAATTTCAAAAGTTTCAAATTTCAGAAATTTCAAATTTCAAAAATTTCTAATTTCAAAAATTTCAAAAATTTCAAATTTCAAAAATTTCAAATTTCAACAATTTCAAATTTCAAAAATTTCAAATTTCAACAATTTCAAATTTCACAAATTTCAAACATTTCAAATTTCAAAAATTTCAAATTTCAAAAGTTTCAAATTTCAAAAATTCCAAATTTCAAAAAGTTTAAATTTCAAAAATTTCTAATTTCAAAAGTTTCAACTTTCAAAAATTCCGAATTTCAAAAATTTCTAATTTCAAACATTTCAAATTTCAAAAATTTCAAATTTCAAAAGTTTCAAATTTCAAAAATTCCAAATTTCAACAATTTCAAATTTCAAAAATTTCTAATTTCAAAATTTTCAAATTTCAAAAATTTCCAATCTCAAAAATTTCAAATTTCAAAAATTTTAAATTTCAAAAATTTCAAATTTCAAAAATTTTAAATTTCAAAAATTTCAAATTTCAAAACTTTCTCATTTCAAAAGTTTCAAATTTCAAAAACTCCAAATTTCAAAAATTTCAAATTTCAAAAATTTCAAATTTCAAATTTCAAAAATTTCAAATTTCAAAAATTTTAAATTTCAAAAATTTCAAATTTCAAAAATTTTAAATTTCAAAAATTTTAAATTTCAAAAATTTCTAATTTCAAACGTTTCAAATTTGAAAAACTCCAAATTTCAAAAACTCCAAATTTCAAAAATTTCAAATTTCAAAAATTTCAAATTTCAAATTTCAAATTTCAAAAATTTCAAATTTCAAAAATTTTAAATTTCAAAAATTTCAAATTTCAAAAATTTCTAATTTCAAACGTTTCAAATTTGAAAAACTCCAAATTTCAAAAATTTCAAAATTCAAAAATTTCAAATTTCAAAATTTCAAATTTCAAACATTTCAAATTTTAAAAACTTCTAATTTCAAAAGTTTCAAAGTTCAAAAATTTTAAATTTCAAAAATTTCTAATTTCAAAAATTTCAAATTTCAAAAATTTCAAATTTCAAAAATTTCAAATTTCAAAAATTTCAAATTTCAACAATTTCAAATTTCAAAAATTTCAAATTTCAAAAATTTCAAATTTTAAATTTCAAAACTTTCTAATTTCAAAAGTTTCAAAGTTCAAAAATTTTAAATTTCAAAAATTTCAAATTTCAAAAATTTCTAATTTCAAACGTTTCAAATTTGAAAAACTCCAAATTTCAAAAATTTCAAAATTCAAAAATTTCAAATTTCAAAATTTCAAATTTCAAACATTTCAAATTTCAAAAACTTCTAATTTCAAAAGTTTCAAAGTTCAAAAATTTCAAATTTCAAAAATTTCTAATTTCAAACGTTTCAAATTTGAAAAACTCAAAATTTCAAAATTCAAAAATTTCAAATTTCAAAATTTCAAATTTCAAACATTTCAAATTTCAAAAATTTCAAATTTCAAAAATTTCAAATTTCAAAAATTTCAAATTTCAAAAATTTCAAATTTCAAAAATTTCAAATTTCAAAAGTTTCAAATTTCAGAAATTTCAAATTTCAAAACTTTCAAATTTCAAATTTCAAAAATTTCAAATTTCAAAAATTTCAAATTTCAAAAGTTTCAAATTTCAGAAATTTCAAATTTCAAAAATTTCAAATTTCAAAAATTTCAAATTTCAACAATTTCAAATTTCAAAAATTTCAAATTTCAAAAATTTCAAATTTCAAATTTCAAAAATTCCAAATTTCAAAAATTTCAAATTTCAACAATTTCAAATTTCAAAAATTTCAAATTTCAAAAATTTTTAATTTCAAAAGTTTCTAATTTTAAACATTTCTAATTTTAAACATTTCTAATTTCAAATTCCAAAAATTTCAAATTTCAAAAATTTCACATTTCAAAAATTTCACATTTCAAAAATTTCAAATTTCAAAAATTTCAAATTTCAAAAATTTCAACAATTTCAAACTTCAAAAACTTTAAATTTAAAAAATTTCTAATTTCAAAAATTCGAAATTTCAAAAACTTCTAATTTCAAAAGTTTCAAATTTCAAAAATTCCAAATTTCAAAAATTTCTAATTTCAAAAATTTCAAATTTCAAAAATTTCAAATTTCAAAAATTTCAAATTTCGAAAATTTCAAATTTCAAAAATTTCAAATTTCAAAAATTTCAAATTTCAAAAATTTCAAATTTCAAAAATTTCAAATTTCAAAAATTTCAAATTTCAAAAATTTCAAATTTCAAAAATTTCAAATTTCAAAAATTTCAAAAATTTCAAATTTCAAAAATTTCAAATTTCAAAAATTTCAAATTTCAAATTTCAAAAATTTCAACAATTTCAAACTTCAAAAACTTTAAATTTAAAAAATTTCTAATTTCAAAAATTCGAAATTTCAAAAACTTCTAATTTCAAAAGTTTCGAAATTTCAAAAATTTCAAATTTCAAACATTTCAAATTTCAAAAATTTCAACTTTCGAATTTCAAAAATTTCAAATTTCAAAACTTTCAAATTCCAATTTCAAAAATTTCAAATTTCAAAAGTTTCAAATTTCAAAAATTCCAAATTTCAAAAATTTCTAATTTCAAAAATTTCAAATTTCAAAAATTTCAAATTTCAAAAATTTCAAATTTCAAAACTTTCAAATTCCAATTTCAAAAATTTCAAATTTCAAAAGTTTCAAATTTCAAAAATTCCAAATTTCAAAAATTTCTAATTTCAAAAATTTCAAATTTCAAACATTTCAAATTTCAAAAAATTTCTAATTTCAAAAATTTCTAATTTCAAACATTTCAAATTTCAAAAATTTCTAATTTCAAAAACTTTAAATTTAAAAAATTTCTAATTTCAAAAATTCGAAATTTCAAAAACGTCTAATTTCAAAAGTTTCAAATTTCAAAAATTTCCAATTTCAAAAATTTCCAATTTCAAAAATTTCCAATTTCAAAAATTTCAAATTCCAAAAATTTCAAATTTCAAAAATTTCTAATTTCAAAAGTTTCTAATTTTAAACATTTCTAATTTCAAAAATTTCAAATTTCAAAAATTTCAAATTTCAAAAATTTCAAATATCAAAAATTTCAAATATCAAAAATTTCAAATTTCAAAAATTTCTAATTTCAAAAGTTTCTAATTTTAAACATTTCTAATTTCAAAAATTTCAAAAATTTCAAATTTCAAAAATTTCAAATATCAAAAATTTCAAATTTCAAAAATTTCCAATTTCAAAAATTTCAAATTTCAAAAGTTTCAAATTTCAGAAATTTCAAATTTCAAAAATTTCTAATTTCAAAAATTTCAAATTTCAAAAATTTCAAATTTCAACAATTTCAAATTTCAAAAATTTCAAATTTCAACAATTTCAAATTTCACAAATTTCAAACATTTCAAATTTCAAAAATTTCAAATTTCAAAAGTTTCAAATTTCAAAAATTCCAAATTTCAAAAAGTTTAAATTTCAAAAATTTCTAATTTCAAAAGTTTCAACTTTCAAAAATTCCGAATTTCAAAAATTTCTAATTTCAAACATTTCAAATTTCAAAAATTTCAAATTTCAAAAGTTTCAAATTTCAAAAATTCCAAATTTCAACAATTTCAAATTTCAAAAATTTCTAATTTCAAAAATTTCAAATTTCAAAAATTTCCAATCTCAAAAATTTCAAATTTCAAAAATTTTAAATTTCAAAAATTTCAAATTTCAAAAATTTTAAATTTCAAAAATTTCAAATTTCAAAACTTTCTCATTTCAAAAGTTTCAAATTTCAAAAACTCCAAATTTCAAAAATTTCAAATTTCAAAAATTTCAAATTTCAAATTTCAAATTTCAAAAATTTCAAATTTCAAAAATTTTAAATTTCAAAAATTTCAAATTTCAAAAATTTTAAATTTCAAAAATTTTAAATTTCAAAAATTTCTAATTTCAAACGTTTCAAATTTGAAAAACTCCAAATTTCAAAAACTCCAAATTTCAAAAATTTCAAATTTCAAAAATTTCAAATTTCAAATTTCAAATTTCAAAAATTTCAAATTTCAAAAATTTTAAATTTCAAAAATTTCAAATTTCAAAAATTTCTAATTTCAAACGTTTCAAATTTGAAAAACTCCAAATTTCAAAAATTTCAAAATTCAAAAATTTCAAATTTCAAAATTTCAAATTTCAAACATTTCAAATTTTAAAAACTTCTAATTTCAAAAGTTTCAAAGTTCAAAAATTTTAAATTTCAAAAATTTCTAATTTCAAAAATTTCAAATTTCAAAAATTTCAAATTTCAAAAATTTCAAATTTCAAAAATTTCAAATTTCAACAATTTCAAATTTCAAAAATTTCAAATTTCAAAAATTTCAAATTTTAAATTTCAAAACTTTCTAATTTCAAAAGTTTCAAAGTTCAAAAATTTTAAATTTCAAAAATTTCAAATTTCAAAAATTTCTAATTTCAAACGTTTCAAATTTGAAAAACTCCAAATTTCAAAAATTTCAAAATTCAAAAATTTCAAATTTCAAAATTTCAAATTTCAAACATTTCAAATTTCAAAAACTTCTAATTTCAAAAGTTTCAAAGTTCAAAAATTTCAAATTTCAAAAATTTCTAATTTCAAACGTTTCAAATTTGAAAAACTCAAAATTTCAAAATTCAAAAATTTCAAATTTCAAAATTTCAAATTTCAAACATTTCAAATTTCAAAAATTTCAAATTTCAAAAATTTCAAATTTCAAAAATTTCAAATTTCAAAAATTTCAAATTTCAAAAATTTCAAATTTCAAACATTTCAAATTTCAAAAACTTCTAATTTCAAAAGTTTCAAAGTTCAAAAATTTTAAATTTCAAAAATTTCAAATTTCAAAATTTCAAATTTCAAACATTTCAAATTTCAACAATTTCAAACTTCAAAAACTTCAAATTTCAAAAATTTCAAATTTCAAAAATTTCACATTTCAAAAATTTCAAATTTCAAAAATTTCAAATTTCAAAAATTTCAAATTTCAAAAATTTCAAATTTCAAAAATTTCAAATTTCAAATTTCAAAAATTTCAAATTTCAAAAATTTCCAATTTCAAAAATTTCAAATTTCCAATTTCAAAAATTTCAAATTTCAAAGTTTCAAATTTCAAATTTCAAAAATTTCAAATTTCAAAAATTTCAAATTTCAAAAATTTCAAATTTCAAAAATTTCAAATTTCAAAAATTTCCAATTTCAAAAATTTCAAATTTCAAAAATTTCAAATTTCAAAAGTTTCAAATTTCAGAAATTTCAAATTTCAAAAATTTCAAATTTCAAAAATTTCAAATTTCAACAATTTCAAATTTCAAAAATTTCAAATTTCAAAAATTTCAAATTTCAAATTTCAAAAATTCCAAATTTCAAAAATTTCAAATTTCAACAATTTCAAATTTCAAGAATTTCAAATTTCAAAAATTTTTAATTTCAAAAGTTTCTAATTTTAAACATTTCTAATTTCAAAAATTTCAAATTTCAAAAATTTCAAATTTCAAAAATTTCAAATTTCAAACATTTCAAATTTCACAAACTTCTAATTTCAAAAGTTTCAAAGTTCAAAAATTTCAAATTTCAAAAATTTCTAATTTCAAACGTTTCAAATTTGAAAAACTCAAAATTTCAAAATTCAAAAATTTCAAATTTCAAAATTTCAAATTTCAAACATTTCAAATTTCAAAAACTTCTAATTTCAAAAGTTTCAAAGTTCAAAAATTTCAAATGTCAAAAAATTCTAATTTCAAAAATTTCTAATTTCAAAAATTTCAAATTTTAAAAATTTCAAATTTCAAAAATTTCTAATTTCAAAAATTTCTAATTTTAAACATTTCTAATTTCAAAAATTTCAAATTTCAAAAATATCAAATTTCAAAAATTTGAAGTTTCAAAAATTTCGAATTTTAAATTTCAAAAATTCCAAATTTCAAAAATTTTAAATTTCAACAATTTCAAATTTCAAAAATTTCAAATTTCAAAAATTTCAAATTTCAAAAACTTTAAATTTAAAAGATTTCTCATTTCAAAAATTCGAAATTTCAAAAACGTCTAATTTCAAAAGTTTCAAATTTCAAAAATTTCCAATTTCAAAAATTTCCAATTTCAAAAATTTCAAATTTCAAAAATTTCAAATTTCAAAAGTTTCAAATTTCAGAAATTTCACATTTTAAACATTTCTAATTTCAAAAATTTCAAATTTTAAAAATTTCAAATTTCAAACATTTCAAATTTCAAAAATTTCTAATTTCAAAAATTTCTAATTTTAAACATTTCTAATTTCAAAAATTTCAAATTTCACAAATTTCTAATTTCAAACGTTTCAAATTTGAAAAACTCCAAATTTCAAAAATTTCAAATTTCAAAAGGTTCAAATTTCAACAATTTCAAACTTCAAAAATTTCAAATTTCAACAATTTCAAATTTAAAAAATTTCAAATTTCAAAATTTCAAATTTCAAACATTTCAAATTTCAAAAACTTCTAATTTCAAAAGTTTCAAAGTTCAAAAATTTTAAATTTCAAAAATTTCAAATTTCAAAAATTTCTAATTTCAAACGTTTCAAATTTGAAAAACTCCAAATTTCAAAAATTTCAAAATTCAAAAATTTCAAATTTCAAACATTTCAAATTTCAAAAACTTCTAATTTCAAAAGTTTCAAAGTTCAAAAATTTTAAATTTCAAAAATTTCAAATTTCACAAATTTCTAATTTCAAACGTTTCAAATTTGAAAAACTCCAAATTTCAAAAATTTCAAAATTCAAAAATTTCAAATTTCAAAATTTCAAATTTCAAAAACTTCTAATTTCAAAAGTTTCAAAGTTCAAAAATTTCAAATTTCAAAAATTTCTAATTTCAAACGTTTCAAATTTGAAAAACTCAAAATTTCAAAATTCAAAAATTTCAAATTTCAAAATTTCAAATTTCAAATTTCAAAAATTTCAAATTTCAAAAATTTTAAATTTCAAAAATTTCAAATTTCAAAAATTTCTAATTTCAAACGTTTCAAATTTGAAAAACTCCAAATTTCAAAAATTTCAAAATTCAAAAATTTCAAATTTCAAACATTTCAAATTTCAAAAACTTCTAATTTCAAAAGTTTCAAAGTTCAAAAATTTTAAATTTCAAAAATTTCAAATTTCACAAATTTCTAATTTCAAACGTTTCAAATTTGAAAAACTCCAAATTTCAAAAATTTCAAAATTCAAAAATTTCAAATTTCAAAAATTTAAAATTTCAAAACTTTCAAATTTCAAAAATTTAAAATTTCAAAAATATCAAATTTCAAAAATTTGAAATTTCAAAAATTTCGAATTTTAAATTTCAAAAATTCCAAATTTCAAAAATTTCAAATTTCAACAATTTCAAATTTCAAATTTCAACAATTTCAAATTTCAAAAATTTCAAATTTCAAAAATTTCAAATTTCAAAAATTTTAAATTTCAAAAATTTCTAATTTCAAAAGTTTCAAATTTCAAAAATTCCGAATTTCAAAAATTTCAAATTTCGAAAATTTCAAATTTCAAAAATTTCAAATTTCAAAAATTTCAAATTTCAAAAATTTCAAATTTCAAAAATATTCTCAATTTCAAACTTCAAAAACTTTAAATTTAAAAAATTTCTAATTTCAAAAATTCGAAATTTCAAAAACTTCTAATTTCAAAAGTTTCAAATTTCAAAAATTCCAAATTTCAAAAATTTCTAATTTCAAAAATTTCTAATTTCAAAAATTTCAAATTTCAAAAATTTCAAATTTCAAAAATTTCAAATTTCAAAAATTTCTAATTTCAAAAGTTTCTAATTTTAAACATTTCTAATTTCAAAAATTTCAAATTTTAAAAATTTCAAATTTCAAACATTTCAAATTTTAAAAATTTCAAATTTCAAAAATTTCTAATTTCAAAAATTTCAAATTTTAAAAATTTCAAATTTCAAACATTTCAAATTTCAAAAATTTCTAATTTCAAAAATTTCTAATTTTAAAGATTTCTAATTTCAAAAATTCGAAATTTCAAAAACGTCTAATTTCAAAAGTTTCAAATTTCAAAAATTTCCAATTTCAAAAATTTCCAATTTCAAAAATTTCAAATTTCAAAAATTTCAAATTTCAAAAGTTTCAAATTTCAGAAATTTCACATTTTAAACATTTCTAATTTCAAAAATTTCAAATTTCAAAAATTTCAAATTTCAAAAATTTCACATTTCAAAAATTTCAAATTTCAAAAATTTCTAATTTCAAACATTTCTAATTTCAAAAATTTCAAATTTTAAAAATTTCAAATTTCAAAAATTCGAAATTTCAAAAACGTCTAATTTCAAAAGTTTCTAATTTCAAAAATTTCAAATTTCAAAAATTTTAAATTTCAAAAATTTCAAATTTCAAAAATTTTAAATTTCAAAAATTTCAAATTTCAAAACTTTCTCATTTCAAAAGTTTCAAATTTCAAAAACTCCAAATTTCAAAAATTTCAAATTTCAAATTTCAAAAATCTCAAATTTCAAATTTCAAAAATTTCAAATTTCAAAAATTTCAAATTTCAAAAATTTCAAATTTCAAAAATTTCAAATTTCAAAAATTTCAAATTTCAAAAATTTCAAATTTCAAATTTCAAATTTCAAAAATTTCAAATTTCAAAAATTTTAAATTTCAAAAATTTCAAATTTCAAAAATTTCTAATTTCAAACGTTTCAAATTTGAAAAACTCCAAATTTCAAAAATTTCAAAATTCAAAAATTTCAAATTTCAAAATTTCAAATTTCAAACATTTCAAATTTCAAAAACTTCTAATTTCAAAAGTTTCAAAGTTCAAAAATTTTAAATTTCAAAAATTTCAAATTTCAAAAATTTCTAATTTCAAACGTTTCAAATTTAAAAAACTCCAAATTTCAAAAATTTCAAAATTCAAAAATTTCAAATTTCAAAATTTCAAATTTCAAATCTTTCAAATTTCAAAAACTTCTAATTTCAAAAATTCCAAATTTCAACAATTTCAAATTTCAAAAATTTCAAATTTCAAAAATTTCAAATTTCAAAAATTTCAAATTTCAACAATTTCAAATTTCAAAAATTTCAAATTTCAACAATTTCAAATTTCACAAATTTCAAACATTTCAAATTTCAAAAATTTCAAATTTCAAAAGTTTCAAATTTCAAAAATTCCAAATTTCAAAAAGTTTAAATTTCAAAAATTTCTAATTTCAAAAGTTTCAACTTTCAAAAATTCCGAATTTCAAAAATTTCTAATTTCAAACATTTCAAATTTCAAAAATTTCAAATTTCAAAAGTTTCAAATTTCAAAAATTCCAAATTTCAACAATTTCAAATTTCAAAAATTTCTAATTTCAAAAATTTCAAATTTCAAAAATTTCCAATCTCAAAAATTTCAAATTTCAAAAATTTTAAATTTCAAAAATTTCAAATTTCAAAAATTTTAAATTTCAAAAATTTCAAATTTCAAAACTTTCTCATTTCAAAAGTTTCAAATTTCAAAAACTCCAAATTTCAAAAATTTCAAATTTCAAATTTCAAAAATCTCAATTTTCAAATTTCAAAAATTTCAAATTTCAAAAATTTCAAATTTCAAAAATTTCAAATTTCAAAAATTTCAAATTTCAAAAATGTCAAATTTCAAAAATTTCAAATTTCAAAAATTTCAAATTTCAAAAATTTCAAATTTCAAATTTCAAATTTCAAAAATTTCAAATTTCAAAAATTTTAAATTTCAAAAATTTCAAATTTCAAAAATTTCTAATTTCAAACGTTTCAAATTTGAAAAACTCCAAATTTCAAAAATTTCAAAATTCAAAAATTTCAAATTTCAAAATTTCAAATTTCAAACATTTCAAATTTCAAAAACTTCTAATTTCAAAAGTTTCAAAGTTCAAAAATTTTAAATTTCAAAAATTTCAAATTTCAAAAATTTCTAATTTCAAACGTTTCAAATTTAAAAAACTCCAAATTTCAAAAATTTCAAAATTCAAAAATTTCAAATTTCAAAATTTCAAATTTCAAACATTTCAAATTTCAAAAACTTCTAATTTCAAAAGTTTCAAAGTTCAAAAATTTCAAATGTCAAAAAATTCTAATTTCAAAAATTTCTAATTTCAAAAATTTCAAATTTCAACAATTTCAAATTTCAAAAATTTCAAATTTCAAAAATTTCAAATTTCAAATTTCAAAAATCTCAAATTTCAAAAATTTCAAATTTTAACAATTTCAAATTTCAACAATTTCAAATTTCAAAAATTTCAAATTTCAACAATTTCAAATTTCAAAAATTTCAAGTTTCACATTTCAAAAATTTCAAATTTCAAAAATTTCAAATTTCAAATTTCAAAAATTTCAAATTTCAAAAATTTTAAATTTCAAAAATTTCAAATTTCAAAAATTTCTAATTTCAAACGTTTCAAATTTGAAAAACTCCAAATTTCAAAAATTTCAAAATTCAAAAATTTCAAATTTCAAAAATTTAAAATTTCAAAACTTTCAAATTTCAAAAATTTAAAATTTCAAAAATATCAAATTTCAAAAATTTGAAATTTCAAAAATTTCGAATTTTAAATTTCAAAAATTCCAAATTTCAAAAATTTCAAATTTCAACAATTTCAAATTTCAAATTTCAACAATTTCAAATTTCAAAAATTTCAAATTTCAAAAATTTCAAATTTCAAAAATTTTAAATTTCAAAAATTTCTAATTTCAAAAGTTTCAAATTTCAAAAATTCCGAATTTCAAAAATTTCAAATTTCGAAAATTTCAAATTTCAAAAATTTCAAATTTCAAAAATTTCAAATTTCAAAAATTTCAAATTTCAAAAATATTCTCAATTTCAAACTTCAAAAACTTTAAATTTAAAAAATTTCTAATTTCAAAAATTCGAAATTTCAAAAACTTCTAATTTCAAAAGTTTCAAATTTCAAAAATTCCAAATTTCAAAAATTTCAAATTTCAACAATTTCAAATTTCAAAAATTTCAAGTTTCACATTTCAAAAATTTCAAATTTCAAAAATTTCAAATTTCAAATTTCAAAAATTTCAAATTTCAAAAATTTTAAATTTCAAAAATTTCAAATTTCAAAAATTTCAAATTTCAAAAATTTAAAATTTCAAAAATATCAAATTTCAAAAATTTGAAATTTCAAAATTTCGAATTTTAAATTTCAAAAATTCCAAATTTCAAAAATTTCAAATTTCAACAATTTCAAATTTCAAATTTCAACAATTTCAAATTTCAAAAATTTCAAATTTCAAAAATTTCAAATTTCAAAAATTTCAAATTTCAAAAATTTCTAATTTCAAAAATTTCAAATTTCAAAAATTTCAAATTTCAAAAATTTCAAATTTCAAAAATTTCTAATTTCAAAAGTTTCTAATTTTAAACATTTCTAATTTCAAAAATTTCAAATTTTAAAAATTTCAAATTTCAAACATTTCAAATTTTAAAAATTTCAAATTTCAAAAATTTCTAATTTCAAAAATTTCTAATTTTAAAAATTTCAAATTTCAAACATTTCAAATTTCAAAAATTTCTAATTTCAAAAATTTCTAATTTTAAAGATTTCTAATTTCAAAAATTCGAAATTTCAAAAACGTCTAATTTCAAAAGTTTCAAATTTCAAAAATTTCCAATTTCAAAAATTTCCAATTTCAAAAATTTCAAATTTCAAAAATTTCAAATTTCAAAAGTTTCAAATTTCAGAAATTTCAAATTTCAAAAATTTCTAATTTCAAAAATTTCAAATTTCAAAAATTTCATATTTCAAATTTCAAAAATCCCAAATTTCAAAAGGTTCAAATTTCAACAATTTCAAACTTCAAAAATTTCAAATTTCAACAATTTCAAATTTAAAAAATTTCAAATTTAAAAAATTTCAAATTTCAAAAATTTCAAATTTCAAAGATTTCAAGTTTCAAAAATTTCTAATTTCAAAAATTTCAAATTTCAAAAATTTCAAATTTCAAAAATTTCAAATTTCAAAAATTTCAAATTTCAAAAATTTCAGATTTCAAAAATTTCAAATTTCAAACATTTCAAATTTTAAAAATTTCAAATTTCAAAAATTTCTAATTTCAAAAATTTCTAATTTTAAAAATTTCAAATTTCAAACATTTCAAATTTCAAAAATTTCTAATTTCAAAAATTTCTAATTTTAAAGATTTCTAATTTCAAAAATTCGAAATTTCAAAAACGTCTAATTTCAAAAGTTTCAAATTTCAAAAATTTCCAATTTCAAAAATTTCCAATTTCAAAAATTTCAAATTTCAAAAATTTCAAATTTCAAAAGTTTCAAATTTCAGAAATTTCAAATTTCAAAAATTTCTAATTTCAAAAATTTCAAATTTCAAAAATTTCATATTTCAAATTTCAAAAATCCCAAATTTCAAAAGGTTCAAATTTCAACAATTTCAAACTTCAAAAATTTCAAATTTCAACAATTTCAAATTTAAAAAATTTCAAATTTAAAAAATTTCAAATTTCAAAAATTTCAAATTTCAAAGATTTCAAGTTTCAAAAATTTCTAATTTCAAAAATTTCAAATTTCAAAAATTTCAAATTTCAAAAATTTCAAATTTCAAAAATTTCAAATTTCAAAAATTTCAGATTTCAAAAATTTCAAATTTCAAAAATTTCAAATTTCAACAATTTCAAATTTCAAAAATTTCAAATTTCAACAATTTCAAATTTCACAAATTTCAAACATTTCAAATTTCAAAAATTTCAAATTTCAAAAGTTTCAAATTTCAAAAATTCCAAATTTCAAAAAGTTTAAATTTCAAAAATTTCTAATTTCAAAAGTTTCAACTTTCAAAAATTCCGAATTTCAAAAATTTCTAATTTCAAACATTTCAAATTTCAAAAATTTCAAATTTCAAAAGTTTCAAATTTCAAAAATTCCAAATTTCAACATTTTCAAATTTCAAAAATTTCAAATTTCAAAAATTTCAAATTTCAAAAATTTCAAATTTCAAAAATTTCCAATCTCAAAAATTTCAAATTTCAAAAATTTTAAATTTCAAAAATTTCAAATTTCAAAAATTTTAAATTTCAAAAATTTCAAATTTCAAAACTTTCTCATTTCAAAAGTTTCAAATTTCAAAAACTCCAAATTTCAAAAATTTCAAATTTCAAATTTCAAAAATCTCAATTTTCAAATTTCAAAAATTTCAAATTTCAAAAATTTCAAATTTCAAAAATTTCAAATTTCAAAAATTTCAAATTTCAAAAATTTCAAATTTCAAAAATTTCAAATTTCAAAAATTTCAAATTTCAAAAATTTCAAATTTCAAATTTCAAATTTCAAAAATTTTAAATTTCAAAAATTTCAAAATTCAAAAATTTCAAATTTCAAAATTTCAAATTTCAAATCTTTCAAATTTCAAAAACTTCTAATTTCAAAAATTCCAAATTTCAACAATTTCAAATTTCAAAAATTTCTAATTTCAAACATTTCTAATTTCAAAAATTTCAAATTTCAAAAATTTCCAATTTCAAAAATTTCAAATTTCAAAAATTTTAAATTTCAAAAATTTCAAATTTCAAAAATTTTAAATTTCAAAAATTTCAAATTTCAAAACTTTCTCATTTCAAAAGTTTCAAATTTCAAAAACTCCAAATTTCAAAAATTTCAAATTTCAAATTTCAAAAATCTCAAATTTCAAAAATTTCAAATTTCAAAAATTTCAAATTTCAAAAATTTTAAATTTCAAAAATTTCAAATTTCAAAAATTTCTAATTTCAAACGTTTCAAATTTGAAAAACTCCAAATTTCAAAAATTTCAAAATTCAAAAATTTCAAATTTCAAAATTTCAAATTTCAAACATTTCAAATTTCAAAAACTTCTAATTTCAAAAGTTTCAAAGTTCAAAAATTTTAAATTTCAAAAATTTCAAATTTCAAAAATTTCTAATTTCAAACGTTTCAAATTTAAAAAACTCCAAATTTCAAAAATTTCAAAATTCAAAAATTTCAAATTTCAAAATTTCAAATTTCAAATCTTTCAAATTTCAAAAACTTCTAATTTCAAAAATTCCAAATTTCAACAATTTCAAATTTCAAAAATTTCTAATTTCAAACATTTCTAATTTCAAAAATTTCAAATTTCAAAAATTTCCAATTTCAAAAATTTCAAATTTCAAAAATTTTAAATTTCAAAAATTTCAAATTTCAAAAATTTTAAATTTCAAAAATTTCAAATTTCAAAACTTTCTCATTTCAAAAGTTTCAAATTTCAAAAACTCCAAATTTCAAAAATTTCAAATTTCAAATTTCAAAAATCTCAAATTTCAAAAATTTCAAATTTCAAAAATTTCAAATTTCAAAAATTTTAAATTTCAAAAATTTCAAATTTCAAAAATTTCTAATTTCAAACGTTTCAAATTTGAAAAACTCCAAATTTCAAAAATTTCAAAATTCAAAAATTTCAAATTTCAAAATTTCAAATTTCAAACATTTCAAATTTCAAAAACTTCTAATTTCAAAAGTTTCAAAGTTCAAAAATTTTAAATTTCAAAATTTCAAATTTCAAAAATTTCTAATTTCAAACGTTTCAAATTTGAAAAACTCCAAATTTCAAAAATTTCAAAATTCAAAAATTTCAAATTTCAAACATTTCAAATTTCAAAAACTTCTAATTTCAAAAGTTTCAAAGTTCAAAAATTTTAAATTTCAAAAATTTCAAATTTCACAAATTTCTAATTTCAAACGTTTCAAATTTGAAAAACTCCAAATTTCAAAAATTTCAAAATTCAAAAATTTCAAATTTCAAACATTTCAAATTTCAAAAACTTCTAATTTCAAAAGTTTCAAAGTTCAAAAATTTCAAATGTCAAAAAATTCTAATTTCAAAAATTTCTAATTTCAAAAATTTCAAATTTCAACAATTTCAAATTTCAAAAATTTCAAATTTCAAAAATTTCAAATTTCAAATTTCAAAAATCTCAAATTTCAAAAATTTCAAATTTCAAAAATTTCAAGTTTCAAATTTCAAAAATTTCAAATTTCAACAATTTCAAATTTGAAAAATTTCAAATTTCAAATTTCAAAAATTTCAAATTTCAAAAATTTTAAATTTCAAAAATTTCAAATTTCAAAAATTTCAAATTTCAAAGATTTCAAGTTTCAAAAATTTCTAATTTCAAAAATTTCAAATTTCAAAAATTTCAAATTTCAAAAATTTCAAATTTCAAAAATTTCAAATTTCAAAAATTTCAAATTTCAAAAATTTCAAATTTCAACAATTTCAAATTTCAAAAATTTCAAATTTCAACAATTTCAAATTTCACAAATTTCAAACATTTCAAATTTCAAAAATTTCAAATTTCAAAAGTTTCAAATTTCAAAAATTGCAAATTTCAAAAAGTTTAAATTTCAAAAATTTCTAATTTCAAAAGTTTCAACTTTCAAAAATTCCGAATTTCAAAAATTTCTAATTTCAAACATTTCAAATTTCAAAAATTTCAAATTTCAAAAGTTTCAAATTTCAAAAATTCCAAATTTCAACAATTTCAAATTTCAAAAATTTCTAATTTCAAAAATTTCAAATTTCAAAAATTTCCAATCTCAAAAATTTCAAATTTCAAAAATTTTAAATTTCAAAAATTTCAAATTTCAAAAATTTTAAATTTCAAAAATTTCAAATTTCAAAACTTTCTCATTTCAAAAGTTTCAAATTTCAAAAACTCCAAATTTCAAAAATTTCAAATTTCAAATTTCAAAAATCTCAAATTTCAAATTTCAAAAATTTCAAATTTCAAAAATTTCAAATTTCAAAAATTTCAAATTTCAAAAATTTCAAATTTCAAAAATTTCAAATTTCAAAAATTTCAAATTTCAAAAATTTCAAATTTCAAAAATTTCAAATTTCAAAAATTTCAAATTTCAAATTTCAAAAATTTCAAATTTCAAAAATTTTAAATTTCAAAAATTTCAAATTTCAAAAATTTCTAATTTCAAACGTTTCAAATTTGAAAAACTCCAAATTTCAAAAATTTCAAAATTCAAAAATTTCAAATTTCAAACATTTCAAATTTCAAACATTTCAAATTTCAAAAACTTCTAATTTCAAAAGTTTCAAAGTTCAAAAATTTTAAATTTCAAAAATTTCAAATTTCAAAAATTTCTAATTTCAAACGTTTCAAATTTAAAAAACTCCAAATTTCAAAAATTTCAAAATTCAAAAATTTCAAATTTCAAAATTTCAAATTTCAAATCTTTCAAATTTCAAAAACTTCTAATTTCAAAAATTCCAAATTTCAACAATTTCAAATTTCAAAAATTTCTAATTTCAAACATTTCTAATTTCAAAAATTTCAAATTTCAAAAATTTCCAATTTCAAAAATTTCAAATTTCAAAAATTTTAAATTTCAAAATTTCAAATTTCAAAAATTTTAAATTTCAAAAATTTCAAATTTCAAAACTTTCTCATTTCAAAAGTTTCAAATTTCAAAAACTCCAAATTTCAAAAATTTCAAATTTCAAATTTCAAAAATCTCAAATTTCAAAAATTTCAAATTTCAAAAATTTCAAATTTCAAAAATTTTAAATTTCAAAAATTTCAAATTTCAAAAATTTCTAATTTCAAACGTTTCAAATTTGAAAAACTCCAAATTTCAAAAATTTCAAAATTCAAAAATTTCAAATTTCAAAATTTCAAATTTCAAACATTTCAAATTTCAAAAACTTCTAATTTCAAAAGTTTCAAAGTTCAAAAATTTTAAATTTCAAAAATTTCAAATTTCAAAAATTTCTAATTTCAAACGTTTCAAATTTGAAAAACTCCAAATTTCAAAAATTTCAAAATTCAAAAATTTCAAATTTCAAACATTTCAAATTTCAAAAACTTCTAATTTCAAAAGTTTCAAAGTTCAAAAATTTCAAATGTCAAAAAATTCTAATTTCAAAAATTTCTAATTTCAAAAATTTCAAATTTCAACAATTTCAAATTTCAAAAATTTCAAATTTCAAAAATTTCAAATTTCAAATTTCAAAAATCTCAAATTTCAAAAATTTCAAATTTCAAAAATTTCAAGTTTCAAATTTCAAAAATTTCAAATTTCAACAATTTCAAATTTCAAAAATTTCAAGTTTCACATTTCAAAAATTTCAAATTTCAAAAATTTCATTGCCATTGATATCAGCTGGCGTCACTTCAGCATAAGCTTCATGATTATTCAGTTGATTTGCAAAAGTGGAGATCAAACCTTCACGCTCTTTGAGAAAATTTTTCTCACCATCAGCTTGGTCAGTAGTTGAATGGAGGAGATCCAGGACACTTCACCACATCTGAAATATATTGAATGACAGCTGTGAAATTGAATTCAATTTTGGGTGAATTTGGCGGGGAAAAATGGCGGTAGTCAAGACCCGTCCAATCACAATTGAGTATTTGATCAGGTGACCGATCTTCATTAGAAATAATTTTCAAAAAATTTTCCGGGTTATCGTTTACACCCGTCTGATCAGCTGGTAGCCTTTAGCCAAAATTTTGGGAAAAAAATATTTTATATCTGGATTTTCATCTGTCTAACCATCCGTTACTTGCTTTGAAGTCAACTGTGACACCTGTGACCTGTCAAGCGCCAGAAATTGAGCGCTTGGATTTTTGCAATGTTTCCGGGAATTCACTTAATTTATTGCACGAAGCTTTGCGCTTAGGTTTACCAATGTTTGCGGCTTTCTTTCACTCGATTTATCCATTTTCCGGGCATTCTGAGGGTGAGAATTTTAAGGGGAATTGGAAACCGGGGGTACTTGTAAACAAAAGTCCTTTGCGCATATGACTCTGCGCATGCGTCGGGGAAAAAGTCACGTGGAGGGGATGCGACAACACTTACAAAGGCTCAACGAAGTTCCGAGAAAAGTTTGACGACACTCACTACAATTAATTTTTTCTAAACATTCATTTATTTTTTCTCTTCGTTTTTTAAATATTCTCAATTTTTTTAATTGTAAAAACATCAAAAGTTTGATAATTAGTTTTACATTCTAAACAGTTGAAAAATTTCAGAAAGCTGTCAATGATCCCGCCATTTGGAAATTCAAAAAAATGGAAGGAGTCTACTTCCACATGGACGCGCAAACAAGAGAAGGACCTCTCCAAGCCAAAATAGTGCATCGTATCACCTCAGTCATCAATTTATAATCTTAGCCGACACACGGAAAAACATGGCTGAAGCCGTTGTCGACGGGTCTCCAATGTCTCGTTTTTTCTGTCACAAGTGCAGTGTTGAAATTCAACGTGAGTAATTAACCCCTTATGTTGACCCAAATATTTAATTGCGCATAAAGGAAAAATCTTGGTCACAAAACCATGTGTGATTCAACTTCCCCCCTCTTAAACGCCTTTCGTTTCCCCAAGTCTTTTAAGGCAATTGAACCAAAAATGTTAACACTAATTGTTTATCCAACCGCTGTTTTGCGCACACTGATTTTTCTTTTCGTTGCAGAATGTCCGCAAGAATTTGGCGAAACTTCGTGGGTTGAGGGGGACATTTTTTTTCATTGGGGAAAACCGAAATTTTATCGAGTTTTCGGAAATTTCTGATGCAAAAGTGTCATTTATTGTCGTTCAACGTTGGGGTATAGGGACCTTGAATTGTGCGCAAGTAAGTCGTACAATGGCATCAGTTTCATTTTCACTTTTTGTCGAAGACCGCAGTTGTTCGGTTTTTTTTTTTGCCTTTTGGTGGAAATGTTGATTTGGCAATTATTGGAAACTTGGGTGGAAATTAATGGATAGATAAATTGCTTTGTCATTTATATTACTAAAAAAAAGTGCACTTTAAATTCGTCAAAAGTCAAACATTCATTATAATTTTTATACTGAAAATTTGGGGGATTTCGTCCATTTTTGGCTACAAATATTTCCAATATTTTGTCCACATTTTTGTACCATTTTTTCGAAACATTCTGAAATAATCTTAGATAGTTTTTGCATGTGACAAAAATTTGCTTTCGAATTTTTTGAGCGGTTGTGTAGGAAGTTACGGTTATGTCATTTGCCCTCAACAATTCTCAATATTGATGAAACACTTTCTACCTATAGTTTGCTTTTTTTTTCATCCAACTTTTCGGGGAAGTTGGAATTCATTCATAATTTTCTGGCGCATTCATTTTCCATTGTTGATACACATATACTGACATTTTTGTTGTCAAGTATATATACAAATGTTTTATTTCATTTTTTTATTTCTTATCTTATTTTTTTATTTTTTTAATATTTTTTTATGGGGCATAAAATTTCGTTTTAAAAATGCAATTCAATTCAATTACGATCTTTCTTTTCATAACCATATGTTGACAGCCCCAAAAAAAAAGGATGGATTAAATTCTCCAATTTTTTAAAAACAATTTTTTTTTGTAGCAAAAAAACAATATAACAAAAATTAGTTTCATATTTAAAATGTATTTGTAATTTTTTTTTTTTTTTGAAAATTCAAGCTTTCAACATTTTACATTTTTTCATGCAAATTTAACGAAAATTCGAATTTTAAATATCGACTTTACAGTGATTGGTCTTTTCCACTTCCGGTTAAATTTTTTTCTTTTGTCATTTATTTTGTGGAATTGAATTTGGGGATTCCCCTATTATCGATACATGACGTGTCCATTTATTGAAATTAAAAGTACATATATATTGTTTTTCATTAAATTTTTTTTTATATCAAAATTTATATATTGAAAAAATTGAATGAAAAAAATTTCTGTCGTCAACATGGTCGACAATAATGGAGATCCATTTATTTTTAATCAATTTTGGGCAGAAATTTGTCAATCCATTGATTTCAGTTCTATATTAAAATTTTTGGTAAAATTTTTAGTACTTATTTCTATGGAGTACACTTATTGGGAATTGTTTGTAATTGACATATTCAAAACATAAATTATAAAAAAAATTTTAAAACGTTTATACAGTTTAATATTTTTATAAAACTAGGTTTCTCCTGCACAGCATGCCACTCAGCTTTGAATCGCAATTGCTCATTGATAACACGCATTACGATATAATTGTTGCGTAGTAATTGAGAAAAAAATTACCGGAGTTCATTCTTATCTATTACATGAAAATGTATATATGTATTTTTATTTTTTAGTATTAACAATAATGAGCGCAAATTGATATCTGATAGAAAATGGACCTGGCAACAGCTGCTGGATCAGCTGTTTTTGGGTTCTTAACATTGTAAAATTGTGGGCATTTCTTGAATTCAAGAAGTACACATGTACGCAATTTCAAAGAAATTTTATCCTATAGTAAAAAGGAGAAACGAAAGGAACTATCGATATACATCGAAATTATCGAAAAGCGTAAGACTGAAACCGACGCACCACCAGCGGCGGAAACGGGAACTGCGCGTGCGAAGCGCGCACCACCGGACTCGTTCTCTAGGAAAGATAAATTACTATTTTGTTCTAAACGAAATATTCTACATGACTACACAACAATCTGAATAGTCATTCAAATTTTTCAAATGCTTCCCGTGGCATTAACCATCAATATATCATCAATTTGGCGTATCTCATTAAGAGCGTCATCACAAGAACTTCCACCCTAAAAACTCAGAGCATTCAAAATTTCATAGACTCCTAAAGACATCAAATTTTGATTATGTGTTTTCGACCAAGAGAGTGGGGATTATTGAATGGACCACCTCTGGAACTTTCGAGATTTATTGAGATGAGAAAACTAACAAAATTCTCCATCATAAAGATCCGGGCAGCTATTCAGAGTGGTCTGCACTTGAAAATGAAATTGATCTCCGGTACACTTTGGCAACGTGCAGTTATCAAACTCGATTGTTAAACCATTTGTCAAAGCGATCTGACAAATCGTTTTGAACAAAACGATTTTGAAACGCGTTAATACCTAGTAGACTTAGAACAGAATGAGATGAAGAGGGGCGAGTCGCGAAGGGCACTAATCCATGTTTGATGTTGAGACAGGTCAAGTCGATGGTGGAGGTGTCTGCCAAGATTCGCAAGGACGCACATACGAGACTGGACACTTGTTTATACCGGAACCATGCACCGTGTGCATTTGCGACAATGGCAATCCCAAGTGGTGCAAAGAAGTCATATGCACCCTACCACAAGTAAGACCTTTCTTCGATTGATTTAGAGTGATTTTTGCAGGCCAGCACGAGACTCTTAGCCCCCCCACTGAGTTATTAAAATCGGCCAATCAGAGCGTAGCTCCGCCTCCTCGCCCAGTGGTTCTCCATTCAATCGTTTCAAATTACGAGAAAACTGGGATGCTACGTATCAAGGTCACGACCGGAGGTGGTCAGATCTGCTGATCTGACGATTCCATGATCTAACCACGTAAAAACCCCGTGTTTCTCAATTTAAAACGATTGCCGTGACCGAGTGCGCGCAGCTGCGCTCTGATTGGCCCACTGCAAGGAGGGGGTGGGCGGAGCGAGAAGTGGAAGGGGAACTCTCGATCCCAAACTTCCCCTTCTTTCCATTCCCCAAGCTTAGAATGCGCGATCGTGGGACGCTGTGTATAGATGAATCGACTATTAAATTGAATATACCAATATTTTATAAAGTACGTATTAATGTGAACATTCCGAACATTATTTCGGCAATGCGTACGAAAGAATGTCCTTCTTTTGGCATCCCATAACATGGAACAAGTAATGAATAACGCTGATTATAAGAAAATCGACGAATTTAGCATTCTCCTGAAAACTGCTTTACATTGTAACCACCTTTTCATTGGTGGTTAGTTAACAAACTAAGTAGCTCTATATATATAGTGTCTTGGGGTCCATGACCTCAAATGTTTCAATTTCTGTTTTGAAATATTTCAATGTCCTTAAAGGGAAATAATTTCTCCAGGTACAGACGCAATTCTCATCAATGAATGACCAGGCCTTATCGAAGAATCATCACACAACTCTGCCCCGCCAGGGCTCTGCATTCACAATATCCGCAACATTACCAAGTGCCAGTGTCTCAACACATCGCACAATGCCACGGACATTGGCAACAAACAGCAATCTCCGACTTCGACGTGATTTTCTGGCAAATAAACCAGTGGCACCTCTATTCGGCGAAATTCCCCTGGATTTTCCATCAGAAAGACAACCAAGATCAGCACCACCAACAATTCCCAGCATTGATAGTGCAACGCAGGCAGATTTCTACGCGGATTCGTTCAGGGAGAGTGCTACAACACATTCAAATGAATCACAAACTGATGCCTCCTTCGTGGGCATAATGACTCTGAGTAATTGCGATAAAAAGCCACCTTTACTGGCGTCAAATGATGCTAATCAAGATGGTAACTTTGAGTCTTATACGTGTAACTGCAGTATGCAGGCACTGCCAACATTGCATGATGATGCAATTTCTAATTTCAAAAATTTCTAATTTCAAAAATTTCAAATTTTAAAAATTTCAAATTTCAAACATTTCAAATTTCAAAAATTTCTAATTTCAAAAATTTCTAATTTTAAACATTTCTAATTTCAAAAATTTCAAATTTCAAAAATTTCAAATTTCAAAAATATCAAATTTCAAAAATTTCAAATTTCAAAAATTTCTAATTTCAAAAGTTTCTAATTTTAAACATTTCTAATTTCAAAAATATCAAATTTCAAAAATTTGAAATTTCAAAAATTTCGAATTTTAAATTTCAAAAATTCCAAATTTCAAAAATTTTAAATTTCAACAATTTCAAATTTCAAAAACTTTAAATTTAAAAAATTTCTAATTTCAAAAATTCGAAATTTCAAAAACGTCTAATTTCAAAAGTTTCAAATTTCAAAAATTTCCAATTTCAAAAATTTCAAATTTCAAAAGTTTCAAATTTCAGAAATTTCAAATTTCAAATTTCAAAAATTCCAAATTTCAAAAATTTCAAATTTCAACAATTTCAAATTTCAAAAATTTCAAATTTCAAAAATTTCTAATTTCAAAAGTTTCTAATTTTAAACATTTCTAATTTCAAAAATATCAAATTTCAAAAATTTGAAATTTCAAAAATTTCAAATTTCAAATTTCAAAAATTTCAAATTTCAAAAATTTCAAATTTCAAAAATTTCAACAATTTCAAACTTCAAAAACTTTAAATTTAAAAAATTTCTAATTTCAAAAATTCGAAATTTCAAAAACTTCTAATTTCAAAAGTTTCAAATTTCAAAAATTTCAAATTTCAAAAATTTCTAATTTCAAAAATTTCAAATTTCAAAAATTTCTAATTTTAAACATTTCTAATTTCAAAAATTTCAAATTTCAAAAATTTCAAATTTCAAAAATTTCAAATTTCAAAAATTTCAAATTTCAAAAATTTCAAATTTCAAAAATTTCAAATTTCAAAAATTTCAAATTTCAAAAATTTCAAATTTTAAAAATTTCAAATTTCAAACATTTCAAATTTCAAAAATTTCTAATTTCAAAAATTTCTAATTTTAAACATTTCTAATTTCAAAAATTTCAAATTTCAAAAATTTCAAATTTCAAAAATTTCAAATTTCAAAAATTTCAAATTTCAAAAATTTCAAATTTCAAAAATTTCAAATTTCAAAAATTTCAAATTTCAAAAATTTCAAATTTCAAAAATTTCGAATTTTAAATTTCAAAAATTCCAAATTTCAAAAATTTTAAATTTCAACAATTTCAAATTTCAAAAATTTCAAATTTCAAAAACTTTAAATTTAAAAAATTTCTAATTTCAAAAATTCGAAATTTCAAAAACGTCTAATTTCAAAAGTTTCTAATTTCAAAAATTTCTAATTTCAAAAATTTCTAATTTCAAAAATTTCTAATTTCAAAAATTTCTAATTTCAAAAATTTCAAATTTTAAAAATTTCAAATTTCAACCATTTCAAATTTTAAAAATTTCAAATTTCAAAAATTTCAAATTTCAAAAATTTCTAATTTCAAAAATTTCAAATTTTAAAAATTTCAAATTTCAAAAATTTCAAATTTCAAAAATTTCAAATTTCAAAAATTTCTAATTTCAAAAATTTCAAATTTTAAAAATTTCAAATTTCAAACATTTCAAATTTCAAAAATTTCAAATTTCAAAAATTTCAAATTTCAAAAACTTTAAATTTAAAAAATTTCTAATTTCAAAAATTCGAAATTTCAAAAACGTCTAATTTCAAAAGTTTCAAATTTCAAAAATTTCCAATTTCAAAAATTTCCAATTTCAAAAATTTCAAATTTCAAAAATTTCAAATTTCAAAAGTTTCAAATTTCAGAAATTTCAAATTTCAAAAATTTCTAATTTCAAAAATTTCAAATTTCAAAAATTTCAAATTTCAAAAATTTCAAATTTCAAAAATTTCAACAATTTCAAACTTCAAAAACTTTAAATTTGAAAAAGTTCTAATTTCAAAAATTCGAAATTTCAAAAACTTCTAATTTCAAAAGTTTCAAATTTCAAACATTTCAAATTTCAAAAATTTCAACTTTCGAATTTCAAAAATTTCAAATTTCAAAACTTTCAAATTTCCAATTTCAAAAATTTCAAATTTCAAAAGTTTCAAATTTAAAAAATTCCAAATTTCAAAAATTTCTAATTTCAAAAATTTCAAATTTCAAAAATTTCAAATTTCAAACATTTCAAATTTCAAAAATTTCAAATTTCAAAACTTTCAAATTTCGAATTTCAAAAATTTCAAATTTTAAAAATTTCAAATTTCAAACATTTCAAATTTCAAAAATTTCTAATTTCAAAAATTTCTAATTTTAAACATTTCTAATTTCAAAAATTTCAAATTTCAAAAATTTCAAATTTCAAAAATTTCAAATTTCAAAAATTTCAAATTTCAAAAATTTCAAATTTCAACAATTTCAAATTTCAAAAATTTCAAATTTCAAAAATTTCTAATTTTAAACATATCTAATTTCAAAAATTTCTAATTTCAAAAATTTCAAATTTCAAAAATTTCAAATTTCAAAAATATCAAATTTCAAAAATTTGAAGTTTCAAAGATTTCGAATTTTAAATTTCAAAAATTCCAAATTTCAAAAATTTTAAATTTCAACAATTTCAAATTTCAAAAATTTCAAATTTCAAAAATTTCAAATTTCAAAAACTTTAAATTTAAAAGATTTCTCATTTCAAAAATTCGAAATTTCAAAAACGTCTAATTTCAAAAGTTTCAAATTTCAAAAATTTCCAATTTCAAAAATTTCCAATTTCAAAAATTTCAAATTTCAAAAATTTCAAATTTCAAAAATTTCAAATTTCAAAAATTTCAAATTTCAAAAATTTCAAATTTTAAAAATTTCAAATTTCAAACATTTCAAATTTCAAAAATTTCTAATTTCAAAAATTTCTAATTTTAAACATTTCTAATTTCAAAAATTTCAAATTTCAAAAATTTCAAATTTCAAAAATTTCACATTTCAAAATTTTCAAATTTCAAAAATTTCTAATTTCAAACATTTCTAATTTCAAAAATTTCAAATTTCAAAAATTTCAAATTTCAAAAATTTCAAATTTCAAAAATTTCAAATTTCCAATTTCAAAAATTTCAAATTTCAAAACTTTCAAATTTCAAATTTCAAAAATTTCAAATTTCAAAAATTTCAAATTTCAAATTTCAAAAATTTCAAATTTCAAAAATTTCCAATTTCAAAAATTTCAAATTTCCAATTTCAAAAATTTCAAATTTCAAAACTTTCAAATTTCAAATTTCAAAAATTTCAAATTTCAAAAATTTCAAATTTCAAAAATTTCCAATTTCAAAAATTTCAAATTTCAAAAATTTCAAATTTCAAAAGTTTCAAATTTCAGAAATTTCAAATTTCAAAAATTTCAAATTTCAACAATTTCAAATTTCAAAAATTTCAAATTTCAAAAATTTTTAATTTCAAAAGTTTCTAATTTTAAACATTTCTAATTTTAAACACTTCTAATTTCAAAAATTTCAAATTCCAAAAATTTCAAATTTCAAAAATTTCACATTTCAAAAATTTCACATTTCAAAAATTTCAAATTTCAAAAATTTCAAATTTCAAAAATTTCAAATTTCAAAAATTTCAAATTTCAAATTTCAAATTTCAAAAATTTCAAATTTCAAATTTCAAAAATTTCAACAATTTCAAACTTCAAAAACTTTAAATTTAAAAAATTTCTAATTTCAAAAATTCGAAATTTCAAAAACTTCTAATTTCAAAAGTTTCAAATTTCAAAAATTCCAAATTTCAAAAATTTCTAATTTCAAAAATTTCAAATTTCAAAAATTTCAAATTTCAAAAATTTCAAATTTCGAAAATTTCAAATTTCAAAAATTTCAAATTTCAAAAATTTCAAATTTCAAAAATTTCAAATTTCAAAAATTTCAACAATTTCAAACTTCAAAAACTTTAAATTTAAAAAATTTCTAATTTCAAAAATTCGAAATTTCAAAAACTTCTAATTTCAAAAGTTTCGAAATTTCAAAAATTTCAAATTTCAAACATTTCAAATTTCAAAAATTTCAACTTTCGAATTTCAAAAATTTCAAATTTCAAAACTTTCAAATTCCAATTTCAAAAATTTCAAATTTCAAAAGTTTCAAATTTCAAAAATTCCAAATTTCAAAAATTTCTAATTTCAAAAATTTCAAATTTCAAAAATTTCAAATTTCAAAAATTTCAAATTTCAAAAATTTCTAATTTCAAAAATTTCTAATTTCAAACATTTCAAATTTCAAAAATTTCAAATTTCAAAAATTTCAAATTTCAAAAACTTTAAATTTAAAAAATTTCTAATTTCAAAAATTCGAAATTTCAAAAACGTCTAATTTCAAAAGTTTCTAATTTCAAAAATTTCTAATTTCAAAAATTTCTAATTTCAAAAATTTCTAATTTCAAAAATTTCAAATTTTAAAAATTTCAAATTTCAACCATTTCAAATTTTAAAAATTTCAAATTTCAAAAATTTCAAATTTCAAAAATTTCTAATTTCAAAAATTTCAAATTTTAAAAATTTCAAATTTCAAACATTTCAAATTTCAAACATTTCAAATTTCAAAAATTTCAAATTTCAAAAATTTCAACAATTTCAAACTTCAAAAACTTTAAATTTAAAAAATTTCTAATTTCAAAAATTCGAAATTTCAAAAACTTCTAATTTCAAAAGTTTCAAATTTCAACAATTTCACATTTCAAAAATTTCAAATTTCAAAAATTTCAAATTTCAAAAATTTCAAATTTCAAACATTTCAAATTTCAAAACTTTCAAATTTCAAAACTTTCAAATTTCAAAACTTTCAAATTTCGAATTTCAAATTTCAAAAATTTCAAATTTCAAAAATTTGAAATTTCAAAAATTTCGAATTTTAAATTTCAAAAATTCCAAATTTCAAAAATTTTAAATTTCAAAAATTTCAAATTTCAAAAATTTCAAATTTCAAAAATTTCAAATTTCAAAAATTTCAAATTTCAAAAATTTCAAATTTCAAAAATTTCAAATTTCAAAAAGTTTAAATTTAAAAAATTTCTAATTTCAAAAATTCGAAATTTCAAAAACGTCTAATTTCAAAAGTTTCAAATTTCAAAAATTTCCAATTTCAAAAATTTCCAATTTCAAAAATTTCAAATTTCAAAAATTTCAAATTTCAAAAGTTTCAAATTTCAGAAATTTCAAATTTCAAATTTCAAAAATTCCAAATTTCAAAAATTTCAAATTTCAACAATTTCAAATTTCAAAAATTTCAAATTTCAAAAATTTCAAATTTCAAAAATTTCAAATTTCAAAAATTTCAAATTTCAAAAATTTCAAATTTCAAAAATTTCAAATTTCAAAAATTTTAAATTTCAAAAATTTCAAATTTCAAAAATTTCTAATTTCAAAAGTTTCAAATTTGAAAAACTCCAAATTTCAAAAATTTCAAAATTCAAAAATTTCAAATTTCAAAAATTTGAAATTTCAAAAATTTTAAATTTCAAATTTTAAATTTTAAAAATTTCTAATTTCAAAAGTTTCAAATTTCAAAAATTCCGAATTACAAAAATTTCTAATTTCAAAAATTTCAAATTTCAAAAATTTCAAATTTCAAAAATTTCAAATTTCAACAATTTCAAATTTCAAAAATTTTAAATTTCAAAAATTTCAAATTTCAAACATTTCAAATTTCAAAAATTTCAAATTTCAAAAGTTTCAAATTTCAAAAATTCCAAATTTCAAAAATTTCAAATTTCAAAAATTTCAAATTTCAAAAATTTCAAATTTCAAAAATTTCAAATTTCAAATTTCAAAAATTTCAAATTTCAAAAATTTCAAATTTCAAAAATTTCAAATTTCAAAAATTTCAAATTTCAAAAATTTCAAATTTCAAAAATTTCAAATTTCAAAAATTTCAAATTTCAAAAATTTCAAATTTCAAAAATTTCAAATTTCAAAAATTTTAAATTTCAAAAATTTCAAATTTCAAGAATTTCTAATTTCAAAATTTTCAAACTTGAAAAACTCCAAATTTCAAAAATTTCAAAATTCAAAAATTTCAAATTTCAAAAATTTTAAATTTCAAAAATTTCAAATTTCAAAAATTTCTAATTTCAAAAGTTTCAAATTTGAAAAACTCCAAATTTCAAAAATTTCAAAATTCAAAAATTTCAAATTTCAAAAATTTGAAATTTCAAAAATTTTAAATTTCAAAAGTTTCAAATTTTAAATTTTAAAAATTTCTAATTTCAAAAGTTTCAAATTTCAAAAATTCCGAATTTCAAAAATTTCTAATTTCAAAAATTTCAAATTTCAAAAATTTCAAATTTCAACAATTTCAAATTTCAAACATTTCAAATTTCAAAAAATTCAAATTTCAAAAATTTCAAATTTCAAAAATTTTAAATTTCAAAAATTTCAAATTTCAAAAATTTCAAATTTCAAAAATTTCACATTTCAAAAATTTCAAATTTCAAACATTTCAAATTTCAAAAATTTCAAATTTCAAAAATTTTAAATTTCAAAAATTTCAAATTTCAAAAATTTCTAATTTCAAAAGTTTCAAATTTGAAAAACTCCAAATTTCAAAAATTTCAAAATTCAAAAATTTCAAATTTCAAAAATTTGAAATTTCAAAAATTTTAAATTTCAAAAATTTCAAATTTTAAATTTTAAAAATTTCTAATTTCAAAAGTTTCAAATTTCAAAAATTCCGAATTTCAAAAATTTCTAATTTCAAAAATTTCAAATTTCAAAAATTTCAAATTTCAAAAATTTCAAATTTCAAAAATTTCAAATTTCAACAATTTCAAATTTCAAAAATTTTAAATTTCAAAAATTTCAAATTCCAAACATTTCAAATTTCAAAAATTTCAAATTTCAAAAGTTTCAAATTTCAAAAATTCCAAATTTCAAAAATTTCAAATTTCACAAATTTCAAATTTCAAAAATTTCAAATTTCAAAAATTTTAAATTTCAAATTTCACAAATTTCAAATTTCAAATTTCAAAAATTTCAAATTTCAAAAATTTCAAATTTCAAAAATTTCAAATTTCAAAAATTTTAAATTTCAAAAATTTCAAATTTCAAAAATTTCAAATTTCAAAAATTTCAAATTTCAAAAATTTCAAATTTCAAAAATTTTAAATTTCAAAAATTTCAAATTTCAAAAATTTCTAATTTCAAAAGTTTCAAATTTGAAAAACTCCAAATTTCAAAAATTTCAAAATTCAAAAATTTCAAATTTCAAAAATTTGAAATTTCAAAAATTTTAAATTTCAAAAATTTCAAATTTTAAATTTTAAAAATTTCTAATTTCAAAAGTTTCAAATTTCAAAAATTCCGAATTACAAAAATTTCTAATTTCAAAAATTTCAAATTTCAAAAATTTCAAATTTCAAAAATTTCAAATTTCAACAATTTCAAATTTCAACAATTTCAAATTTCAAAAATTTTAAATTTCAAAAATTTCAAATTTCAAACATTTCAAATTTCAAAAATTTCAAATTTCAAAAGTTTCAAATTTCAAAAATTCCAAATTTCAAAAATTTCAAATTTCAAAAATTTCAAATTTCAAAAATTTCAAATTTCAAATTTCAAAAATTTCAAATTTCAAAAATTTCAAATTTCAAAAATTTCAAATTTCAAAAATTTCAAATTTCAAAAATTTCAAATTTCAAAAATTTCAAATTTCAAAAATTTCAAATTTCAAAAATTTCAAATTTCAAAAATTTCAAATTTCAAAAATTTCAAATTTCAAAAATTTCAAATTTCAAAAATTTTAAATTTCAAAAATTTCAAATTTCAAGAATTTCTAATTTCAAAATTTTCAAATTTGAAAAACTCCAAATTTCAAAAATTTCAAAATTCAAAAATTTCAAATTTCAAAAATTTTAAATTTCAAAAATTTCAAATTTCAAAAATTTCTAATTTCAAAAGTTTCAAATTTGAAAAACTCCAAATTTCAAAAATTTCAAAATTCAAAAATTTGAAATTTCAAAAATTTTAAATTTCAAAAGTTTCAAATTTTAAATTTTAAAAATTTCTAATTTCAAAAGTTTCAAATTTCAAAAATTCCGAATTTCAAAAATTTCTAATTTCAAAAATTTCAAATTTCAAAAATTTCAAATTTCAACAATTTCAAATTTCAAAAATTTTAAATTTCAAAAATTTCAAATTTCAAACATTTCAAATTTCAAAAATTTCAAATTTCAAAAGTTTCAAATTTCAAAAATTCCAAATTTCAAAAATTTCAAATTTCACAAATTTCAAATTTCAAAAATTTCAAATTTCACAAATTTCAAATTTCAAAAATTTCAAATTTCAAAAATTTCAAATTTCAAAAATTTCAAATTTCAAAAATTTCAAATTTCAAAAATTTCAAATTTCAAAAATTTCAAATTTCAAAAATTTCAAATTTCAAAAATTTCAAATTTCAAAAATTTCAAATTTCAAAAATTTCAAATTTCAAAAATTTTAAATTTCAAAAATTTCAAATTTCAAAAATTTCTAATTTCAAAAGTTTCAAATTTGAAAAACTCCAAATTTCAAAAATTTCAAAATTCAAAAATTTCAAATTTCAAATTTCAAACATTTAAAATTTCAAAAACTTCTAATTTCAAAAGTTTCAAATTTCAAATTTCAAAAATTTTAAATTTCAAAAATTTCAAATTTCAAAAATTTCAAATTTCAAAAATTTCAAATTTCAAAAATTTCAAATTTCAAATGTTTCAAATTTCAAAAATTTCTAATTTCAAACATTTCTAATTTCAAAAATTTCAAATTTCAAAAATTTCAAATTTCAAAAATTTCAAATTTCAAAAATTTTAAATTTCAAAAATTTCAAATTTTAAATTTTAAAAATTTCTAATTTCAAAAGTTTCAAATTTCAAAAATTCCGAATTTCAAAAATTTCTAATTTCAAAAATTTCAAATTTCAAAAATTTCAAATTTCAAAAATTTTAAATTTCAAAAATTTCAAATTTCAAAAATTTCAAATTTTAAATTTCAAAACTTTCTAATTTCAAAAGTTTCAAATTTCAAAAATTTCAAATTTCTAATTTCAAATTTCAAAAATTTCAAATTTCAAAAATTTCAAATTTCTAATTTCAAATTTCAAAAATTTCAAATTTCAAAAATTTCATATTTCAAATTTCAAAAATCCCAAATTTCAAAAGGTTCAAATTTCAACAATTTCAAACTTCAAAAATTTCAAATTTCAACAATTTCAAATTTAAAAAATTTCAAATTTCAAAAATTTCAAATTTCAAAGATTTCAAGTTTCAAAAATTTCTAATTTCAAAAATTTCAAATTTCAAAAATTTCAAATTTCAAAAATTTCAAATTTCAAAAATTTCAAATTTCAAAAATTTCAAATTTCAAAAATTTCAAATTTCAACAATTTCAAATTTCAAAAATTTCAAATTTCAACAATTTCAAATTTCACAAATTTCAAACATTTCAAATTTCAAAAATTTCAAATTTCAAAAGTTTCAAATTTCAAAAATTCCAAATTTCAAAAAGTTTAAATTTCAAAAATTTCTAATTTCAAAAGTTTCAACTTTCAAAAATTCCGAATTTCAAAAATTTCTAATTTCAAACATTTCAAATTTCAAAAATTTCAAATTTCAAAAGTTTCAAATTTCAAAAATTCCAAATTTCAACAATTTCAAATTTCAAAAATTTCTAATTTCAAAAATTTCAAATTTCAAAAATTTCCAATCTCAAAAATTTCAAATTTCAAAAATTTTAAATTTCAAAAATTTCAAATTTCAAAAATTTTAAATTTCAAAAATTTCAAATTTCAAAACTTTCTCATTTCAAAAGTTTCAAATTTCAAAAACTCCAAATTTCAAAAATTTCAAATTTCAAATTTCAAAAATCTCAAAATTCAAAAATTTCAAATTTCAAAAATTTCAAATTTCAAAAATTTCAAATTTCAAATTTCAAAAATTTCAAATTTCAAAAATTTCAAATTTCCAAAATTTCAAATTTCAAAAATTTCAAATTTCAAAAATTTCAAATTTCAAAAATTTCAAATTTCAAAAATTTCAAATTTCAAAAATTTAAAATTTCAAAAATATCAAATTTCAAAAATTTGAAATTTCAAAAATTTCGAATTTTAAATTTCAAAAATTCCAAATTTCAAAAATTTCAAATTTCAACAATTTCAAATTTCAAATTTCAACAATTTCAAATTTCAAAAATTTCAAATTTCAAAAATTTCAAATTTCAAAAATTTCAAATTTCAAAAATTTTAAATTTCAAAAATTTCTAATTTCAAAAGTTTCAAATTTCAAAAATTCCGAATTTCAAAAATTTCAAATTTCGAAAATTTCAAATTTCAAAAATTTCAAATTTCAAAAATTTCAAATTTCAAAAATTTCAAATTTCAAAAATTTCAAATTTCAAAAATATTCTCAATTTCAAACTTCAAAAACTTTAAATTTAAAAAATTTCTAATTTCAAAAATTCGAAATTTCAAAAACTTCTAATTTCAAAAGTTTCAAATTTCAAAAATTCCAAATTTCAAAAATTTCTAATTTCAAAAATTTCTAATTTCAAAAATTTCAAATTTCAAAAATTTCAAATTTCAAAAATTTCAAATTTCAAAAGTTTCAAATTTCAAAAATTCCAAATTTCAAAAATTTCTAATTTCAAAAATTTCTAATTTCAAAAATTTCAAATTTTAAAAATTTCAAATTTCAAACATTTCAAATTTCTAATTTCAAAAATTTCTAATTTTAAACATTTCTAATTTCAAAAATTTCAAATTTCAAAAATTTCAAATTTCAAAAATTTCACATTTCAAAAATTTCAAATTTCAAAAATTTCTAATTTCAAACATTTCTAATTTCAAAAATTTCAAATTTCAAAAATTTCTAATTTCAAAAATTCGAAATTTCAAAAACTTCTAATTTCAAAAGTTTCAAATTTCAAAAATTTCAAATTTTAAAAATTTCAAATTTCAAACATTTCAAATTTCAAAAATTTCTAATTTCAAAAATTTCTAATTTTAAATTTCAAAAATTCCAAATTTCAAAAATTTTAAATTTCAACAATTTCAAATTTCAAAAATTTCAAATTTCAAAAATTTCAAATTTCAAAAACTTTAAATTTAAAAAATTTCTAATTTCAAAAATTCGAAATTTCAAAAACGTCTAATTTCAAAAGTTTCAAATTTCAAAAATTTCCAATTTCAAAAATTTCCAATTTCAAAAATTTCAAATTTCAAAAATTTCAAATTTCAAAAGTTTCAAATTTCAGAAATTTCAAATTTCAAAAATTTCTAATTTCAAAAATTTCAAATTTCAAAAATTTCATATTTCAAATTTCAAAAATCCCAAATTTCAAAAGGTTCAAATTTCAACAATTTCAAACTTCAAAAATTTCAAATTTCAACAATTTCAAATTTAAAAAATTTCAAATTTCAAAAATTTCTAATTTCAAAAATTTCAAATTTCAAAAACTTCTAATTTCAAAAGTTTCAAAGTTCAAAAATTTTAAATTTCAAAAATTTCAAATTTCACAAATTTCTAATTTCAAACGTTTCAAATTTGAAAAACTCCAAATTTCAAAAATTTCAAAATTCAAAAATTTCAAATTTCAAACATTTCAAATTTCAAAAACTTCTAATTTCAAAAGTTTCAAAGTTCAAAAATTTTAAATTTCAAAAATTTCAAATGTCACAAATTTCTAATTTCAAACGTTTCAAATTTGAAAAACTCCAAATTTCAAAAATTTCAAAATTCAAAAATTTCAAATTTCAAAATTTCAAATTTCAAACATTTCAAATTTCAAAAACTTCTAATTTCAAAAGTTTCAAAGTTCAAAAATTTTAAATTTCAAAAATTTCAAATTTCAAAAATTTCTAATTTCAAACGTTTCAAATTTGAAAAACTCCAAATTTCAAAAATTTCAAAATTCAAAAATTTCAAATTTCAAAATTTCAAATTTCAAACATTTCAAATTTCACAAACTTCTAATTTCAAAAGTTTCAAAGTTCAAAAATTTCAAATTTCAAAAATTTCTAATTTCAAACGTTTCAAATTTGAAAAACTCAAAATTTCAAAATTCAAAAATTTCAAATTTCAAAATTTCAAATTTCAAACATTTCAAATTTCAAAAACTTCTAATTTCAAAAGTTTCAAAGTTCAAAAATTTCAAATGTCAAAAAATTCTAATTTCAAAAATTTCTAATTTCAAAAATTTCAAATTTTAAAAATTTCAAATTTCAAAAATTTCTAATTTCAAAAATTTCTAATTTTAAACATTTCTAATTTCAAAAATTTCAAATTTCAAAAATATCAAATTTCAAAAATTTGAAGTTTCAAAAATTTCGAATTTTAAATTTCAAAAATTCCAAATTTCAAAAATTTTAAATTTCAACAATTTCAAATTTCAAAAATTTCAAATTTCAAAAATTTCAAATTTCAAAAACTTTAAATTTAAAAGATTTCTCATTTCAAAAATTCGAAATTTCAAAAACGTCTAATTTCAAAAGTTTCAAATTTCAAAAATTTCCAATTTCAAAAATTTCCAATTTCAAAAATTTCAAATTTCAAAAATTTCAAATTTCAAAAGTTTCAAATTTCAGAAATTTCACATTTTAAACATTTCTAATTTCAAAAATTTCAAATTTTAAAAATTTCAAATTTCAAACATTTCAAATTTCAAAAATTTCTAATTTCAAAAATTTCTAATTTTAAACATTTCTAATTTCAAAAATTTCAAATTTCACAAATTTCTAATTTCAAACGTTTCAAATTTGAAAAACTCCAAATTTCAAAAATTTCAAATTTCAAAAGGTTCAAATTTCAACAATTTCAAACTTCAAAAATTTCAAATTTCAACAATTTCAAATTTAAAAAATTTCAAATTTCAAAATTTCAAATTTCAAACATTTCAAATTTCAAAAACTTCTAATTTCAAAAGTTTCAAAGTTCAAAAATTTTAAATTTCAAAAATTTCAAATTTCAAAAATTTCTAATTTCAAACGTTTCAAATTTGAAAAACTCCAAATTTCAAAAATTTCAAAATTCAAAAATTTCAAATTTCAAACATTTCAAATTTCAAAAACTTCTAATTTCAAAAGTTTCAAAGTTCAAAAATTTTAAATTTCAAAAATTTCAAATTTCACAAATTTCTAATTTCAAACGTTTCAAATTTGAAAAACTCCAAATTTCAAAAATTTCAAAATTCAAAAATTTCAAATTTCAAAATTTCAAATTTCAAAAACTTCTAATTTCAAAAGTTTCAAAGTTCAAAAATTTCAAATTTCAAAAATTTCTAATTTCAAACGTTTCAAATTTGAAAAACTCAAAATTTCAAAATTCAAAAATTTCAAATTTCAAAATTTCAAATTTCAAATTTCAAAAATTTCAAATTTCAAAAATTTTAAATTTCAAAAATTTCAAATTTCAAAAATTTCTAATTTCAAACGTTTCAAATTTGAAAAACTCCAAATTTCAAAAATTTCAAAATTCAAAAATTTCAAATTTCAAACATTTCAAATTTCAAAAACTTCTAATTTCAAAAGTTTCAAAGTTCAAAAATTTTAAATTTCAAAAATTTCAAATTTCACAAATTTCTAATTTCAAACGTTTCAAATTTGAAAAACTCCAAATTTCAAAAATTTCAAAATTCAAAAATTTCAAATTTCAAAAATTTAAAATTTCAAAACTTTCAAATTTCAAAAATTTAAAATTTCAAAAATATCAAATTTCAAAAATTTGAAATTTCAAAAATTTCGAATTTTAAATTTCAAAAATTCCAAATTTCAAAAATTTCAAATTTCAACAATTTCAAATTTCAAATTTCAACAATTTCAAATTTCAAAAATTTCAAATTTCAAAAATTTCAAATTTCAAAAATTTTAAATTTCAAAAATTTCTAATTTCAAAAGTTTCAAATTTCAAAAATTCCGAATTTCAAAAATTTCAAATTTCGAAAATTTCAAATTTCAAAAATTTCAAATTTCAAAAATTTCAAATTTCAAAAATTTCAAATTTCAAAAATATTCTCAATTTCAAACTTCAAAAACTTTAAATTTAAAAAATTTCTAATTTCAAAAATTCGAAATTTCAAAAACTTCTAATTTCAAAAGTTTCAAATTTCAAAAATTCCAAATTTCAAAATTTCTAATTTCAAAAATTTCTAATTTCAAAAATTTCAAATTTCAAAAATTTCAAATTTCAAAAATTTCAAATTTCAAAAATTTCTAATTTCAAAAGTTTCTAATTTTAAACATTTCTAATTTCAAAAATTTCAAATTTTAAAAATTTCAAATTTCAAACATTTCAAATTTTAAAAATTTCAAATTTCAAAAATTTCTAATTTCAAAAATTTCAAATTTTAAAAATTTCAAATTTCAAACATTTCAAATTTCAAAAATTTCTAATTTCAAAAATTTCTAATTTTAAAGATTTCTAATTTCAAAAATTCGAAATTTCAAAAACGTCTAATTTCAAAAGTTTCAAATTTCAAAAATTTCCAATTTCAAAAATTTCCAATTTCAAAAATTTCAAATTTCAAAAATTTCAAATTTCAAAAGTTTCAAATTTCAGAAATTTCACATTTTAAACATTTCTAATTTCAAAAATTTCAAATTTCAAAAATTTCAAATTTCAAAAATTTCACATTTCAAAAATTTCAAATTTCAAAAATTTCTAATTTCAAACATTTCTAATTTCAAAAATTTCAAATTTTAAAAATTTCAAATTTCAAAAATTCGAAATTTCAAAAACGTCTAATTTCAAAAGTTTCTAATTTCAAAAATTTCAAATTTCAAAAATTTTAAATTTCAAAAATTTCAAATTTCAAAAATTTTAAATTTCAAAAATTTCAAATTTCAAAACTTTCTCATTTCAAAAGTTTCAAATTTCAAAAACTCCAAATTTCAAAAATTTCAAATTTCAAATTTCAAAAATCTCAAATTTCAAATTTCAAAAATTTCAAATTTCAAAAATTTCAAATTTCAAAAATTTCAAATTTCAAAAATTTCAAATTTCAAAAATTTCAAATTTCAAAAATTTCAAATTTCAAATTTCAAATTTCAAAAATTTCAAATTTCAAAAATTTTAAATTTCAAAAATTTCAAATTTCAAAAATTTCTAATTTCAAACGTTTCAAATTTGAAAAACTCCAAATTTCAAAAATTTCAAAATTCAAAAATTTCAAATTTCAAAATTTCAAATTTCAAACATTTCAAATTTCAAAAACTTCTAATTTCAAAAGTTTCAAAGTTCAAAAATTTTAAATTTCAAAAATTTCAAATTTCAAAAATTTCTAATTTCAAACGTTTCAAATTTAAAAAACTCCAAATTTCAAAAATTTCAAAATTCAAAAATTTCAAATTTCAAAATTTCAAATTTCAAATCTTTCAAATTTCAAAAACTTCTAATTTCAAAAATTCCAAATTTCAACAATTTCAAATTTCAAAAATTTCAAATTTCAAAAATTTCAAATTTCAAAAATTTCAAATTTCAACAATTTCAAATTTCAAAAATTTCAAATTTCAACAATTTCAAATTTCACAAATTTCAAACATTTCAAATTTCAAAAATTTCAAATTTCAAAAGTTTCAAATTTCAAAAATTCCAAATTTCAAAAAGTTTAAATTTCAAAAATTTCTAATTTCAAAAGTTTCAACTTTCAAAAATTCCGAATTTCAAAAATTTCTAATTTCAAACATTTCAAATTTCAAAAATTTCAAATTTCAAAAGTTTCAAATTTCAAAAATTCCAAATTTCAACAATTTCAAATTTCAAAAATTTCTAATTTCAAAAATTTCAAATTTCAAAAATTTCCAATCTCAAAAATTTCAAATTTCAAAAATTTTAAATTTCAAAAATTTCAAATTTCAAAAATTTTAAATTTCAAAAATTTCAAATTTCAAAACTTTCTCATTTCAAAAGTTTCAAATTTCAAAAACTCCAAATTTCAAAAATTTCAAATTTCAAATTTCAAAAATCTCAATTTTCAAATTTCAAAAATTTCAAATTTCAAAAATTTCAAATTTCAAAAATTTCAAATTTCAAAAATTTCAAATTTCAAAAATGTCAAATTTCAAAAATTTCAAATTTCAAAAATTTCAAATTTCAAAAATTTCAAATTTCAAATTTCAAATTTCAAAAATTTCAAATTTCAAAAATTTTAAATTTCAAAAATTTCAAATTTCAAAAATTTCTAATTTCAAACGTTTCAAATTTGAAAAACTCCAAATTTCAAAAATTTCAAAATTCAAAAATTTCAAATTTCAAAATTTCAAATTTCAAACATTTCAAATTTCAAAAACTTCTAATTTCAAAAGTTTCAAAGTTCAAAAATTTTAAATTTCAAAAATTTCAAATTTCAAAAATTTCTAATTTCAAACGTTTCAAATTTAAAAAACTCCAAATTTCAAAAATTTCAAAATTCAAAAATTTCAAATTTCAAAATTTCAAATTTCAAACATTTCAAATTTCAAAAACTTCTAATTTCAAAAGTTTCAAAGTTCAAAAATTTCAAATGTCAAAAAATTCTAATTTCAAAAATTTCTAATTTCAAAAATTTCAAATTTCAACAATTTCAAATTTCAAAAATTTCAAATTTCAAAAATTTCAAATTTCAAATTTCAAAAATCTCAAATTTCAAAAATTTCAAATTTTAACAATTTCAAATTTCAACAATTTCAAATTTCAAAAATTTCAAATTTCAACAATTTCAAATTTCAAAAATTTCAAGTTTCACATTTCAAAAATTTCAAATTTCAAAAATTTCAAATTTCAAATTTCAAAAATTTCAAATTTCAAAAATTTTAAATTTCAAAAATTTCAAATTTCAAAAATTTCTAATTTCAAACGTTTCAAATTTGAAAAACTCCAAATTTCAAAAATTTCAAAATTCAAAAATTTCAAATTTCAAAAATTTAAAATTTCAAAACTTTCAAATTTCAAAAATTTAAAATTTCAAAAATATCAAATTTCAAAAATTTGAAATTTCAAAAATTTCGAATTTTAAATTTCAAAAATTCCAAATTTCAAAAATTTCAAATTTCAACAATTTCAAATTTCAAATTTCAACAATTTCAAATTTCAAAAATTTCAAATTTCAAAAATTTCAAATTTCAAAAATTTTAAATTTCAAAAATTTCTAATTTCAAAAGTTTCAAATTTCAAAAATTCCGAATTTCAAAAATTTCAAATTTCGAAAATTTCAAATTTCAAAAATTTCAAATTTCAAAAATTTCAAATTTCAAAAATTTCAAATTTCAAAAATATTCTCAATTTCAAACTTCAAAAACTTTAAATTTAAAAAATTTCTAATTTCAAAAATTCGAAATTTCAAAAACTTCTAATTTCAAAAGTTTCAAATTTCAAAAATTCCAAATTTCAAAAATTTCAAATTTCAACAATTTCAAATTTCAAAAATTTCAAGTTTCACATTTCAAAAATTTCAAATTTCAAAAATTTCAAATTTCAAATTTCAAAAATTTCAAATTTCAAAAATTTTAAATTTCAAAAATTTCAAATTTCAAAAATTTCAAATTTCAAAAATTTAAAATTTCAAAAATATCAAATTTCAAAAATTTGAAATTTCAAAAATTTCGAATTTTAAATTTCAAAAATTCCAAATTTCAAAAATTTCAAATTTCAACAATTTCAAATTTCAAATTTCAACAATTTCAAATTTCAAAAATTTCAAATTTCAAAAATTTCAAATTTCAAAAATTTCAAATTTCAAAAATTTCTAATTTCAAAAATTTCAAATTTCAAAAATTTCAAATTTCAAAAATTTCAAATTTCAAAAATTTCTAATTTCAAAAGTTTCTAATTTTAAACATTTCTAATTTCAAAAATTTCAAATTTTAAAAATTTCAAATTTCAAACATTTCAAATTTTAAAAATTTCAAATTTCAAAAATTTCTAATTTCAAAAATTTCTAATTTTAAAAATTTCAAATTTCAAACATTTCAAATTTCAAAAATTTCTAATTTCAAAAATTTCTAATTTTAAAGATTTCTAATTTCAAAAATTCGAAATTTCAAAAACGTCTAATTTCAAAAGTTTCAAATTTCAAAAATTTCCAATTTCAAAAATTTCCAATTTCAAAAATTTCAAATTTCAAAAATTTCAAATTTCAAAAGTTTCAAATTTCAGAAATTTCAAATTTCAAAAATTTCTAATTTCAAAAATTTCAAATTTCAAAAATTTCATATTTCAAATTTCAAAAATCCCAAATTTCAAAAGGTTCAAATTTCAACAATTTCAAACTTCAAAAATTTCAAATTTCAACAATTTCAAATTTAAAAAATTTCAAATTTAAAAAATTTCAAATTTCAAAAATTTCAAATTTCAAAGATTTCAAGTTTCAAAAATTTCTAATTTCAAAAATTTCAAATTTCAAAAATTTCAAATTTCAAAAATTTCAAATTTCAAAAATTTCAAATTTCAAAAATTTCAGATTTCAAAAATTTCAAATTTCAAACATTTCAAATTTTAAAAATTTCAAATTTCAAAAATTTCTAATTTCAAAAATTTCTAATTTTAAAAATTTCAAATTTCAAACATTTCAAATTTCAAAAATTTCTAATTTCAAAAATTTCTAATTTTAAAGATTTCTAATTTCAAAAATTCGAAATTTCAAAAACGTCTAATTTCAAAAGTTTCAAATTTCAAAAATTTCCAATTTCAAAAATTTCCAATTTCAAAAATTTCAAATTTCAAAAATTTCAAATTTCAAAAGTTTCAAATTTCAGAAATTTCAAATTTCAAAAATTTCTAATTTCAAAAATTTCAAATTTCAAAAATTTCATATTTCAAATTTCAAAAATCCCAAATTTCAAAAGGTTCAAATTTCAACAATTTCAAACTTCAAAAATTTCAAATTTCAACAATTTCAAATTTAAAAAATTTCAAATTTAAAAAATTTCAAATTTCAAAAATTTCAAATTTCAAAGATTTCAAGTTTCAAAAATTTCTAATTTCAAAAATTTCAAATTTCAAAAATTTCAAATTTCAAAAATTTCAAATTTCAAAAATTTCAAATTTCAAAAATTTCAGATTTCAAAAATTTCAAATTTCAAAAATTTCAAATTTCAACAATTTCAAATTTCAAAAATTTCAAATTTCAACAATTTCAAATTTCACAAATTTCAAACATTTCAAATTTCAAAAATTTCAAATTTCAAAAGTTTCAAATTTCAAAAATTCCAAATTTCAAAAAGTTTAAATTTCAAAAATTTCTAATTTCAAAAGTTTCAACTTTCAAAAATTCCGAATTTCAAAAATTTCTAATTTCAAACATTTCAAATTTCAAAAATTTCAAATTTCAAAAGTTTCAAATTTCAAAAATTCCAAATTTCAACATTTTCAAATTTCAAAAATTTCAAATTTCAAAAATTTCAAATTTCAAAAATTTCAAATTTCAAAAATTTCCAATCTCAAAAATTTCAAATTTCAAAAATTTTAAATTTCAAAAATTTCAAATTTCAAAAATTTTAAATTTCAAAAATTTCAAATTTCAAAACTTTCTCATTTCAAAAGTTTCAAATTTCAAAAACTCCAAATTTCAAAAATTTCAAATTTCAAATTTCAAAAATCTCAATTTTCAAATTTCAAAAATTTCAAATTTCAAAAATTTCAAATTTCAAAAATTTCAAATTTCAAAAATTTCAAATTTCAAAAATTTCAAATTTCAAAAATTTCAAATTTCAAAAATTTCAAATTTCAAAAATTTCAAATTTCAAATTTCAAATTTCAAAAATTTTAAATTTCAAAAATTTCAAAATTCAAAAATTTCAAATTTCAAAATTTCAAATTTCAAATCTTTCAAATTTCAAAAACTTCTAATTTCAAAAATTCCAAATTTCAACAATTTCAAATTTCAAAAATTTCTAATTTCAAACATTTCTAATTTCAAAAATTTCAAATTTCAAAAATTTCCAATTTCAAAAATTTCAAATTTCAAAAATTTTAAATTTCAAAAATTTCAAATTTCAAAAATTTTAAATTTCAAAAATTTCAAATTTCAAAACTTTCTCATTTCAAAAGTTTCAAATTTCAAAAACTCCAAATTTCAAAAATTTCAAATTTCAAATTTCAAAAATCTCAAATTTCAAAAATTTCAAATTTCAAAAATTTCAAATTTCAAAAATTTTAAATTTCAAAAATTTCAAATTTCAAAAATTTCTAATTTCAAACGTTTCAAATTTGAAAAACTCCAAATTTCAAAAATTTCAAAATTCAAAAATTTCAAATTTCAAAATTTCAAATTTCAAACATTTCAAATTTCAAAAACTTCTAATTTCAAAAGTTTCAAAGTTCAAAAATTTTAAATTTCAAAAATTTCAAATTTCAAAAATTTCTAATTTCAAACGTTTCAAATTTAAAAAACTCCAAATTTCAAAAATTTCAAAATTCAAAAATTTCAAATTTCAAAATTTCAAATTTCAAATCTTTCAAATTTCAAAAACTTCTAATTTCAAAAATTCCAAATTTCAACAATTTCAAATTTCAAAAATTTCTAATTTCAAACATTTCTAATTTCAAAAATTTCAAATTTCAAAAATTTCCAATTTCAAAAATTTCAAATTTCAAAAATTTTAAATTTCAAAAATTTCAAATTTCAAAAATTTTAAATTTCAAAAATTTCAAATTTCAAAACTTTCTCATTTCAAAAGTTTCAAATTTCAAAAACTCCAAATTTCAAAAATTTCAAATTTCAAATTTCAAAAATCTCAAATTTCAAAAATTTCAAATTTCAAAAATTTCAAATTTCAAAAATTTTAAATTTCAAAAATTTCAAATTTCAAAAATTTCTAATTTCAAACGTTTCAAATTTGAAAAACTCCAAATTTCAAAAATTTCAAAATTCAAAAATTTCAAATTTCAAAATTTCAAATTTCAAACATTTCAAATTTCAAAAACTTCTAATTTCAAAAGTTTCAAAGTTCAAAAATTTTAAATTTCAAAAATTTCAAATTTCAAAAATTTCTAATTTCAAACGTTTCAAATTTGAAAAACTCCAAATTTCAAAAATTTCAAAATTCAAAAATTTCAAATTTCAAACATTTCAAATTTCAAAAACTTCTAATTTCAAAAGTTTCAAAGTTCAAAAATTTTAAATTTCAAAAATTTCAAATTTCACAAATTTCTAATTTCAAACGTTTCAAATTTGAAAAACTCCAAATTTCAAAAATTTCAAAATTCAAAAATTTCAAATTTCAAACATTTCAAATTTCAAAAACTTCTAATTTCAAAAGTTTCAAAGTTCAAAAATTTCAAATGTCAAAAAATTCTAATTTCAAAAATTTCTAATTTCAAAAATTTCAAATTTCAACAATTTCAAATTTCAAAAATTTCAAATTTCAAAAATTTCAAATTTCAAATTTCAAAAATCTCAAATTTCAAAAATTTCAAATTTCAAAAATTTCAAGTTTCAAATTTCAAAAATTTCAAATTTCAACAATTTCAAATTTGAAAAATTTCAAATTTCAAATTTCAAAAATTTCAAATTTCAAAAATTTTAAATTTCAAAAATTTCAAATTTCAAAAATTTCAAATTTCAAAGATTTCAAGTTTCAAAAATTTCTAATTTCAAAAATTTCAAATTTCAAAAATTTCAAATTTCAAAAATTTCAAATTTCAAAAATTTCAAATTTCAAAAATTTCAAATTTCAAAAATTTCAAATTTCAACAATTTCAAATTTCAAAAATTTCAAATTTCAACAATTTCAAATTTCACAAATTTCAAACATTTCAAATTTCAAAAATTTCAAATTTCAAAAGTTTCAAATTTCAAAAATTGCAAATTTCAAAAAGTTTAAATTTCAAAAATTTCTAATTTCAAAAGTTTCAACTTTCAAAAATTCCGAATTTCAAAAATTTCTAATTTCAAACATTTCAAATTTCAAAAATTTCAAATTTCAAAAGTTTCAAATTTCAAAAATTCCAAATTTCAACAATTTCAAATTTCAAAAATTTCTAATTTCAAAAATTTCAAATTTCAAAAATTTCCAATCTCAAAAATTTCAAATTTCAAAAATTTTAAATTTCAAAAATTTCAAATTTCAAAAATTTTAAATTTCAAAAATTTCAAATTTCAAAACTTTCTCATTTCAAAAGTTTCAAATTTCAAAAACTCCAAATTTCAAAAATTTCAAATTTCAAATTTCAAAAATCTCAAATTTCAAATTTCAAAAATTTCAAATTTCAAAAATTTCAAATTTCAAAAATTTCAAATTTCAAAAATTTCAAATTTCAAAAATTTCAAATTTCAAAAATTTCAAATTTCAAAAATTTCAAATTTCAAAAATTTCAAATTTCAAAAATTTCAAATTTCAAATTTCAAAAATTTCAAATTTCAAAAATTTTAAATTTCAAAAATTTCAAATTTCAAAAATTTCTAATTTCAAACGTTTCAAATTTGAAAAACTCCAAATTTCAAAAATTTCAAAATTCAAAAATTTCAAATTTCAAACATTTCAAATTTCAAACATTTCAAATTTCAAAAACTTCTAATTTCAAAAGTTTCAAAGTTCAAAAATTTTAAATTTCAAAAATTTCAAATTTCAAAAATTTCTAATTTCAAACGTTTCAAATTTAAAAAACTCCAAATTTCAAAAATTTCAAAATTCAAAAATTTCAAATTTCAAAATTTCAAATTTCAAATCTTTCAAATTTCAAAAACTTCTAATTTCAAAAATTCCAAATTTCAACAATTTCAAATTTCAAAAATTTCTAATTTCAAACATTTCTAATTTCAAAAATTTCAAATTTCAAAAATTTCCAATTTCAAAAATTTCAAATTTCAAAAATTTTAAATTTCAAAAATTTCAAATTTCAAAAATTTTAAATTTCAAAAATTTCAAATTTCAAAACTTTCTCATTTCAAAAGTTTCAAATTTCAAAAACTCCAAATTTCAAAAATTTCAAATTTCAAATTTCAAAAATCTCAAATTTCAAAAATTTCAAATTTCAAAAATTTCAAATTTCAAAAATTTTAAATTTCAAAAATTTCAAATTTCAAAAATTTCTAATTTCAAACGTTTCAAATTTGAAAAACTCCAAATTTCAAAAATTTCAAAATTCAAAAATTTCAAATTTCAAAATTTCAAATTTCAAACATTTCAAATTTCAAAAACTTCTAATTTCAAAAGTTTCAAAGTTCAAAAATTTTAAATTTCAAAAATTTCAAATTTCAAAAATTTCTAATTTCAAACGTTTCAAATTTGAAAAACTCCAAATTTCAAAAATTTCAAAATTCAAAAATTTCAAATTTCAAACATTTCAAATTTCAAAAACTTCTAATTTCAAAAGTTTCAAAGTTCAAAAATTTCAAATGTCAAAAAATTCTAATTTCAAAAATTTCTAATTTCAAAAATTTCAAATTTCAACAATTTCAAATTTCAAAAATTTCAAATTTCAAAAATTTCAAATTTCAAATTTCAAAAATCTCAAATTTCAAAAATTTCAAATTTCAAAAATTTCAAGTTTCAAATTTCAAAAATTTCAAATTTCAACAATTTCAAATTTCAAAAATTTCAAGTTTCACATTTCAAAAATTTCAAATTTCAAAAATTTCATTGCCATTGATATCAGCTGGCGTCACTTCAGCATAAGCTTCATGATTATTCAGTTGATTTGCAAAAGTGGAGATCAAACCTTCACGCTCTTTGAGAAAATTTTTCTCACCATCAGCTTGGTCAGTAGTTGAATGGAGGAGATCCAGGACACTTCACCACATCTGAAATATATTGAATGACAGCTGTGAAATTGAATTCAATTTTGGGTGAATTTGGCGGGGAAAAATGGCGGTAGTCAAGACCCGTCCAATCACAATTGAGTATTTGATCAGGTGACCGATCTTCATTAGAAATAATTTTCAAAAAATTTTCCGGGTTATCGTTTACACCCGTCTGATCAGCTGGTAGCCTTTAGCCAAAATTTTGGGAAAAAAATATTTTATATCTGGATTTTCATCTGTCTAACCATCCGTTACTTGCTTTGAAGTCAACTGTGACACCTGTGACCTGTCAAGCGCCAGAAATTGAGCGCTTGGATTTTTGCAATGTTTCCGGGAATTCACTTAATTTATTGCACGAAGCTTTGCGCTTAGGTTTACCAATGTTTGCGGCTTTCTTTCACTCGATTTATCCATTTTCCGGGCATTCTGAGGGTGAGAATTTTAAGGGGAATTGGAAACCGGGGGTACTTGTAAACAAAAGTCCTTTGCGCATATGACTCTGCGCATGCGTCGGGGAAAAAGTCACGTGGAGGGGATGCGACAACACTTACAAAGGCTCAACGAAGTTCCGAGAAAAGTTTGACGACACTCACTACAATTAATTTTTTCTAAACATTCATTTATTTTTTCTCTTCGTTTTTTAAATATTCTCAATTTTTTTAATTGTAAAAACATCAAAAGTTTGATAATTAGTTTTACATTCTAAACAGTTGAAAAATTTCAGAAAGCTGTCAATGATCCCGCCATTTGGAAATTCAAAAAAATGGAAGGAGTCTACTTCCACATGGACGCGCAAACAAGAGAAGGACCTCTCCAAGCCAAAATAGTGCATCGTATCACCTCAGTCATCAATTTATAATCTTAGCCGACACACGGAAAAACATGGCTGAAGCCGTTGTCGACGGGTCTCCAATGTCTCGTTTTTTCTGTCACAAGTGCAGTGTTGAAATTCAACGTGAGTAATTAACCCCTTATGTTGACCCAAATATTTAATTGCGCATAAAGGAAAAATCTTGGTCACAAAACCATGTGTGATTCAACTTCCCCCCTCTTAAACGCCTTTCGTTTCCCCAAGTCTTTTAAGGCAATTGAACCAAAAATGTTAACACTAATTGTTTATCCAACCGCTGTTTTGCGCACACTGATTTTTCTTTTCGTTGCAGAATGTCCGCAAGAATTTGGCGAAACTTCGTGGGTTGAGGGGGACATTTTTTTTCATTGGGGAAAACCGAAATTTTATCGAGTTTTCGGAAATTTCTGATGCAAAAGTGTCATTTATTGTCGTTCAACGTTGGGGTATAGGGACCTTGAATTGTGCGCAAGTAAGTCGTACAATGGCATCAGTTTCATTTTCACTTTTTGTCGAAGACCGCAGTTGTTCGGTTTTTTTTTTGCCTTTTGGTGGAAATGTTGATTTGGCAATTATTGGAAACTTGGGTGGAAATTAATGGATAGATAAATTGCTTTGTCATTTATATTACTAAAAAAAAGTGCACTTTAAATTCGTCAAAAGTCAAACATTCATTATAATTTTTATACTGAAAATTTGGGGGATTTCGTCCATTTTTGGCTACAAATATTTCCAATATTTTGTCCACATTTTTGTACCATTTTTTCGAAACATTCTGAAATAATCTTAGATAGTTTTTGCATGTGACAAAAATTTGCTTTCGAATTTTTTGAGCGGTTGTGTAGGAAGTTACGGTTATGTCATTTGCCCTCAACAATTCTCAATATTGATGAAACACTTTCTACCTATAGTTTGCTTTTTTTTTCATCCAACTTTTCGGGGAAGTTGGAATTCATTCATAATTTTCTGGCGCATTCATTTTCCATTGTTGATACACATATACTGACATTTTTGTTGTCAAGTATATATACAAATGTTTTATTTCATTTTTTTATTTCTTATCTTATTTTTTTATTTTTTTAATATTTTTTTATGGGGCATAAAATTTCGTTTTAAAAATGCAATTCAATTCAATTACGATCTTTCTTTTCATAACCATATGTTGACAGCCCCAAAAAAAAAGGATGGATTAAATTCTCCAATTTTTTAAAAACAATTTTTTTTTGTAGCAAAAAAACAATATAACAAAAATTAGTTTCATATTTAAAATGTATTTGTAATTTTTTTTTTTTTTTGAAAATTCAAGCTTTCAACATTTTACATTTTTTCATGCAAATTTAACGAAAATTCGAATTTTAAATATCGACTTTACAGTGATTGGTCTTTTCCACTTCCGGTTAAATTTTTTTCTTTTGTCATTTATTTTGTGGAATTGAATTTGGGGATTCCCCTATTATCGATACATGACGTGTCCATTTATTGAAATTAAAAGTACATATATATTGTTTTTCATTAAATTTTTTTTTATATCAAAATTTATATATTGAAAAAATTGAATGAAAAAAATTTCTGTCGTCAACATGGTCGACAATAATGGAGATCCATTTATTTTTAATCAATTTTGGGCAGAAATTTGTCAATCCATTGATTTCAGTTCTATATTAAAATTTTTGGTAAAATTTTTAGTACTTATTTCTATGGAGTACACTTATTGGGAATTGTTTGTAATTGACATATTCAAAACATAAATTATAAAAAAAATTTTAAAACGTTTATACAGTTTAATATTTTTATAAAACTAGGTTTCTCCTGCACAGCATGCCACTCAGCTTTGAATCGCAATTGCTCATTGATAACACGCATTACGATATAATTGTTGCGTAGTAATTGAGAAAAAAATTACCGGAGTTCATTCTTATCTATTACATGAAAATGTATATATGTATTTTTATTTTTTAGTATTAACAATAATGAGCGCAAATTGATATCTGATAGAAAATGGACCTGGCAACAGCTGCTGGATCAGCTGTTTTTGGGTTCTTAACATTGTAAAATTGTGGGCATTTCTTGAATTCAAGAAGTACACATGTACGCAATTTCAAAGAAATTTTATCCTATAGTAAAAAGGAGAAACGAAAGGAACTATCGATATACATCGAAATTATCGAAAAGCGTAAGACTGAAACCGACGCACCACCAGCGGCGGAAACGGGAACTGCGCGTGCGAAGCGCGCACCACCGGACTCGTTCTCTAGGAAAGATAAATTACTATTTTGTTCTAAACGAAATATTCTACATGACTACACAACAATCTGAATAGTCATTCAAATTTTTCAAATGCTTCCCGTGGCATTAACCATCAATATATCATCAATTTGGCGTATCTCATTAAGAGCGTCATCACAAGAACTTCCACCCTAAAAACTCAGAGCATTCAAAATTTCATAGACTCCTAAAGACATCAAATTTTGATTATGTGTTTTCGACCAAGAGAGTGGGGATTATTGAATGGACCACCTCTGGAACTTTCGAGATTTATTGAGATGAGAAAACTAACAAAATTCTCCATCATAAAGATCCGGGCAGCTATTCAGAGTGGTCTGCACTTGAAAATGAAATTGATCTCCGGTACACTTTGGCAACGTGCAGTTATCAAACTCGATTGTTAAACCATTTGTCAAAGCGATCTGACAAATCGTTTTGAACAAAACGATTTTGAAACGCGTTAATACCTAGTAGACTTAGAACAGAATGAGATGAAGAGGGGCGAGTCGCGAAGGGCACTAATCCATGTTTGATGTTGAGACAGGTCAAGTCGATGGTGGAGGTGTCTGCCAAGATTCGCAAGGACGCACATACGAGACTGGACACTTGTTTATACCGGAACCATGCACCGTGTGCATTTGCGACAATGGCAATCCCAAGTGGTGCAAAGAAGTCATATGCACCCTACCACAAGTAAGACCTTTCTTCGATTGATTTAGAGTGATTTTTGCAGGCCAGCACGAGACTCTTAGCCCCCCCACTGAGTTATTAAAATCGGCCAATCAGAGCGTAGCTCCGCCTCCTCGCCCAGTGGTTCTCCATTCAATCGTTTCAAATTACGAGAAAACTGGGATGCTACGTATCAAGGTCACGACCGGAGGTGGTCAGATCTGCTGATCTGACGATTCCATGATCTAACCACGTAAAAACCCCGTGTTTCTCAATTTAAAACGATTGCCGTGACCGAGTGCGCGCAGCTGCGCTCTGATTGGCCCACTGCAAGGAGGGGGTGGGCGGAGCGAGAAGTGGAAGGGGAACTCTCGATCCCAAACTTCCCCTTCTTTCCATTCCCCAAGCTTAGAATGCGCGATCGTGGGACGCTGTGTATAGATGAATCGACTATTAAATTGAATATACCAATATTTTATAAAGTACGTATTAATGTGAACATTCCGAACATTATTTCGGCAATGCGTACGAAAGAATGTCCTTCTTTTGGCATCCCATAACATGGAACAAGTAATGAATAACGCTGATTATAAGAAAATCGACGAATTTAGCATTCTCCTGAAAACTGCTTTACATTGTAACCACCTTTTCATTGGTGGTTAGTTAACAAACTAAGTAGCTCTATATATATAGTGTCTTGGGGTCCATGACCTCAAATGTTTCAATTTCTGTTTTGAAATATTTCAATGTCCTTAAAGGGAAATAATTTCTCCAGGTACAGACGCAATTCTCATCAATGAATGACCAGGCCTTATCGAAGAATCATCACACAACTCTGCCCCGCCAGGGCTCTGCATTCACAATATCCGCAACATTACCAAGTGCCAGTGTCTCAACACATCGCACAATGCCACGGACATTGGCAACAAACAGCAATCTCCGACTTCGACGTGATTTTCTGGCAAATAAACCAGTGGCACCTCTATTCGGCGAAATTCCCCTGGATTTTCCATCAGAAAGACAACCAAGATCAGCACCACCAACAATTCCCAGCATTGATAGTGCAACGCAGGCAGATTTCTACGCGGATTCGTTCAGGGAGAGTGCTACAACACATTCAAATGAATCACAAACTGATGCCTCCTTCGTGGGCATAATGACTCTGAGTAATTGCGATAAAAAGCCACCTTTACTGGCGTCAAATGATGCTAATCAAGATGGTAACTTTGAGTCTTATACGTGTAACTGCAGTATGCAGGCACTGCCAACATTGCATGATGATGCAATTTCTAATTTCAAAAATTTCTAATTTCAAAAATTTCAAATTTTAAAAATTTCAAATTTCAAACATTTCAAATTTCAAAAATTTCTAATTTCAAAAATTTCTAATTTTAAACATTTCTAATTTCAAAAATTTCAAATTTCAAAAATTTCAAATTTCAAAAATATCAAATTTCAAAAATTTCAAATTTCAAAAATTTCTAATTTCAAAAGTTTCTAATTTTAAACATTTCTAATTTCAAAAATATCAAATTTCAAAAATTTGAAATTTCAAAAATTTCGAATTTTAAATTTCAAAAATTCCAAATTTCAAAAATTTTAAATTTCAACAATTTCAAATTTCAAAAACTTTAAATTTAAAAAATTTCTAATTTCAAAAATTCGAAATTTCAAAAACGTCTAATTTCAAAAGTTTCAAATTTCAAAAATTTCCAATTTCAAAAATTTCAAATTTCAAAAGTTTCAAATTTCAGAAATTTCAAATTTCAAATTTCAAAAATTCCAAATTTCAAAAATTTCAAATTTCAACAATTTCAAATTTCAAAAATTTCAAATTTCAAAAATTTCTAATTTCAAAAGTTTCTAATTTTAAACATTTCTAATTTCAAAAATATCAAATTTCAAAAATTTGAAATTTCAAAAATTTCAAATTTCAAATTTCAAAAATTTCAAATTTCAAAAATTTCAAATTTCAAAAATTTCAACAATTTCAAACTTCAAAAACTTTAAATTTAAAAAATTTCTAATTTCAAAAATTCGAAATTTCAAAAACTTCTAATTTCAAAAGTTTCAAATTTCAAAAATTTCAAATTTCAAAAATTTCTAATTTCAAAAATTTCAAATTTCAAAAATTTCTAATTTTAAACATTTCTAATTTCAAAAATTTCAAATTTCAAAAATTTCAAATTTCAAAAATTTCAAATTTCAAAAATTTCAAATTTCAAAAATTTCAAATTTCAAAAATTTCAAATTTCAAAAATTTCAAATTTCAAAAATTTCAAATTTTAAAAATTTCAAATTTCAAACATTTCAAATTTCAAAAATTTCTAATTTCAAAAATTTCTAATTTTAAACATTTCTAATTTCAAAAATTTCAAATTTCAAAAATTTCAAATTTCAAAAATTTCAAATTTCAAAAATTTCAAATTTCAAAAATTTCAAATTTCAAAAATTTCAAATTTCAAAAATTTCAAATTTCAAAAATTTCAAATTTCAAAAATTTCGAATTTTAAATTTCAAAAATTCCAAATTTCAAAAATTTTAAATTTCAACAATTTCAAATTTCAAAAATTTCAAATTTCAAAAACTTTAAATTTAAAAAATTTCTAATTTCAAAAATTCGAAATTTCAAAAACGTCTAATTTCAAAAGTTTCTAATTTCAAAAATTTCTAATTTCAAAAATTTCTAATTTCAAAAATTTCTAATTTCAAAAATTTCTAATTTCAAAAATTTCAAATTTTAAAAATTTCAAATTTCAACCATTTCAAATTTTAAAAATTTCAAATTTCAAAAATTTCAAATTTCAAAAATTTCTAATTTCAAAAATTTCAAATTTTAAAAATTTCAAATTTCAAAAATTTCAAATTTCAAAAATTTCAAATTTCAAAAATTTCTAATTTCAAAAATTTCAAATTTTAAAAATTTCAAATTTCAAACATTTCAAATTTCAAAAATTTCAAATTTCAAAAATTTCAAATTTCAAAAACTTTAAATTTAAAAAATTTCTAATTTCAAAAATTCGAAATTTCAAAAACGTCTAATTTCAAAAGTTTCAAATTTCAAAAATTTCCAATTTCAAAAATTTCCAATTTCAAAAATTTCCAATTTCAAAAATTTCAAATTTCAAAAATTTCAAATTTCAAAAGTTTCAAATTTCAGAAATTTCAAATTTCAAAAATTTCTAATTTCAAAAATTTCAAATTTCAAAAATTTCAAATTTCAAAAATTTCAAATTTCAAAAATTTCAACAATTTCAAACTTCAAAAACTTTAAATTTGAAAAAGTTCTAATTTCAAAAATTCGAAATTTCAAAAACTTCTAATTTCAAAAGTTTCAAATTTCAAACATTTCAAATTTCAAAAATTTCAACTTTCGAATTTCAAAAATTTCAAATTTCAAAACTTTCAAATTTCCAATTTCAAAAATTTCAAATTTCAAAAGTTTCAAATTTAAAAAATTCCAAATTTCAAAAATTTCTAATTTCAAAAATTTCAAATTTCAAAAATTTCAAATTTCAAACATTTCAAATTTCAAAAATTTCAAATTTCAAAACTTTCAAATTTCGAATTTCAAAAATTTCAAATTTTAAAAATTTCAAATTTCAAACATTTCAAATTTCAAAAATTTCTAATTTCAAAAATTTCTAATTTTAAACATTTCTAATTTCAAAAATTTCAAATTTCAAAAATTTCAAATTTCAAAAATTTCAAATTTCAAAAATTTCAAATTTCAAAAATTTCAAATTTCAACAATTTCAAATTTCAAAAATTTCAAATTTCAAAAATTTCTAATTTTAAACATATCTAATTTCAAAAATTTCTAATTTCAAAAATTTCAAATTTCAAAAATTTCAAATTTCAAAAATTTTAAATTTCAAAAATTTCAAATTTCAAAAATTTCTAATTTTAAACATTTCTAATTTCAAAAATTTCAAATTTCAAAAATTTCAAATTTCAAAAATATCAAATTTCAAAAATTTGAAGTTTCAAAGATTTCGAATTTTAAATTTCAAAAATTCCAAATTTCAAAAATTTTAAATTTCAACAATTTCAAATTTCAAAAATTTCAAATTTCAAAAATTTCAAATTTCAAAAACTTTAAATTTAAAAGATTTCTCATTTCAAAAATTCGAAATTTCAAAAATTTCAAATTTCAAAAATTTCAAATTTCAAAAATTTCTAATTTCAAAAATTTCTAATTTCAAACATTTCAAATTTCAAAAATTTCAAATTTCAAAAATTTCAAATTTCAAAAACTTTAAATTTAAAAAATTTCTAATTTCAAAAATTCGAAATTTCAAAAACGTCTAATTTCAAAAGTTTCTAATTTCAAAAATTTCTAATTTCAAAAATTTCTAATTTCAAAAATTTCTAATTTCAAAAATTTCAAATTTTAAAAATTTCAAATTTCAACCATTTCAAATTTTAAAAATTTCAAATTTCAAAAATTTCAAATTTCAAAAATTTCTAATTTCAAAAATTTCAAATTTTAAAAATTTCAAATTTCAAACATTTCAAATTTCAAACATTTCAAATTTCAAAAATTTCAAATTTCAAAAATTTCAACAATTTCAAACTTCAAAAACTTTAAATTTAAAAAATTTCTAATTTCAAAAATTCGAAATTTCAAAAACTTCTAATTTCAAAAGTTTCAAATTTCAACAATTTCACATTTCAAAAATTTCAAATTTCAAAAATTTCAAATTTCAAAAATTTCAAATTTCAAACATTTCAAATTTCAAAACTTTCAAATTTCAAAACTTTCAAATTTCAAAACTTTCAAATTTCGAATTTCAAATTTCAAAAATTTCAAATTTCAAAAATTTGAAATTTCAAAAATTTCGAATTTTAAATTTCAAAAATTCCAAATTTCAAAAATTTTAAATTTCAAAAATTTCAAATTTCAAAAATTTCAAATTTCAAAAATTTCAAATTTCAAAAATTTCAAATTTGAAAAATTTCAAATTTCAAAAATTTCAAATTTCAAAAAGTTTAAATTTAAAAAATTTCTAATTTCAAAAATTCGAAATTTCAAAAACGTCTAATTTCAAAAGTTTCAAATTTCAAAAATTTCCAATTTCAAAAATTTCCAATTTCAAAAATTTCAAATTTCAAAAATTTCAAATTTCAAAAGTTTCAAATTTCAGAAATTTCAAATTTCAAATTTCAAAAATTCCAAATTTCAAAAATTTCAAATTTCAACAATTTCAAATTTCAAAAATTTCAAATTTCAAAAATTTCTAATTTCAAAAGTTTCTAATTTTAAACATTTCTACTTTTAAACATTTCTAATTTCAAAAATTTCAAATTTCAAAAATTTCAAATTCCAAAAATTTCAAATTTCAAAAATTTCTAATTTTAAACATTTCTAATTTCAAAAATTTCAAATTTCAAAAATTTCAAATTTCAAAAATTTCAAATATCAAAAATTTCAAATATCAAAAATTTCAAATTTCAAAAATTTCTAATTTCAAAAGTTTCTAATTTTAAACATTTCTAATTTCAAAAATTTCAAATTTCAAAAATTTCAAATTTCAAAAATTTCAAATTTCAAAAATTTCAAATTTCAAAAATTTCAAATTTCAAAAATTTCAAATTTCAAAAATTTCAAATTTCAAAAATTTCAAATTTCAAAAATTTCAAATTTCAAAAATTTAAAATTTCAAAAATATCAAATTTCAAAAATTTGAAATTTCAAAAATTCCAAATTTCAAAAATTTCAAATTTCAACAATTTCAAATTTCAAAAATTTCAAATTTCAAAAATTTCAAATTTCAAAAATTTCAAATTTCAAAAATTTCAAATTTCAAAAATTTCAAATTTCAAAAATTTCAAATTTCAAAAATTTCAAATTTCAACAATTTCAAACTTCAAAAACTTTAAATTTAAAAAATTTCTAATTTCAAAAATTCGAAATTTCAAAAACGTGTAATTTCAAAAGTTTCAAATTTCAAAAATTTCAAATTTCAAACATTTCAAATTTCAAAAATTTCAAATTTCAAAAATTTCAAATTTCAAAAATTTCAAATTTCAAAAATTTCAAATTTCAAAAATTTCAAATTTCAAAAATTTCACATTTCAAAAATTTCAAATTTCAAAAATTTTAAATTTCAAAAATTTTAAATTTCAAAAATTTCAAATTTCAAAAGTTTCAAATTTCAGAAATTTCAAATTTCAAATTTCAAAAATTTCAAATTTCAAAAATTTCTAATTTCAAAAATTTCAAATTTCAAAAATTCCAAATTTCAAAAATTTCTAATTTCAAAAATTTCAAATTTCAAACATTTCAAATTTCAAAAATTTCTAATTTCAAAAATTTCTAATTTCAAACATTTCAAATTTCAAAAATTTCAAATTTCAAAAACTTTAAATTTAAAAAATTTCTAATTTCAAAAATTCGAAATTTCAAAAACGTCTAATTTCAAAAGTTTCAAATTTCAAAAATTTCCAATTTCAAAAATTTCCAATTTCAAAAATTTCCAATTTCAAAAATTTCAAATTCCAAAAATTTCAAATTTCAAAAATTTCTAATTTCAAAAGTTTCTAATTTTAAACATTTCTAATTTCAAAAATTTCAAATTTCAAAAATTTCAAATTTCAAAAATTTCAAATATCAAAAATTTCAAATATCAAAAATTTCAAATTTCAAAAATTTCTAATTTCAAAAGTTTCTAATTTTAAACATTTCTAATTTCAAAAATTTCAAATTTCAAAAATTTCAAATTTCAAAAATTTCAAATATCAAAAATTTCAAATATCAAAAATTTCAAATTTCAACAATTTCAAACTTCAAAAACTTTAAATTTAAAAAATTTCTAATTTCAAAAATTCGAAATTTCAAAAACGTGTAATTTCAAAAGTTTCAAATTTCAAAAATTTCAAATTTCAAACATTTCAAATTTCAAAAATTTCTAATTTCAAAAGTTTCTAATTTTAAACATTTCTAATTTCAAAAATTTCAAATTTCAAAAATTTCAAATTTCAAAAATTTCAAATATCAAAAATTTCAAATATCAAAAATTTCAAATTTCAAAAATTTCTAATTTCAAAAGTTTCTAATTTTAAACATTTCTAATTTCAAAAATTTCAAATTTCAAAAAATTCAAATTCCAAAAATTTCTAATTTCAAAAGTTTCTAATTTTAAACATTTCTAATTTCAAAAATTTCAAATTTCAAAAATTTCTAATTTCAAAAATTTCAAATTTTAAAAATTTCAAATTTCAAAAATTTCAAATTTCAAAAATTTCAAATTTCAAATTTCAAAAATTTCAAATTTCAAAAATTTCCAATTTCAAAAATTTCAAATTTCCAATTTCAAAAATTTCAAATTTCAAAACTTTCAAATTTCAAATTTCAAAAATTTCAAATTTCAAAAATTTCAAATTTCAAAAATTTCAAATTTCAAAAATTTCAAATTTCAAAAATTTCAAATTTCAAAAATTTCAAATTTCAAAAATTTCAAATTTCAAAAATTTCAAATTTCAAAAATTTCAAATTTCAAAAATTTCAAATTTCAAAAATTTCAAATTTCAAAAATTTCAAATTTCAAAAATTTCAAATTTCAAAAATTTCAAATTTCAAAAATTTCAAATTTCAAAAATTTCAAATTTCAAAAATTTCAAATTTCAAAAATTTCAAATTTCAAAAATTTCAAATTTCAAAAATTTCAAATTTCAAAAATTTCAAATTTCAAAAATTTCAAATTTCAAAAATTTCAAATTTCAAAAATTTCAAATTTCAAAAATTTCAAATTTCAAAAATTTCAAATTTCAAAAATTTCAAATTTCAAAAATTTCAAATTTCAAAAATGTCAAATTTCAAAAATTTTAAATTTCAAAAATTTCAAATTTCAAAAGTTTCAAATTTCAAAAACTCCACATTTCAAAAATTTCAAATTTCAAAAATTTCAAATTTCAAAAATTTCAAATTTCAAAAATTTCAAATTTCAAAAATTTCAAATTTCAAAAATTTCAAATTTCAAAAATTTCAAATTTCAAAAATTTCTAATTTCAAAAATTTCAAATTCAAAAATTTCAAATTTCAAAAATTTTAAATTTCAAATTGTAAGTTTCAAAAATTTCTAATTTCAAAAGTTTCAAATTTGAAAAACTCCAAATTTCAAAAATTTCAAAATTCAAAAATTTTAAATTTTAAAATTTCAAATTTCAAACATTTCAAATTTTAAACATTTCAAATTTCAAAAACTTCTAATTTCAAAAGTTTCAAATTTCAAAAATTTCAAATTTCAAAAATTTCAAATTTCAAAAATTTCAAATTTCAACAATTTCAAATTTCAAAAATTTCAAATTTCAAAAATTTCAACTTTCAAAAATTTCAAATTTCAAAAATTTCAAATTTCAAAAATTTCAAATTTCAAAAATTTCAAATGTCAAAAATTTCTAATTTCAAAAATTTCAAATTTCAAAAATTTCAAATTTCAAAAATTTCAAATTTCAAAAATTTCAAATTTCAAAAATTTCAAATTTCAAAAATTTCAAATTTCAAAAATTTCAAATTCAAAAATTTCAAATTTCAAAAATTTCAAATTTCAAAAATTTTAAATTTCAAATTGTAAGTTTCAAAAATTTCTAATTTCAAAAATTTCAAATTTCAACAATTTCAAATTTCAAAAATTTCAAATTTCAAAAATTTTAAATTTCAAAAGTTTCAAATTTCAAAAAGTCCAAATTTCAACAATTTCAAATTTCAAAAATTTCTAATTTCAAACACTTCTAATTTCAAACAGTTCTAATTTCAAAAATGTCAAATTTCAAAAATTTCCAATTTCAAAAATTTCAAATTTCAAAAATTTCAAATTTCAAAAATTTCGAATTTCAAAAATTTCAAATTTCAAATTTCAACAATTTCAAATTTCAAAAATTTCAAATTTCAAAAATTTCAAATTTCAAAAGTTTCAAATTTCAAAAATTTTAAATTTCAAAAATTTCAAATTTTAAGTTTCAAAAATTTCTAATTTCAAAAATTTCTAATTTCAAAAGTTTCAAATTTCAAAAACTCCAAATTTCAAAAATTTCTAATTTCAAAAATTTCAAATTTCAAATTTCAAAAATTTCAAATTTCAAAAATTTCCAATTTCAAAAATTTCTAATTTCAAAAATTTCTAATTTCAAAAGTTTCAAATTTCAAAAATTTTAAATTTCAAAAATTTCTAATTTCCAAAGTTTCAAATTTCAAAAACTCCAAATTTCAAAAATTTCTAATTTCAAAAATTTCAAATTTCAAAAATTTCAAATTTCAAAAATTTCAAATTTCAAAAATTTCAAATTTCAAAAATTTCAAATTTCAAAAATTTCAAATTTCAAAAATTTCAAATTTCAAAAATTTCATATTTCAAATTTCAAAAATCCCAAATTTCAAAAGGTTCAAATTTCAACAATTTCAAACTTCAAAAATTTCAAATTTCAACAATTTCAAATTTAAAAAATTTCAAATTTCAAAAATTTTAAATTTCAAAAATTTCTAATTTCAAAAGTTTCAAATTTCAAAAATTCCGAATTTCAAAAATTTCTAATTTCACACATTTCTAATCTCAAACATTTCTAATTTCAAAAATTTCAAATTTCAAAAACGTCAAATTTAGAAGATTTTTTTTTCTTTTGCAGGACCCCCGGAGGTCGAGGCAATTGGATAATGCCAGAAAGTTGAACGGAATCATCAGACGACGATTGAATCCTTAATCAATCTTCCCCTCCTTCTATGAATTTTACTAAATTTCCAAACCTATAACAAACAGATAAAATTCCATAGATATTCAACGAGAAGAAGTCTAATTATCGGTGGCATTATATCGGAATGGCATTTTATTATTATATATTGTATTCAGTGATGAAAATACGGAAATAACTTGGATGCACTGGTGTAATATAATGTCTACGAGATGGGACGAATACCTATCATTACGTGAATATGTATGAATTGAATGTTTAACAACATTGGAAAATGTAATTGTCGAGCAATTCAAGGTCATGTCGATTGTTAGGAGATTTTAATCCATTTAATTTAGTGGTTGAATGAGAGAGTTTCAAATTGAATCATTAGTTATGCATTTATCTCAAGATGAAAGAATTGTTATAGAGAAAATTTCAGCGGGTTTGTTGAGAGGGGGAAATTAAATGAAATAGGGACTTTTGACATTTGCATGACTATTTCACATTCCTAGACTTGAACACTTCCATCTGTTTTAATTCGTATACGCAATTCTCAACACTCAACTCCATTTCATGATCCATAAGCAATGGAGACTAGTAATGGTAAATTTTTTTTAACAACAAATTATTTGAATATGGAAAGGGTGCATGGCATTAAAATTGAATGTTGTAATGCTTCCTCAGTGAAAAAGTGTGAAACATATTACAACCATCAGCAAAACATCCAATTTTCCTGTGCTTTTGAATTTATTTGAATTTATTTATTTTCAATTTATTTGAACTACTTGCAAAAATTGGATTTTTCACAACACCTATCTCGAGAAACTGCGTGCTCCTTGCAATTTTGGCAATCGTTTTTCAATATACTCCATAGAAAATTAACAAAATTTGACACATTTTTGCTGAGGGAGTACTTTAAGAGGCCTCAAATGTAAAAAAAAAATATCGAAGTGCGGAAAGCATATGAAAAATAGCTCAAAAGAATTGTTCACTCTTCAATACCAAAATATACCAGTTCAAGAGTGATCTGAAGAACACAAACTAGTGCAAAAAACGTTTGAAGTTGTGAGTTGATAGACCGGTATGGGTGACGCCATGTTGTGAGTATCGAACCAAAATGGCGCCTACCTCGTACCCAAAAACATTGTTTCCGATTTTCAAAAAATGCTTTCCATTCTTTTGGATGCTGTTTCAATGATTTCTTGGAACACAGTTTTTTTCTATGTGACGTTTGGGGATCTGATGAGTTTAGGGTTGCTGAGTAACTTCTTAATACTATATGCCTTCAAGCTTACGAACTTTCCGTGGCTTCACTTTCGCGTGTACGTCACTTTTTAGGAGGAATGCTAACTGATGCTTCTGAACTTGGTGGATCTCCATACGTATCACTTACAAAAAACTTGAGTAAGCACATACCCTGACCTTCATGGCCATATGCCTAACTTCGAAGGGTCAATGACCCGCCAACTATTGCCAGCAGAACTTCAACTCTTCTGCCACACGTGGCGCTGCTTACTTAAGAGAACCTGCTAGTTCCACTTATTACCACTCTAAGCAACAATTTCCCTTGAAATTAAATGTAAAAATCAACCTGAGAACGTTCACACCTGCAATTTGATATTTCTTTTCTCGGCCTCTTACCATTTACTTAAAGAAAACTGTTCAGCTACCAAAGATAGAGAGGCGTACGAATTTGGTTGTGGGTGGAGAGCGTGCGGAATTTAGGTGAACAAAATGAACTAAATTAAATACTGTGAAATGTATGAAATGAGAGTGAATTAATTTTTATTTCCTAATTTAAATAATTGTATGATAATATAATTGTCGTTGACGTACAAAGTAAAAGACATTAAAAATAATGAATGGATTTTTTATTTTCCCTTGCCAGACTTGGTTAATAAATTTGGGGAATCAAATTTCTTTTTCCAGTTGACATCAATTTGTTGTGTCAATACAAATTACAGTTCTTATCCTATAATACTTGATTTACACTTAATTCCAATTTTGTCAATTAATTACAAACGAATAGCCATCGGTTTTCCTCTAGCTTTCTGTAACGTTTTACAAGTGCTTAGTATTTTCCAGAATAGTTCACAATTATCTGGGACTGATTTTTTTTTTGTTTTCCGCTATTCTCTGTATAAAAAAAAAATATATAGAACTCATTCACCTTGAGAAACAAATGTAACTAATCGAATTTTAATAATTCTGGAACATCGTACGAAATAATGAAACCTTATCTCATTTTTTTATCACAGTTTTCATAACCAAACATTTGAAAATTGAGAAGTTTGGACTCGAAAGAACATTTTAGAAAATTTTGGAAATCGCAATACAAAAGTTATTTTTTTAATTTTGAAAAATTTGCCTCTGACTACATATTTCCTTAATCCTTAAATTTGCTTTTATTTTTCATAAGAAATTTTTGATTATTTTTCTAAAACACAGAAATAGACAATTCAAAGGAATTTTGGTTATATCTCGAGAATGACTCTTTTCTCAGTAAAATCAGACATAACCTTTTTTATCGCTAATCAAATTCTCTACAAAAAATGTCTGATAACATTTATCCTCAAACCCACTTGTTAACAAGATATTAAGCTTTCCAGGAAATGAAATTAGGTATTTGAGACAACGTAAGATTCTGCTTTGCTACAACTTCTTAATTAATATTTCACATCTTGCCACTGATGTCCCTCTGCTATTACGACATCTGTGGCTCCATGACCTCGCGGGGCTCATATAAATTTCTCAAATGCCTGATGGAATAACGAGAGGTGCTCTCGCAAAACTGAACAACTTTGGCCAAATTCTCTTGGGAAAATTGTTCTTTAACGATCACATGTATTATCTCATCTTTTCTCTTATTATTCTCAACATGGTCCTCAGGCTCTCGGTGATTTTCTTCTTGAACGATCTGAATAATTTCCTCATCATTTAAACATTCATGCTCACATAAAACAAACTTATAATTGATGAAGTCATTGATATCAGCTGGCGTCACTTCAGCATAAGCTTCATGATTATTCAGTTGATTTGCAAAAGTGGAGATCAAACCTTCACGCTCTTTCAGAAAATTTTTCTCACCATCCGCTTGGTCAGTAGTTGAATGGAGGAGATCCAGGACACTTCACCACATCTGAAATATATTGAATGACAGCTGTGAAATTGAATTCAATTTTGGGTGACTTTGGCGGGGAAAAATGGCGGTAGTCAAGACCCGGCCAATCACAATTGAGTATTTGATCAGGTGACCGATCTTCACTAGAAATAATTTTCAAAAAAATTTCTCGGTAATCTTTTACACCCGCCTGATCAGCTGGTATCTTTTGGCCAAAATTTTGGGAAAAAATTATTGTATATCTGGATTTTCATCTGTCTAACCATATCCGTTACTTGCTTTGAAGTCAACTGTGACACCTGTGACCTGTCAAGCGCCAGAAATTGAGCGCTTGGATTTTTACAATGTTTCCGGGAATTCACTTAATTTATTGCACGAAGCTTTGCGCTTAGGTTTACCAATGTTTGCGGCTTTCTTTCACTCGATTTATCCATTTTCCGGACATTCTGAGGGTGAGAATTTTAAGGGGAATTGGAAAGCGGGGGTACTTGTAAACAAAAGTCCTTTGCGCATATGACTCTGCGCATGCGTCGGGGAAAAAGTCACGTGGAGGGGATGCGACGACACTTACAAAGGCTCAACGAAGTTCCAAGAAAAGTTTGACGACACTCACTACAATTAATTCTTTCTAAACAACCATTTATTTTTTCTCTTCGTTTTTTAAATATTCTCAATTTTTTTAATTGTGAAAACATTAAAAGTTTGATAATTAATTTGACATTCTAAAGAGTTGAAAAATTTCAGAAAGCTGTCAATGATCCCGCCATTTCGAAATTCAAAAAAATGGAAGGAGTCTACTTCCACATGGACGCGCAAACAAAAGAAGGACCTCTCCAAGCCAAAATAAGCCCAAATTCACCGTTTTTGTAAGCAGCCCATTCTACATTACTGTAACCAACAAATCTGCAGACTGAAAATTCCCGCGCATAGCCGCCATTTTGAAAATCCAATACCCATGAAGTTGACACCGAGTGCGCTGGGTTAGTGCATCGTATCACCTCAGTCATCAATTTACAATCTTAGCCGATACACGCAAAAACATGGCTGAAGCCGTTGTCGACGGGTCTCCAATGTCTCGTTTTTTCTGTCACAAGTGCAGTGTTGAAATTCAACGTTTATTACCCGTGAGTAATTAACCCCTTATGTTGACCCAAATATTTCATTGCGCATAAACGAAAAATCTTGGTACTGGAAACATGATAAACTGTCACAAAACCATGTGTGATTCAACTTCCGCCCTCTTAAACGCCTTTCGTTTCCCCAAGTCTTTTAAGGCAATTAAACCAAAAATGTTAACACTAATTGTTTATCCAACCGCTTTTTTCCGCACACTGATTTTTTTTTTTCGTTGCAGAATGTCCGCAAGAATTCGGGGAAACTTCGTGGGTTGAGGGGGACATTTTTTTTCATTGGGGAAAACCGAAATTTTATCGAGTTTTCGGAAATTTCTGATGCAAAAGTGTCATTTATTGTCGTTCAACGTTTGGGTATAGATATAGGGACCTTGAATTGTGCGGAAGTAAGTCGTACAATGGCATCAGTTTCAGTTTCGCTTTTTGTAGAAGACCGCAATTGTTCGGTTTTTTTTTCCTTTTGGTGGAAATGTTGATTTGGCAATTATTGGAAACTTGGGTGGAAATTAATGGATAGATTAATTGCTTTGTGATTTATATTACTAAAAAAAAGTGCACTTTAAATTCGTCAAAAGTCAAACATTCATTATAATTTTTATACTGAAAGTTTGGGGGATTTCGTCCATTTTTGGCTACAAATATTTCCAATATTTTCTCCCCATTTTTTCGAAACATTCTGAAATAATCTTAGATAGTTTTTGCATGTGACAAACATTTGCTTTCGAATTTTTTGAGCGGTTGTGTAGGAAGTTACGGTTATGTCATTTGCCCTCAACAATTCTCAATATTGATGAAACACTTTCTACCTATAGTTTGCTTTTTTTTTCATCCAACTTTTCGGGGAAGTTGGAATTCATTCAGAATTTTCTGGCGCATTCATTTTACATTGTTGATACAGATATACTGACATTACTTTTTCCTATAGTATGAGAAACTCAAGTATCGAGGTTGTCATTTTTTGTCAAGTATATATACAAATGTTTTATTTAATTTTTTTATTTCTTATCTTATTTTTTTATTTTTTTAGTATTTTTTATGGGGGATAAAATTTCGGTTTAAAAATACAATTCAGTTCAATTACGATCTTTCTTTTCATAACCATATGTTGATACCCCCAAAAAAAAAGGATGGATTAAATTCTCCAATTTTTTAAAAACAATTTTTTTTACAGCAAAAAAAAAAAACAAAAATTAGTTTCATATTTAAAATGTATTTGTAATATTTTTTTGGAAAATTCAAGCTTTCAACATTTTCATGGTTTTTTTTTCTTGTTAAAAATTTTAAATCCTTTTTTTCCAAATTTTACACTTTATGTCCAGAACAGAAATTTCAGTAGCAAAGTTCTCAATGAAGTTAGGTGGGTTCTCGTCTCGCGACCTTTTTCGTCAAATATCCCCCAATTGAAGCGAAATGGCATCTTCTTTATATAGACCTTTTTTGTAGACCAGGATGAGATCTACAAATTTGTATTATAGCAAATTTCAGTATCTTAGTTATTTTTCGAGATATTTAGGATTGATCACTTCGCTACTTATTAGAAAATTTTAAGCGACTTTAGAGAACTAATAACAATTCCTTAAATTCGTACAAGCAAATTAACGAAAAAAAAAACATAATTTCACAAATCTAAAATTCGATCTTTCTATTTTCTTCAATTTGCTGAAATTCATTAGTTTAATAAATTATGATTTTTTTTTATGATTTACGACAATTCTGAAAATTTTCGACAATCTCAAAAATATTTAGCGTTAATATTAATGCGATAAAAATTCACCAACTCCCAATGAAGTGATAGACCTCGTAATTTCTCCCATTTTTCCCGTTCGCAATAGCATTTTTATTATCATTGTTGAACTATTGTTGACCTTGGAAAATTTGCAGGATGCCGAAGATCAATACAATAAGTTGTAAAACGTTTAAGCGTAACGTGATATCGCGTGCTTCACAGAAGTCGCTAGTAGTTGTGTGACTATTTCAAAGGAAAAAAAACAACACAATGGGCCTGAAAATTTTATGAAAATTGGTCTAAAGTTATACCTGAATTCATTCATTATAGTGGACGAATGATTTCATTCTAAGGTTGAAAATTATATGTTTGGACCTCCACAATTTTTGAGAATAAAACTTCAGCTCGAAAATTTTCTCCTCTCTTTCAGGATTGCTTATTTTTTTTCTTATTTCTTTCTGGACAAGCTCATTTTAATTCCAACTATCAATTAACCAATTTTTGTAAATGAATGGTAAATTTTAACCCATCTGTCCTTGCACTGTGAGACTATCTCTAGCAAAAAGTTTAATATCGTACCTCTTTCAGTAGATTTCGGTAGAGGTCAAATTCATTTGGATCACACAGTTAAGTTGCTGGAAATTCTATTCTTCGACTTGATCAGAATTCTCACGCACTACACGTGCCATTGAGTTTGGAACCACGCCCTCTGTGGAGAAATTCTGCGCCATCAACCGAAAGCATTTTTGGCAGATATCTTCTAAACTAAGAATATTAACGAATGTTCATATAAAGCTTTATTGTAGCTCTCAGTGTGCACTACAAAAAACATCCTCATGAAAATTGGCCCATCTCCTTCACATTTCGATCTATGATCTCAAAACAAAATTTGAGAGATTCTCTCAATGCGCGCCTAAAGCACGTTGGGAGATTGGCGCAACCACTGACGGGTTAAAACCATTGTGTGAGAAGAATTAAAGGGCTTAGACACTGAACTAATTTCGAACAAATGTAAACGCGAACGCCTTGATTATGTGATGTAAACTCAAAAAATACAGGGTCAATGCCAGTACCATGGCCGTTCCAAATATTCTCCGTTCGATGGATTAACACAATTTTTCATAGAGTTACCAATGCACTTCAATTTTTCTTTAAAAATTTGTTGCTAATATTTCTATTAATTTTCAGGATTACACATGTCCACATTGTGCGAGTGGATTCATAGAAAAACTAGAAAATGAGGAAGATGACCATGATATGAGTATGGAAATTAGCGCTGAGGATTTCAATGATATTGATTTCGACGTGAGTAATATAGTCAATAATTTGTTCGTATTATAAGGACGCATGCACTGAAGTCTGTAATGGTCGATGTCCATATTCAAAATTGAGTAGACTAATTAAATTTTGAATAATTTGAAGCATTTTGAGCACATTAAATATTTGAAAAGAGAAAGTGAGAACAGGGAGATATTCGGCAAAAAGAAATTCAGGAGAAAAAATGGAGCTTAAAAATTATTTTAAGGCATTAAAAAGGTTTAGTAATTACAAAAATATTAGAAATTTGAAGAACAAATTGGAGATTCAGAAATTGATCAAGATTCATAAAAATTTTAGATTTGAAATCCCAGAATATTGGAATTTTTTTTGAAAGTTAAGTTCCTAAATTGTAGTCGCAAAAAAACGATATGAATAAAATGATTATAAAATTTTTATTATTCCAGCAACAAATGTACATGGAGTTGAGCGATATACCAGAACTCACTGTCTCAGGCTCGGATGGTGGTACAGGATTACCAAGGGGCCGGAGGAGGAGTGATGTACAAAACAGGTGACAAACATTTTGATTTTCGGTGGAATTAATTGCAATGCCCAGCATTCCAAGGAGCCATTACATCCCAAGAAAATTTTAAAAATTTGTTTATGTTTTTAACAATTTTAAAAATTTGTTTTTATTAAAAAAAAAAATATGTTGGCGCGTAGAAAAAAATTATAATTTCAAACAGAAGCAAACAGAACATATCTTTCTTCCATAGCTCTTTCTCAGGAATCCGATTTTTCCCGTGAAATATTTTTCTTCCACTATCCTGAAAGCCAAATTAGAATTTCTCAAAATTCATAAACTTTCAAAATATATGTCCGCACATGGTGGCCAAATTTTATGGTTCTATAACGAAAAAATTGATATCTGAGATTTGCTATGCTTGAAGAAAAATTGGAAAATAAATTCGAGTCCTAAAAAAAGTTAACTAAGAAAATGAAGAGAAAAAAAAATTGTATGCAAAAAAGAATTCTTTTTTTATACAAATATACTGTTTTTATGTTGATGTTGCGCATAAACCGGACGGTTTGAAAGCTTTCAATTGAAACAAAAAAAAAAACTTTTAAATATTTTTTTTCTCGGCACTCAAATCTTTAAATTAATTGTTTTTCGATGATTCCATATAGAATGTAAATCCCGTAGAATCACAAGATGAATGTATCGGAAATTTAGACCTTTTGGGACACATTTTTTAGCATTATCACCAAATTCCAATTTTCCATCATAATTTTCTGCGTTCAAATTTCGGTTTTGACCTAATAATCTTTTAACAATGATGGCAAATTTGCATACTAGTTATATAACATAAAACCAAAGCATTGAAATCGAACGTCCGTTAAAAGTGCAATTTCAATGGCCGTAATTCGAACGGAAAAAATAAATCGAATACCACACGAGATTTTAAATTAATTAGAATTCTTCCTCATGGTTTCCTGCATACAAATGAATTCCAACTTTTTCACAAATATGACTGACGCTTGACCTTTATAACGGCGGAAAAATTATTATTATTAATATTTATTTGCAATGAATCTAACACAAAAATTCTGAGAATTTTGGAGCTGTGATATTACAAGTGAAAATTATGGGGACATCACTTTTCATTCTCTGTAAAAAATTTTCTGAACAACAATGATGCTATCATCAAGAGAAAGAAGATTCTCTACAAAAGAATTACGACGATCAATCCCCTGGAATAAGTCATTGAGGCATCAAAAAATTATAATTAATTATCCTATCCTATCCTTATATATAATTGAGAGCTTCGACCACAAATCGAATGAGAATGGTAATAAATCGATTATCGAAGCAAAAACTCGATTATCGAAGAAAAATTTCGATTATCGATGCCATTATAAAAATTGAAATCGAAATGGTATTTGGAAATGCATGTGGCCGCGTAGCGGCCACCGGCAAGGAACTAGTATCCTTATATATAATTGAGAGCTTTGACCACAAATCGAATGAGAATCGCAATAAATCGATTATCGAAGAATAAACTCGATTATCGAAGAAAAATCTCGATTATCGATGCCATGATAAAAATTGAAATCGAAATCGAATCTGGAAATGCATCTGGAAATGCGGCCACCGCCAAGGCACTAGTTATATAAATAATTGAGAGCTTCAACCAGGAAAATAAATCGATTATCGAATTCGACAACTCGAAAGTCGAAGGGAGAATCTCGATTATCGATGACACAAGCGAAATCGAACGAGAATACGGACAAGGAAACGCATGTGGTCGCGTAGCGGCCTCCGGCAAGGAACTAGTCTATATAGATAATTCAGAGCTTCGACCAGGAAAATAAATCGATTATCGAATTTGAAAACTCGAAAGTCGAAGAAAAAGTCGATTATCGATCTATATAAATAATTGAGAGTTTCGACCAGGAAAATAAATCGATTATCGAATTCGACAACTCGAAAGTCGAAGGAAAAATCACGATTATCGATGACACAATCGAAATCGAACGAGAATACGGACACGTAAAGGCATGTGGCCGCGTAGCGGCCACCGGCAAGGAACTAGTCTAGATATACTCAACCAGAAAAATGAATCTTGATTATCGATGACACAATCATTGGGTTGTTTTGTGAACTTTCAAAGCCTACTGTCCATTGAAATCCAAAAATGCTGAACAGCGCGGCAATGATGATAGGCTGCGCGCGCAAGAGCGGCGTGGCGCTGCGATCGTCAGCTATTGATACGGCGGTCATGTTGAATCACTCTCATTAATAATGAAGTTTTGTAATTTTTTGACGCCCTAATTACTCAATTTCTTCAGAATTCTTCGAAAATATTTTCACATTGGGTGGCAATTAACAGAGAATCTCCCATTTTTATTTTCCATATGAAACTATGAGACGGAACATTTATGTTCCTATGAGACAGATCGTTTTAATAGCCCTTAATTTCACGATACAATTCAACTCGTAGGGGGAATCCCGAACGAGGTGAAAATTTGAAATGCAAAATTTTGATATTCCACAGATTGTTAAATGCACAACAGAGACGACGATTGATGTCCTATGAGAATCTTTTCCAGGAGTTTTTCATTAATCTCACTGGAATGGGACGTCCCGTTGCTACGGGACAGCCACCTGTGTATGTAAACTATTACGATATTATTATTAATCAATAGTTACAACCCAAGATATTGTTTACACTAAAAGTTTGCTAGAATTTTGAATTGAAAACTGGGAAATTAAAAATTTCTACGAGTCTATAGGAACACTAATTGCTATGAAGATATCCATTACATTTATACTAATTATCGTTTAACAATTGACAGGTTTTTTTTGGGCAATCCTGGGGACTACGTGTGGGGCAGAGATGGACTGGACACTATAGTAACGCAGCTACTGAACCAAATGGACGGAAGTGGTCCACCGCCATTACCACGTCAGCAAATTGACGAAATTCCAAATACCATAATTAGCCAATCACACATTGGTAAGCTCGATAATACCTTGAATGTCCAGTTGAAGGGAATATATCAATATTGCCTTGAAGATAATCCGTCTTAATCTTTGTTGAGCTCTTGTAAAAATTCTTAACACAATGTGGACATGTGTAATCCTGAAAATTAATAGAAATATTAGCAACAAATTTTTAAAGAAAAATTGAAGTGCATTGGTAACTCTATGAAAAATCGTGTTAATCCATCGAACGGAGAATATTTGGAACGGCCATGGTACTGGCATTGACACTGTATTTTTTGAGTTTACGTCACATAATCAAGGCATTCGCGTTTACATTTGTTCGAAATTAGTTCAGTGTCTAAGCCCTTTAATTCTTCTCACACAATGGTTTTAACCCGTCAGTGGTTGCGCCAATCTCCCAACGTGCTTTAGGCGCGCATTGAGAGAATCTCTCAAATTTTGTTTTGAGATCATAGATCGAAATGTGAAGGAGATGGGCCAATTTTCATGAGAATGTTTTTTGTAGTGCACACTGAGAGCTACAATAAAGCTTTATATGAACATTCGTTAATATTCTTAGTTTGGAAGATATCTGCCAAAAATGCTTTCGGTTGATGGCGCAGAATTTCTCCATAGATGGCGTGATTCCAAACTCAATGGCACGCGTAACGCGTGAGAATTCTGATCAAGTTGGAGAATAGAATTTCCAGCAACTTAACTGTGTGGTCCAAATGAATTTGAACTCGACTAAAATCTACTGAAAGAGTTACTTCAGGCATTTGAAAGTTTCGCTCAAATATTATTTTTCTATTTCCAGACTGTCAACTACAATGTTCCATCTGCTGGGAGGACTTTGTTATATCTGAATCAGTGAGGCAATTACCCTGCAAACATTTGTATCACACACCGTGTATTGTTCCATGGCTGGAACTCGTGAGTATTTTTGTTGTTGATTTGCTATAGACTCTTACTACTTAAAAGCAAATATGAGATTGCAATTGTTCAACTTTCTTTGGTATTTCTTTCAAGTAATTGTTGAACAATGTCAAAGATTTTGCAACTTCCAAGAATTAAAAAAAACACACTTACACACAATCTTTGAGTTTCTACAAAAGAAAATTGAAGTACAAAACAAGCAGATACATCATTGCTAGAAGTTTTGAAAAAAATGTTAAAAAACAAAAAACGATAATTTGTTTAAAAAAAGTATCAACATTAGTAAAATGTCAATAATATCAAAAATCTAGAAAAAAAAATAAAAAATCAAAATTACAATTAAAAATTACGAACAAATTCCAAACTTTCGAAATCGCAAAAATTCAAAAAACGTTTCAACTTTCAAATATTAAAAAAAATTCACAAGTAAAAAACAACACAAATTTTCGATTGTCTGTACATTTAAAAAAATTGAAAAAAAAACAAAATAAAACACTCAATACCTCCCCAATTAATTCCATTTCCAAATTTCAGCATGGCACGTGTCCAATATGCCGCCAGAGTTTAGGTGATCAAAGTTCTGCAGAGGCAAATCAGGATGAAGTTGGCCCAAGTTTAGCAGCTCTCTTCAGAGCAGCCAATCAATTTACCAGAGCATCATCTACCTCCTCCACAACAAGTAGTAGCTCCAGCAATGATTTCTCCAACGAAAATTGAGGAGAGAAGGAAAAGAAGAAACCTCGTAATGAATTTATTGTACAGTGTCGCTCCTCCATAGGTTCATAAATTTCATACAATTATTATTATTATTATTATTATTATTATTATTATTATTCTTTTTCGCAGATTGCGAAATGATAAAAACTCCATATTTCATAATCCTCCGAACAGGAACCCATAAGCATCATCAATCAGCTCTGGAAAATCACTAAACTGATATTTTAAATGTCTAAATCGAGGAAACGTGGTGAAAGAAAGCAATTTAAATCTATTATTATGTTCATTTTATTTCCATTTATGTTCGTATTCACGTTAGTGTGGATTGTTAATTATTTATAGAGAAAATATTAATAATTAATGGAAATGAAAATGAATTGAAGAAGAAATGGTGTGGAGCGGCGTGAATGCAAAATTAATAATTTTTTTTCTTTTTTTTCTTCCACTCATTTCGTGAAATTGTTTTTGTCACTTTGTTACGATTATCGACGAATTGATCAACGAAATTAAACAAATTGTCAAAGTTAGATGATTTAAGAGTTTTACTGTCAACCGGCCGTCATATTTCATCGAATAAATTAGTCGAAAAAACATTTTGGATTGATCTTCTTTTGGTGAGGGAGACTAGTGAATTTTCTGGAGGGGTTTTTAATTGTGAAATATTTTGGGTTGGTTGATGAAATGGACTTAGGGCATGCACAACAAGTGGTTAAAAATGGTTTATTATTCAGTTGAAAATGAAATTGTTTGCTCGATTTTTGAGCTTGGCATTTTTGGACAGATTTGAAGAAAAAAAAAGTGGTGTAGATTGATAATGCCGAATTATAATCTATCGAGCAATGACATGAAATTCCTGGCAATAGTTCCTCAAAACTTGTAAATCAATCATAGACAATACTCCAATTTCAAACCGTAGGTTTGTCGTTCATGACGCCACCGAAGTGGCGCTAGTGTTCCAATACTCTCTATTGGATGTTGCCCTTCGAGTCAGGGTAAAGACGGGCTGTGATTGGCTGTCGCGAACAGACGCGCTATCGTGGCGCCACAGGTGGCTTCCAGTGATTTGATAAACAGTCGTTTTCAACATTTTATATTTACAAAAATCGATAAAAAAAATTTCCTCTTTAACAAAAATGCATGCGCTCTATTACGATTTTTTTTTCTGAAAATTGATTTCTCAAAAAAAAATTGCGCTTTTTCGATTGGCTATGTGGCGTTAGTGGCATTTTTTGAAAACTTAAAATTTACAACTGAAGAACCAAATTAAAAAAAAAATCGTAGCCAGAAATGACAAAAATGGATCATTTTCAAAAATAAAAAATTGCTCGAAATTATAATTCGGAAAAAAAATTTCCAAGTTCTATAGTTCGAAATTTTTTTCAGAAAAAAGTTCATGGAAATTGTTGCTGAATGAGTTTTACATTTTATGGGACTGGGGCCAAGTGAATAATGAACATTTTTTCCCAATAATTTTTCATTTGACAAATATTCGATAGACTGCCAATATCTGGCAAATGAAGAATTTTAAATTAATTTTTAATTTAAAAAAAAATCAAGAAATTTAAATTAATTTTTAATTAAAAAAAAAATTCAAGAAATTTAAGTTAATTTTTAATTTAAAAAAAATTCAAGAGATTTAAATTGATTTTTAATTTAAAAAAAATCCAAGAAATTTAAATTGATTTTTAATTAAAAACAAAAATTCAAGAAATTTAAATTAATTTTTAATAAAAAAAAAAATTCAAGAAATTTAAATTGATTTTTAATTAAAAAAAAAATTCTAGAATTAAAAGTCCTTAAGGTAGATGACCTGTGAGCTTAATTTATTTTTTCATTTATCACTTTCTCATCACGGATTCATAATATCTGAATAGACAAGGTTACTGGTGGGTGTTGAAACACACAAACTCACTCTGTGAATAATACTAAAAAAAAACTCGTAATTTTAAGGAATAATAATCACGTTTGTTACGGAAGAAGAAACGAAAATTGAGCAGAATTTACTGACATTGCGGGTGATGATATGTAATGATACTATTACTTTTTAGTTGATAAACGTGTCAATTAGTGAAAAAAAAAATGAGAGAGAGTAATAAAAAAAGTCATGTATTTATTCGTCATTGATCTTTATTTCGCTGGATGGATGGGTGTCCACTGCGCCCTACCGACGAAATGCGGAAGAGCGGTTACGGTGGAGCGTATCTATACAAGAGACTATCTATAAGAGTACTGTACAAGAAAAAGAGCGAAAAAAAATGACATTTGAATTGCGGTTCATTTTGCAAACATTTGTCCAAAGAATTCTATTTACTAGGCTTCCGGAGAGCCAATTGATCTCCTCATTCCACCATCGAGGAATGCCCTATTGATTTTCCTCGTCAATACTAATTTAATATTGCAATTACCAGGAACTATAGGCAGACATCTCTAGCAAACAGAGTCCAACAGTTGAAGAGTTCCGGTGAGTAAGTCGCCGTGCTTCAAACATTTGCCTCCAAGTGATTTTTTACGCCATGTGGAATTACGTTTTTGTTTCGGGAATCGTTTTACTGGTGTCATTATTGTATCACTATAATGTTACACGGCCATCGAGTATCATTGAGTATCCTGAAGATCGCTATGACTATATAGTGGGTAAGAGGGGTTTTTTTTTTATTTGGATAGTGCAGGTCATCGACATTTCAAACATTGCAATTGTCATAATTATTGCGAATTTTGCCATTCCAATCCCATTTATCGAGCAGATAATGATGAATATTTGACTAGCCGCATAGTCAGCGTGTGGACGAGAATTATGCGCGTTACTGGAGTGGGAGTGAGACGCCAATAGGGGTGCGAACGCTCGAGGGTTAAACCCGTCATACCTCCTTAATTATGACAAATATGGAAAAAAGTGATAAGAAATTAAATATGCATTTCCACTTATAGAGCAAATTCTGCTTAATACTTTTTGCCGTATCTCTTACCGTTTTTGAAATAGAGCGTTGTAAACAATTCAATTGTTAATAACAAAAAAACTGCTCGGTCAATTTAAACCAAAAACTAATCCGATCTAAGTTCTATGAAGACGCTCCGAATAAGACCTCGATGACCCAGATCGTTCGACCCGTTCGTGAAAAATCGTTAACGGAAAATGCCGATTTCACACATGCAAACATACACACACACAGACATTTGTTCGGAATTCGACGGGAAGCATTTTGGTATACTTAAAACCCGAGTTACGAATCGAAATGAACAAAATCGATTTATGGGTCATCACAATAACTTCCCAAAAAATCGGGTTTGGAAATAAGATGCTTTGGATTTTGCGATAAAATTGCAGTTGGTGCTGGTACCGCGGGATGTGTGATAGCTTCTAGACTCTCGGAATTGCCGAATAAAAGTGTGCTCCTGATCGAGGCTGGAGGACATTTCAATTGGCTGTCAACGCTGCCGCTAGCTGCACCGCTGATGCAAGGGACTGCTGTCGACTGGGATTATAGGACCGAGAGCCAGTATTATGCCTTACGGGGTTTCGTAAATCAAGTACTTAGTTCTTTATCCCCTACTTCCCCATCAATTTTGATTTTTAACATCCCGATAGGAGGAGCGATTGTTTCGCCCCCGAAAATGAAACCGATTTTTCATCAGATCTCCACGTTTCATGGTATTTCTGACCGTTCTAGACTATTTAACACAAAATGTCTGTATGTGTGTGTGTGTGTGTGTGCCGATGTACGTATGTAACCAAAAATTTCCCGGACCGATTTCTCGTGAACAAATTATCCGATCGAGGTCCTGTATGACGCAATCGAAGCGTCAATTGTTTATAACGCTGTATCTCACGAAATATTATAGAGACGCAAAAATGTGTCAAATAAATGTTGTTCCTTATAAAAAAATACATATTTTGTGTCCTCAGACTTTTTTTGTATCTTTAACCGTTTCGGCGTTAGAGCGTTATAAACAATTGAAATCATTCAGAGAGCTCTGTGGTGAGAAAAATGAGAGATTGGAAAGAAAGTGCACACACACACGCAGACATAGGGAAGTTATAATTGTGGCCCGCGGAGGGTCAAACCACCAGTCCATATATTTCCTTCAATTTTTGATGATGAAATTTTGAGCGGCGTTTCGCCGCGGACTAAACTGCAGTCGTAAGACCTCACGTGGTAACTAAAACAGGATTACAGAACAATTTGCACTGATTTAAGGAGATAGCGCCGTAAATATAATGTTCTGAATTATTTTTCAGCAAGCAGCATGGCCTAGAGGCAAGGGCCTGGGTGGTAGTGGTCAAATGAATTTTCTTCTCCACTCTTTCGGAAAACCACCGGATTATGACGAATGGCCCACGGGTTGGGCCTATCACAATTTGCAACCCTACTTCGATAAAGTTGCCAAGATCATGGGAATCCCAGGTGTCCCCGTAGAAGGCAAATTAACCGATACGTTAATGGGAATCGACACAGCGCAATTTACACACCGAGAAAAGTTTGATTTTTTGATTTTTTTTCGTTTATTATAGTGGACTTTCCGTAACTCTAACGCGCCGGCGAGCAGAGGGGAAAACGCTCCCCACTATGGGTTGCGCATGCGCACAGTTCTCACTCGAGTCGTCATATCATGTCTCTCTCTCTTTACGTTACCCCGCTTGCGTATCTTCGCTTATATTTATTATTATTATTTTTTTTTCTATTCTTCACATTTTATTTTTGCTTTATTTTTTAAGCGGCATTTATTTGTTTCTACTGACTCCATGGTCTTGCTTGAGTTACTGATATTTGGGCATTGTTTTTGTTTTTCTTTACTTCGGGGACCTTAGTCCTACTATTTTGTGCAACATAATGTACAGCAATAAACTTTAATCAATCAATCAATCTCTGTGTCGACGCCTATTGCCAGTTTGGAAGTGCGTGATCTTCCATAATCGTAAATTACTTTTTTTTTTTCATCGGAGGTAAATGCACTCAGCCATACCTAGAATGATTATTCACACTCCAATAAAAATTATCGTTGAAAGAAATGATGAAACTTGAGTAATTTCGACCTTCATGCGAACAGAAATTGTAATAATTCCATGCAATTTGATTTCCATTCTACAATTTGCTACACGAGCCCAGTGGCGCCTGCTGCGCACGCGCATTTCCTTTTTCCGCCGCACCGATTGGTGTCGCGTCGATTTCCTCCTTACGGTTTTCGATAATTTCGATATATATCGATAGTTTTTTCCGCCTCTCCTTTCTACTATAGGAAAATAGGATTTCTGGGTGCACTGCAGTGCTCCCGTACAAGTTCTACTTTGCGGGGTAGGGTCTCCGCGTAATGGGAGTTACAGGCTACCCCTTCCACGCGCACAGTGGGTGTGTCTGCAGAAAGGCGGCGATAATACGATGACTCGAGGGAGAACCATGCATGTTTTGTTGAGCGATGACCTCTTCAAAATGTGTGTTACATCGTCCGTGAGCACGCGTGCGCCGCCATGCAATGTAACGGCCATACCCCTCAAGCGTTACTTCTAACGGCGTGTGGAGTGGGGGGCGCGCTCCCCTCTGCTCGCTGGCGCTGGAAGAGTTCGGGAAAGTCTAATAGTACTATATTCTGTGGAGATAAAATTTACAACACTGCAATATAGAAATTATTAAGGAGTAATCACTCTTCGTAAGACAAAGTTTGGGTGTCTTTGGTGAACGTTACTTTTTTTTTTTTTTTTTTTTTTTAAGGGCTGATTCTACAGGTATAGCACATGCAAGGTTTATTTATGGCACACTCTTTTTCTCCACTATAGCCAGGAAGTGATCATCGAGAAGGCCGAAAATTCCATAAAACGAGGCAAACGATTCAGCTCTTATCATGCTTATCTACAGCCTGCATGGAGGCGGAAAAATCTTCATATTTTGCCGGACACTTTGGTTGCAAAAGTAAAAAAAAATGCGTACAGATTGAATTTAGCATAAGGAATGCATTTTTTTTTATTACTCCATTGATTCCAGTAGATTTTATTTGAAGACGATATACAAACTGTTGAGGGGATTAAAGCGAGATTCAAGGATGGTACTGTGGGGAGGATCGCCGCTAATGAAGAAGTGATTGTATGCGCTGGAACCGTGAATACACCGCAACTGATGATGGTGTCAGGAGTTGGACCCTATGAAGAATTGAGAAGAAATCGAGTATGGAAAATATCTTTCCTTTACTAACTTCAAAAATATGAAGCGTTTTTTGGAAAAGAAAAATTAACTCAAATGCTTTTTTTAATTCATCATTTTTTTTTTCAGATACCCGTGGTGAAGAATATATCAGAAGTTGGGAAGAATCTATTCGATCATCTAAACCTCCCAATGTACGTATCCTTGGAGGCACCAGTGTCTATTACTTTGCGAAAAATGCAGGCAGTATCGGAAATAATGAAATACTTCGTTTTCGAGTCTGGAATATTAGCAACGAATGGGGTTATTGGTACAGTGTCCCGTGGGAATAGTGGATTTCTCCTTTTTGGCGTTGGAACTCAGGACGAAAAGTTATTGAACGTTTCAAATTACGAAACTGAGGTAAAATTGTAGTGGCATACCTTCTAATAATATGGACGTTATTTTTTATTTTGAAGGAGGAAAAAAAAATGGAAAAAGTTAAAAAGTTAAGCGATGGTAATTAAAGAAAATGCGGGTATCTCGTGTAGGCGGGTGGGCATGAAGGGAGGGGTGGGTGGATGGGTGGGCATGGAGGGAGGGGTGGGTGGGTAGGTATGAAGGGAGGGGAGGGTGGATGGTTGGGTGGGCATGAAGGGAGAGGTGGGTGGTCATGAAGGGAGGGGTGGTTGGGTGGGTGGCCATGAAGAGAGGGGCGGGTGGGTGGGTGGTTATGAAGAGAGGGGTGGGTGGGCATGAAGAGAGGGGTGGGTGGGCATGAAGAGAGGGGTGGGTGGGCATGAAGAGAGGGGTGGGTGGGCATGAAGGGAGGGGTGAGTGGGTGGGTGGGCATGGAGGTAGGGGGGGGGGGTGGGCATGAAGGTAGGAGTGAGTGGACATGGAGGGAGGAGTGGGTGGGTGGATGGGCCATGGAGGAAGGAGTGGGTGGGCATGGAGGGAGGAGTGGGTGGGTGGGTGGGCATGGAGGGAGGAGTGGGTAGGTGGGTGGGCATGGAGGGGGAAGTGGGTGGGTGGGTGTGTCGGTGTGTGTAAATGAAGAATCGGGCATTCTTGTTGGGCTCCCCAGGTATCACACTGATTTACCCCACCAATTCTTTTTATTTCGCAGACCTTCAGAACACTCTATCCTTCCTACAACGATCCCTCCAAAGAAGGAGTTCTGATCCTGGCAACATGTTTGCAGCCACAATCCCGAGGGAACATCACTTTAAACACGTATACGATTGTAGATTCCCCCAGAATTGAGCCAGCCTATTTTGAAAATCCAGAAGACATCCAATGCACCCAGGGCAGCATTGACCTAGTCCTCGACGTCATAGAATCTCCAGAGTTCCAAAAATTGGGACCCAAGCTTCACACCCCTTATTTCAAGGATTGCAGATATTACGAGCAAAATTATAGGAATGAAGACTATTCAGAGTGTGTCATGCGCTACTCAGCACTCACTGGGTACCACCCCGGTGGTACCTGCAGAATGGGCGACGATGAGGAAGCGGTTGTCGATGGGAGATTACGGTAAAACTTTTTCCCCTTCAAATGCGAATTATTCTGAAATTCTTGACGTTCACATCCATTTAGGGCTGCGGCTCTTGAGCATAAAAAAAATTCCCTAGAAAAATTGAAATACAGTTTAAAAATGCATCCCTTCAATAATCATTCGAAAATGTATGATCAGATCAGGATCATCAAAATTTGAGTATGAAGAATTTTCTGTACTGAGTATACTGGTTGGACAATGTACGATTTCATATACAGTGGACTTCCCGCAACTTTCGTAACACTAACGAGCAGAGGGGAGTGCGCCCCCCACCACGTCTGGCGCTCGAGGAGCGCTTGAGGGGAGAGGCCGTTGCGTGGCTCGCCGTCCTCTCTCGTTCTGCGGACACGCTTATAGCGAGCGTGGAGGGGGTAATGCGTAACTCTTCGTACACGGAAACCTCGGCCCGCAGCCTGCCGAGTCGCGGGAGGGGCACAGTATAGTTAAAATACAACATGGAAAAAATATATGATGTGGACAATCTCACAGAACGTTTTTGAATGGTTGAACCAATTCTATCTGAAATTGTTGTTCTCATTAACGATTTATTTTTCAGGGTAAATGGAGTCAAAAAATTGAGAATCGTCGATGCCAGCATTCTCCCAACTCCCATATCAGGCACACCGAATTCTGTGATTATCGCAATGGCGGAAATGGCAGCTGATATAATTCTCAACGTGCCTTTGAGATCGATAAGATAAATAATGCACTTGGCAATAATTGTTTTTACAAAATTTATATGTCGAACATACTGAATAGTATTACGAATTACAGCCATTTAATGTTTGCGTAAATGTACAGCTCCTACGTCTTTCAGTGATGGATTTCTGCAAGAAAAAAATTAATAAAAGTTTTGTTAATATTTTATTGATTGTGATAAGGCTGGTTGATCACTTAATCTTTACAAATATGTAAGCAAAATATGTGCCAGATTTTAGCTCTGGTAAAATCTTTGGGCATTAATTATTTATCAGTAAATCTTGTTATCATTTTTTGTATAAAAAATAATTCAAGAAATTGATAGGCGAAAAAAATTTGGTAAAATAAGTGACCAACTGGCGCCGGAAATCTTGATTTTTTCTTTTAATTTCCAATGACTCACCTAGATATTTATTGATAAAAAATATCATAACGAAGCCAAACACCACTGAGAAGAATTGAATGAGTCCTGAAGAGCGTTTAGGGTTGTTATGCCAGCGCGATCTTTCACGAGGCAGAACTTCACTCACTGTGACATAAAGAAGAGTTCCTCCGGCGAGTCCTTGCAAAATTGGCAAAGCAATTCTTCCCGCCGCAGTTTGTACCTAAAAAATGAGTGTAAAAAAATTCCATACATAGGTAGAGCGAAAAGTCTCACTTTGCGGTTCGTTATTGGGGCGCTAAGTACGCACTTTCGTGCAGCTCCCTGAAATAGCCGCTGTGCCTGTTTCCGTAACCAAGATTAATGTTTTGCGAGTCCATTTTCTCTTTGGACTTTATGTTTTCGAGGGCACTGAACACGAATCTGACATCAATGATTGTTGAATGTGGTCACATATGTTTGCTTATAACAATTTCATTGTTCATTACGGGATACCGGGAGCCCGGTAGTAGTTACGGCAAAAAGTTGTGAATGAAAAATGTTACTTATGTAAAAATACATATATTTTGTTCTTTAGTCCGTTTCTCTATCTTCCATATTTAACGCGCGAGAGCCCCTTGAAGCGCACGGGTGCCGTCCGCGCTGCTGTTTAACCAGCCTAACAGCTCAGCCGTTGAACCTAGATGAAAATGGTGTGAATACAAAATGTTCGTCATTAAAAAATGCAATTGCACAAGCAGCCGAGGATCCACGTAATAAACAATAATCTAATAGATCTTTATAATTAATTTCAAGGTGTCATTAGGAACTTTTCTTTAATCAAAAGCTCCAATAGAATGAATGTTATCTGCCACACATTATCACTAACCGTGATCACGTAGGATATTGTAAAAAAAAATGAAAACTAATGTAAGTAGTTAATTGGTTCAAGTTGATTGAGCTCCTTATCGACTGTTCGAAAAAAAAACCTGTAATTTAAGATAGTGGCATTTCAATGAGTACATCTATGTACAGATCACTGGAGGAAAAAATTTAAGAGCTGACCTTTTGAGAAAATATTTATATTAAAAACATTTATATATTTTATTTATAAAAAATCCACGATGTGATTTCCAATGACTTTTTATTATTTATTTTGTTCGTATAAATTGCTACGATTCTCTGTTCAACTATCGGGGTGAAGAGCAACGCTGCGTCTGCCTGTCGCTACACTGCGCAGTCAACTGCGCATGGGCCCTTAACAAGGACGGCCAATGCAGGAGGAGTGGGGGAAGCCATCGGCGGGGAGCAAGGCAGAGCGGGGAATATCGTGCCAATAAGGAAACATAAAAAAGAAATTGCAGTGTTTTTTACTTACATTGAATGCCAACATTCCAAGACCGATTCCCAATGAAGATCCTCCAGAGAAGAACAGCATCGCAGAGATGTATCGGCAAACTGTCGTGGTGGATTCTGCAAGCTCCAGGCCCAAGCAGAAAGCCATGACAAACTTGTGAGACACAACAGCGCCAATCAAAAGGAAAACTTCATGCACTTCTTTCTGCAAGCCAATAGCAAGTCCCTCAAGGACTGAGTGAATGGTTAGAGCTAGGGCAAGTGCTATGTGAGATGTATTTGAATTGGCACAAGGCTCCACGTGTGGTCCATGACACAGAAAAGAATCCTGCTCATCTAGGGCCTCAGGGGCGGTAGGAAGTGCTCCATATTGATAAGAAGTTTTCTTTCTTGCGAAGAAATTACTGTGGGCACTTAATACATTAGGCTCAAATTCGGGATTTCGGTGGAGAAAGCCGTCATGACAGTTCTGATAAGAAGCTCTTCGAGTTGGCGCGTGATCGTGCAGATATTCATCGTGTGAGCTGGAAAAAAATATGAGTCAGTTATCAATTGCCCTGTCAATCAAGTCGGTGAAAAATGAAAAAAAAAATTTTTTTTTTTCATATAGTGCACTTGCCATAACTCTTCAATTTGCGAGCTGAGGTTTCCGCGTATGATGACTTACAGATTACCCCTTCCACGCTCTCAATGGGCGGGGCCACGCATAGAGAGAGCCCACGCGCAACGGCGAGCAACGAAACGGCCGTATCCCTCAAGCGCTATTCCCAAGGTCACGAGTAGTGGGGACGCATTCCCCTCTGCTCACTGGCGCGAGGAGAGTTATGGTAGGTCTACTGTATTTCCAACTGTTACTTCTAACGTTTTGGAAACTATTAGGTCTCTCTGGCAAGTGTCAAAACACATTTCTCAACATTGTGCATTTTTAGAATTCATCTTTTCTCTTCGATTTCCAAAATTTGAAATACTTCTAAAATGTTCGAAATTTTCAGAAATTCTAACACATGATAGAATTTCAATACCAAAATAAGTTTCAAAATCTTCGATATTTTTAGATTAAATTTTTCTTTTCATTTTTCAAAATTCATAAAACTTTCGAAAAGTCGGAAAATTTCAAAATTTTCTTAATGTCCAAAATCTAGAAAAATATGTTTATCCAAAAACCCTGAATTTTTTTCTAGTGTTTTTTTTTTCAAAATTTGGAGAAAACACAATTTTTCGAAAAATAGGAATTAACCCAAAATGTTCCACGCAAAAAACCTACAAAAAAATGTAAATATTCTTTTGCCGTAAATTCATTCACTCAATATATATCTGACATTCCGAGGACACTTTACCACCAAGAATGTTCCTCCTTCATGCAATCATCTATATCAACAGTAAAAAGGTGAGAGAGAAGAAAATATCGATATTATCGAAGAGCGTAAGACCGAAACCGACGCGACGCCATTCGGCGCGGCGGAAGTAGGAAGTGCGCGTGCGAAGCACGCTCGGCCGGTCTAGTATATGAAAGCACAAGGAAATTCATCAGTATCATCAATCAACGCACAGCTAAAACTACTGGAGCTAAAAACATGAAATTTTGACAGCAGGTTCCTTTTGTGACGTAACCATCCACTAAGAACGGATTTCTTGAATCCGCACTAACTATTCAATTTATAATTCTCTAATTAATATATGCCACAGCGAAACGCGGCAGGGTCCGGCTAGTTTACCTATAAATATAAGTTACCTATATATATAAATCAAATGGGAAAACTTACTGACTGTGCCCTACTCCATCGCCGCTCATCAAGAAATAATGTGCAATCTCATCGACAAGATAGAGCAGTAAAAAGCCACAACAAAACACAAGTTCCCCATAATCGGGCAAATCTTCCTTGACCTCTGGTAGCATGTGTAACATAGAAGTTGCCAAAAGTACACCACCACCAAAGCACAGTAGAGCCGACAGATGTAACCGTTTCTGCAATGATCTTCCTCGATTTAAGAGGCATCCTGGTATAAGTCCAATGATGAAGCTTGCAATGCCAATTGTCACCATTGACATAAACTTAACTTCACTTATTGTCAGAGCCATTTTAATTTGAATCAAACACCTTCGACGCTCTATTAGGAAGACACACGGCCAACTGATAACACAACTGATTCAACTATCTACGATTATCGCTCACGTGATCATCTGTGTACTTTAGTCACTTCTGGCTCCTTAAACATGGAATTCGGGTTAAGGTAGTATGGCGTTGGAACAATTTTCAGGATCAGATTAGGGAATCATTTATTTTCTGACTGCTGGTAGCGGTGGAGAACATGCTGGCGCAATTTGTGGGAGATTTACCGTTTGGTTTGTGTGATAAAAATTCATTGCCATTTAAAAGTCGTCCAACCATATATACATATATATACATCTATACATGCATATATATCCATAAATATATATATAAAAAATAAAACAGGTATTTTGTATATATATATACACATACAAAATGTATATATATATATATATATATATATATATATATGACTCCGTGTCAGTAAAATTGAGAAAATTTGGGAAAATATTGGGAAATGTGAAACGATGTGTTTGTAAACATGATATAGAGGAGGTGAATGGGCATAATTAATTTTCGTTTCCGGAACACGTTTTCCGGGAATCGCTCAGTTTTGAAATGTCTTGTAGTGAAGAAATTGGCCTGAGGATGAGACAGGCTGTAGGTCGACCAGACTTGGGTAAATCTCGTATTGTCTCGACTTGGCGATAACAATGAAATTGCTCTCTCGCATTGTATCGAGTTATCGGAAACGGTGAATGGATAGAAAAAATGGTGTCTTTTTCCTACCTTGAAAAAATTCCTCACCGTCTTCACTATCTCCGCAGTCCCTTCGAATTTCATGAATGAAATTTTCTCAACGCTAAAACATTTAAAACTAAATTCACCACTCTCATGATTTTACATTTTGCAGATGGAATGAATGATGAAGCTCCGAGGGATTGATGATTTTCACATGACATTCAATGAGGAACTGACCGCGCAGAATTTCAAGACCTCCCAGATTAGTATGTACGTAATATGATATCGATAGCTTATCATTGCACAAAAATAACGTCAGATAATTCACATTCGCATCTTCTTGTATTACCCGAAGCCCTGGGATTTTAACGTCTGAATAAACTCAACAAGGAGTGATAAAAAAATCAAGAATAATCTATTGTTGCATCACGCCCATGATAATGCGGTTCAAAGGTGCACAATCATTATTAATCACATTTTTATCTAGAAATGACGGATTCTAGGAGAAATTTTGATTGCCACCTTTATGTCGCATGTGTGTTTTTACTTTTGCCGCCGTTCCCCTCTCTTGCACTCCCCATCATATCCTCTTCAGCTTTTCTTTGGTAGGGCGTAGTGGACACCCATCCCTGCGGCAGGGGCCGACTTTCGCCAGTCAGGCCATCGTATTTATAAACACAGGGTAAACCAGAAACCCATGTGCTCTGATGGCGGGCGCCTATGATGGACCCCCCCCCCTTGCCCCCCCTTGCCACCCTTGCCCCAAGGGGGCGTTCTCCAAATGATTGCTCCAAATTGGAAAACTGAAAGCTCTCATTTTTTCCGTGTCTGTGTGTGTTTCGGGGGGGGGGGGGGGGGGGGTCACCCAATGGATTCGATAATTCATAAAATGGCGCGAATAAATTTGAAAATACGCGCGCGCTCCCGCGCTTTTGGCCCGTCCAACTTCTCTATAGATGGCGCCTCTATATATATCTATATATAACAAGTAGTTGTCATTGAATGTTTACAAACATTGCGCTCATTGCACCAAAGAATTGAAATAAAAATACAAATTTCAATCTACCAGAATTTAGTAACTAAAAAAGTGATTGCATTGATAAATTCTTGGGCATTTCTCACTATTTATCTGGAAATGGAATCATCTCCCAAATAGACGAGTCAATCTCGTATTGTAGGTTAGAAGTGAGTTTCTGACGTTTAAGAGCGTTCGCGCGTTAAAAAAAAAAGTAGTAAAAATAATGCAATTTGAAAATGAAAAAAAACGACGAAGAAGTGTTTGTTTTGTTCAACAGATTTTGATAACATTTGAACAAATTGAAATTGAGTTGCGCAGTACAATATCGAAAAGCAAAAACGCATATATACGAATTTACATTTTTTATTTTTTATATAGACTATTCATATAGAATATTTTCAGACAGTCGACATTTTGTAATCAATTTTTGCATCCCAGTCAGAATTTTAGAGTCCTTTATTTTTAATAAGGGTGCAATTGAATTTGTTAATGCAACTTTCTATTGGCTAAGTTCTGAGGAAAGAGTTAAAAAATCTGAAAGAGTTCTTTTTCGAAATGTTTTTATCTGTAAAATGAATTTACACTTTTTATTAATTTTGTACTATTTTTTATTCCCACAGGAAAACGCTTAAAAAATTGTCAAAGATGAGGTCACCAAGAGATCGTAGACACTCCCGAGAAAAGTTGAAAAAGCGCACATACTCCAGCGTCGATTCTGGACCAGGAACCTCATCCAAATCATGGGAAGAATCCGACTTCACATTCACCCAATATCGCCATGAGTTGACCAAAGTATTTTCCGCAAATCCAAATTTAGTACAGGACCCAGAAGACTTTTGGGCTTTTTTGAAAAAGTACGAGGCGGTTGAAAAAAAATTAGGAAAGCCCAGACAAGGGCCAAATTTGAATGTAAAATTGAATAGCATTGGTGTGCCCAGCGAGTACCACAAAAATCATTGTATTAATCTAAAGATAGATCTAAAATTTGGAGAAATGTTCGCGAGGTGTTGCCAGATGAGGGACCTGGGGGAGTCTCAGTTGATGGATTTCAGGGGCATTGTATTGCTCTACCTGGATTTCAAGCAGAAGGAAAAATTTGCAAAGCTGAGAAAGCTCAGGGAGTGCCAGATGAATCTTCCTGTTGCTAAACATAGGGAAGAAATAATTGAGGCGGTTAGGGAGGAGAGGGTCGTCATTATTGCTGGAGATACTGGCTGTGGAAAGTCCACACAGGTGCCCCAGTATCTCTACTCAGCTGGCTTCGGCAATATAGGTGAGATCGACAATGACAATTATCTACTGTTTAACCCCTCACGTCGATCCATAGGATCGACCCTCTCCGTCAACACTAAAAAATGATTTTCTCCAATACTAAAACATGTAGTGGCAATTGGAAAAATTATTTGCAATATCAATGATATTGGTTATAAATTTGCCAAAAAAATCGAGGTCCAGTATGACGCAATCGAAGCATCTTGCCGTAACTTAGAGCTGATGAGTTTTTGCTCCATATATGTCTGCTGGTTTCTATTGACATCAACACTTTCAATTGTTTAGAACGCTGTATCTCACGAAATATTATAGCTACGCAAAAATGTGTCCAATAAATGTTGTTCCTTATAAAAAAATACATATTTTGTGTCCTCTGACTTTTTTCGTATCTTCAACCGTTTCGGCGTTAGAGCGTTATAAACAATTGGAATCATTTAGAGAGCTCTGTGGTGAGAAAAATGAGGGTTGGAAAGAAAGTACACACACACACACGCAGATGCGGGCACATAAGAACTGCTTCTTCTTCTGTTTCAGCCTGCACCCAGCCACGCAGAATTGCCTGCATCTCCCTGTCCAAGCGCGTCGCCTTCGAGACTCTCACAGAGAACTTGCCCGTTGTAGGATATCAAATTCGTTTTGAGAAGCAGCGCAATCAGCATACTAAAATCACTTTCATCACCGAGGGTCTTCTGCTGCGTCAGGTCTCTTCCGAAACTGGTTTATCTCAGTATGACGTTGTGGTGCTGGATGAGGTGCACGAGCGCCACCTCTACGGTGACTTTCTCTTGGGCATAATGAAGTGCTTGATCTACCAAAGAGCCGATTTAAAAATTGTCCTCATGTCTGCTACCATAAACATTCATCTCTTCAGCACGTACTTTGCCAAGGAAGATGTTAGAATAATTCAAGTACCAGGTCGTCTCTATCCAATCGAATTGCTCTATCGTCCAATAACAATCGATGATTTTAAGTACAAGAACGATCGCTTCAATCCTTCTCCCTATGTTCAAATTCTCCAATTGATTGATAAAAAATATCCACCAGAAGAGAAAGGGGATTTGCTGATTTTTTTGAGTGGAATGAGCGAGATAACTGCCCTTGTAGATGCTGCCAAGGAGTATTCTCAGAAGAAGAACAATTGGATCATTTTGGCGCTGCACTCGACCCTCTCCATTGCAGAGCAGGACAAGGTCTTCGATTATCCGCCAGATGGCGTGAGGAAGTGTATAGTATCGACCAATATTGCTGAGACGTCTATCACGATTGATGGGATACGGTTCGTCGCGGATTCGGGAAAGGTATGTGGTTAGCTTCTGAAGTTATAATTTTGGGTTCGCGGAGGGTCAAAAACCCACAGCCCATTTATTTAATTACGGTATCAAATCAAAGTATCATTTTTCTCAGCCTATCCACACAAAATTCTTCAATGTCCTCCAGGTAAAAGAGATGAGTTACGATCCAACCTGCAAAATGCAACGTCTCAAGGAGTTCTGGATATCGAAAGCTAGCGCTGAACAGCGAAAAGGTCGCGCCGGTCGTACAGGCCCCGGTGTTTGCTATCGCGTCTATTCGGAAGAAGAATATACATCCCTGGAAAAGTACTCCACACCTGAAATTCAGCGTGTACCCCTGGACTCTCTCCTCCTCCAGATGATGGTAATGGGTCTTCCCGATCCGCGAAAGTTCCCCTTCATCGAGCCGCCACCTCCGCAGAGCCTCGAGAACTCGATTCTCTCCTTGAAGGAGCACACGGCGATCGCCGATAACGAAAAGTTAACATGCATCGGCAAAACCTTATCAAAACTCCCAGTTGACATCACAATCGGCAAAATGCTGATAATGGGATCGATTTTCCATCAAGTGGAGCCAGTGCTGTCACTCGCTGCAGCCCTCAGCATTCAGAATCCATTCACGAATCGAGCCTTTAAGGACTCCGATTGCGAGACTTCGCGAAAGAAACTCGAATCTGACCACGGTGATCCGATCACCCTGCTCAACGCTTACAAGGAATGGCTGGAGGTGAAACAAGAGTCCAGTCACGAAAGCCGAAGTACAAGCAGCACAAGCAGAAAGTGGTGCAAGCGACGCGGTCTCGAAGAGCAGCGCTTCTACGAGATGACGAAGCTCAGAAGTCAGTTCAAGGATCTCCTCAAGGATTGTAACCTAATGAAGAACAAGACCGAAGCGCCAAACTCATCAATGTCCAGCAGTCAAAGAGCTCTAAGATACGGTGAACTAAAGCTTCTCAAGTCGTTGAAGAGAAGCTACAAGCAATCGTCGACTACCAGAAAACGAAAGCAGCTGAAGATCGATGAATTCGATCTTCAGCTGGACAATGATAACGATAACGAAGAGATAGACATAAAAGATGTGGAGTTTAGAATGACTAATGATACATCCCAAGTACAGGATTTGCTGAATGCAAGCACAGCTTGTTCTTACAAGGATCTGACGATGCTGAAGCTAATTCTGTGCAGTGGACTCTATCCGCAGTTTGCAATTGCCGACGACTACAACTACTGCAAATCAATGACTGAGCAGTTATTTCATACCAGATCGAAGCCATATGTCGCTCTCCATCCGATGAGCTACTTCGGCAATCATCCGCAGATTCTCCAGCTCGAGGAACCGGAAGTCGTCAATATTCCGGGATTCAAATCGAAAACGCCGGTGAGCGCTAAGCACCAGCTGTTAGCCTACTTGTCTCTCCTGGAAACCACCAAGCCATACTTGGTCAACACGCTGCGAATCCCGGCTGCCCAAACGCTTCTGCTCTTTTCCCACAGTATCGACACGAATGCGGTGATGTCGATGATGGTTTGTGATAATTGGTTGGGCTTGGAGTTCCCGGTGATTGATACTGGAATGAACTTGTTGGTCAGGGCCGTTGGCATTAGGGACAAGTGGGATTGCTTGCTGAAGAAGCAACTGAGGGATGCCACAGTGGGCGAAGACGAGGATGATGTCGAAGAGATGGAGTACAATTTGAGCAGAGATTTAATCGACTTCATGCATACGAATGTTCCTTACACCATCAAGAGACTTCTACCGGCTGACTTGAAGAGGATCTATGTGGGACCTGGGGAGAACAGCAGAATGGAGGCTCTTCTGGGGTGTAATTTGTTCCAGGAGGAGTTCCAGTGTGTTGTTGATGGTGTTAAGGGTGGTGTCAAGGTCAGTGGATATGTTACATATGATTGCTTAGTGGAGAACGATTGGAGCGACAAAATGGCGGCGGAGATGATGGAGAGCCCTTGGGAATGTCGCGATTGTGGGTTTTCGGGTGTTGTGGGGTGTTTGGGAAAACTGCAACATAGGACAGTGTGTAGTAGGGGCAAGGGGGGTGAACGAGGGGAGGCTAGTGGGAGCGATTCAGTGGGGAAAAGGAGAAGCAATACCAAAGGTTATGAGTGCAAGGAGTGTAATGTGACACTCTGGCTTACACCTATTGAAATATTGCGGCATAAGAAGAAGCATAGTACAAGTGTATAAGTTGAACGACTGAGTCAGTCCGTCAATTGATGATGGAATGACATAGTGAATTTTTGTTGGACATTAAAAATAATAAATTGTATATAAGAAATTTTGGTAAAATTTCTGCTGTACCATTACCACTGAAAATTATATTTTTGTTACGTTATTTTTGGAAAAATTCCGCCTCTATTGGAATCATTGGCAGCTAGTGCAGGAGCTTTCAATCAAATTCTCCGATCAAAATTCACTTGTTATAAATTGGGTAAATCAAGTTTTGAATTTGTTTTCCAACGTTATTATACTGACCCGTTTTTTCGGGAAGTTATTGTAGTGACGCCTCAGTCGATTTTGTTTATTAACCCCGAAATCAATTTGTTTTTTTGACTTTGTAACTGGTGTTTTAAGTATACCAAAATGCTTCCCGTCGAATTCCGAACAAATGTCTGTGTGTGTGCATGTTTGTATGTGTGAAATCGGCATTTTCCGTTAACGATTTTTCACGAACGGGTCGAACGATCTGGGTCATCGAGGTCTTATTCGGAGCGTCTTCATATAACTTAGATCGGAGTAGTTTTTGGTTTAAATTGACCGAGCAGTTTTTTTGTTATTAACAATTGAATTGTTTACAACGCTCTATTTCAAAAACGGTAAGAGATACGGCAAAAAGTATTAAGCAGAATTTGCTCTATAAGTGAAAATGCATATTTAATTTCTTATCACTTTTTTCCATATTTGTCATAATTGAGGAGGTACGACGGGTTTAACCCTCAAGCGGTCACACCCCTATTGGCGTCTCTCTCCCACTCAAGTAACGCACATGAGTCTTATCCTCATGCTCACCATGCGTCTACTCAAATATTCATAATTATCTGCGTCATAAATGAGTCAATTTAGAATCCTCCAATCTGCAAGTTTTCAGATATTCATAATTGAATTTTCATGTGAATCATCTGCAGTTTACTCAACATATTCCCTTCTTTAGAGTCTGTCGTTTCGCCTTTGGTTGCAGTGATATAGTACAGGTTCCTTAATTCGCTCAACCCAAAGGATGACCTTGAGCGATTTTCGCTCGAAATCTGTATTAAGGAACCGCCCCACTCCTTCGCCAGGGAAGTGCATTGGAGAGGGTATATCGATGCCAGGTAGGGGGAATCGAAGGAGTGGGGGCAACGGGGCATAGCTTACAACTGGCGTGTTGCGCGCGCACGTCGATACAAGGACGCACGGTGTACATCAAGTGGGGGACCATTCGGAGGGAGAACATGCTGAGAGGGGAAGCAGCGATTAGATAACAAGGCGGCACCTCGCTCATTATGCGAGTTCACGAGATTTAATATCACGAATAACTGGTTCCTCCTTACCACCTAAATGCAATTTACATTATCATCTTCTTGTACACCATTCTTCTCTGTGAAGCTGTTACCTCTCGTAATTTGCATAAATAAATACTGTACATAAATACTGTACTATATATAGTACATTTATTCGTTAATTTACACATATATTTATTTACTACACGAAACAGTGTAAATTCATATAAAATACGGATGTTTACATGAAGGTGGCTATCCAATTTTAAAAAGGAGAGACGAAAGAACCTATATATATCGAAGTTATCGAAAACCGTAAGACCGGAACCAACGCGCCACCAGTCCGCGCGGCGGTAGAAGGAAGTGCGCGTGCGAAACACGCGCCGCCGTACTTGTCACCAGGTTTGGGCGTGTGATTTACCTCGAGTAAATTACCGAATTTTTTACATGTAACGTAAAAAACTCCTAATTCGACGATTCGCCCAACCCTGCTTGTCACATCAAAATCCTATTACAATTGATAAAATCTTAACCTAAAATTTATTTCCTATAAATCTTAATAATAATTTATCAAGTCCATGGAAGAAAATTTGAGTACATACACGTCCCTACAATGGTATACCCCATAAAATACCCTAAAATCAATTTCTCCTCCCTTGTCCATTTAGTTTTAACCATGAACCACACTTGCCACCAAGAGTTAACGCAATTCTTATCCTCCCAATCATCATAATCACTTCCAGATATTAACATTGCAGAATACCAGTACAAAAGTGGACTAGCTGAGCCCAATAGTCTCGTGCTAACTTGAATGTGCACAAAAAATATACAGAAAATTGTTAAGAATAGGCCGTGAACAATAAATAAAAACATGTTCGGATATTTCTTCCCCTTACCAATTCCTCCACCAAACTCAAAATTCAACACCTTTAACCTCAAAACATCTCTCCAGTTGTCCTTAAAATAACTAAAAATACATTTCGACATAATGAATAATACTGGAAATGCTAGAATGAAATTAGGAATTTGTTTGACCTCATAGTAATTGAAGAAGCCAACATTCCAATAACGCTGCTGAATATACGAATAGGCGCTGGGGATTTTGTAGTGACACCAGGGGGGGATTCCCCGTCCGGGCATCACCAACTCATGTGTATCTCCATAAACTCTCACGTGCGGCGCTAAAGACGTGACATTAGCACTTTCAGTACAAAATGACACGTAATTATAAGTTTGCAATAGAAGAAAAGGTGCAATTGAGAGTAAAACAATTTTAAATAATTGAGAAAAGCTTGTTAATATAATTGCAAGACCAGCGAGAACCGAAAATTTTGTCCGCCGTTGGCGCAGTAAAATTGAAAAATCCAAGATTCCATTTTGCCACCAAATGTACAGAGGAAAGCCAAGGTTAACTAGCCCATTGGACCTCACTAATGACGACAATCCTATCGGAAGACTTGCAAAAGGATTTCTTTTAACCGAACTTAACATTGAATAGAAGGTTAGATACGCAAACATGGACTCCGTGTACGCAGCTGTGAAGAAAATGGCGGCGGGACTGATGCAGTACAAAATGGCGGATCTGTAAGCAATTTTCTTCGGCAGGATGAGACAACTGAGGTCAAAAAGCACTAGCGTTGATTTTACAAAGCACAAAAAATTGATAAAAATTGCGGATATCGTGAGAATGCTTTGGTAATTTGCGAAAAAAATAATTTTTCGAAGAACTATCGATAACGTTCTGATTGTCATTGGATAGAGGGGCAGGAAAGCCAACGTGTTTTCGTATGTGTAACCATATCTCGCAATATGGAGATAATATTCCGAGTCCCAACGAATCAATCCACCAAAAAGGACGGAGATTAATTTATCAAATGGTGAAATGTGTTCGTGCGGATCTGTGGGACCCCGAAAAGCATCCGCCGAATGATCAGGAATTATAGCGTTGCTGATGACTTGAAGGAGTATTATGGCGAGACGTGTGATGATGGAAAAATGGAGAATCTTCGTACGAGCATTTGCCATGGTTCCACGATTTCGGTCTTCCTGGTTTGTGCGGTCACTGCTGATTGCTGAATCATAGAGATAAAGCTTCCGGGGGCGTTATCGTAGCAGGAAAGTTTTCGACAGCCTTCAAGTCCAGTCTCAAGGATCCAGCGAAAGAGTTTGATCTGAAAATAAATATCATTGTTATTTTTATTTGCAATTGCTTTCAGTTCTAAAAAGTGTTTTCTGCGGATGAGATGAGGTGGAGGTGTCTTCTACCTTGGCTAATCGTTGGAGTTAGGACGGTATGGGGCCAACATAGCGTCCCTTTTGATGGTGGACATCTAGATGAGCATGGATTTAAGGTAATGTTGATCATGAAATTTGACACTGGTTATAATTTTTCAAAAGCCTGATCATGACTACAGGTACCGGAAGTGGATTATGACATCCTGAATGAACCAAGGCAACACATAATCGCTAAATTACTGGCTAATGGAGTGGACCCAATGAAGGCCGCGAAAAATTCGCGCAGTGAGCCTACCGAGTATCCTGGATACGATGGGTGGTACAACAATCTTGGGAGAGCAGAACTGGGGGCAATAGATACACCACTACTCAGGGTGATTCCAGCTGCGTATGAGGATGGAGTGTACAAATTGTCGGGAGGACATCGTCCGAATCCACTGGAGCTCAGTGATCAGTTGCTCAGTGGTCCCATTGGGTCCAAATCGAGAACTGGGAAGAATGCATTACTCGTATTTTTTGGTGAGAATTTGTCTCATAGTGATTACACAATTGCGTAATCGTTCCACAGTTTTTCACTTGAAGTTTGGTAAATACTGTCGAGATATGATTCGCGCGCATCACGTGACTTGGTCCGGAATTGTTACTGAACTTTCTCCTCCGAGTAGGGGTTTCGGGAGGTTTACCCTGTGTCTAGAAATACGATCGCTACATGTTTCGTTAAGTGCTGCATTGACTTTGTAATACTACTCAATGTCCAATTTCAGGGCAGCATGTGGTCGAGGAAATTCTAGATGCTCAGAGACCAGCATGCCCACCAGAATACATAAATATAAAAATTCCCTGGAATCATCAGTATCGTAACACCAGTCAGCACACTGAGATGCCTGTATTGCGAACTCGGTACGATGAACGAACTGGACAGTCGCCGAATAACCCTCGACAACAGGTAAGCGGATAATCATCACTAAAAAAAAGGGGGAGACTCCAAAACTGTGTCCAACAAGAAAATTTCAGAAATTTCCAAAATTTCCCAAAGTTCCAACATTTCCAAAATTTTCAGTTTTCAAAATTTCAAAAATTCCAAAAATTTCAAAAATTCCAAAAATTTCAAAAATTTCAAAAATTTCAAAAATTTCAAAAATTTCAAAAATTTCAAAAATTTCAAAAATTACAAAAATTTCAAAAATTTCAAAAATTTCAAAAATTTCAAAAAATTCAAAAATTTCAAAAATTCCAAAAATTTCAAAAATTTCAAAAATTTCAAAAATTTCAAAAATTTCAAAAATTTCAAAAATTACAAAAATTACAAAAATTTCAAAAATTTCAAAAATTTCAAAAATTTCAAAAAATTCAAAAATTTCAAAAATTCCAAAAATTTCAAAAATTTCAAAAATTTCAAAAATTGCAAAAATTTCAAAAATTTCAAAAATTTCAAAAATTTCAAAAATTTCAAAAATTTCAAAAATTTCAAAAATTTCAAAAATTTCAAAAATTTCAAAAATTTTAAAAATTTCAAAAATTTCAAAAATTTCAAAAATTTCAAAAAGTTCAAAAATTTCAAAAATTTCAAAAATTTCAAAAATTTCAAAAATTTCAAAAATTTCAAAAATTTCAAAAATTTCAAAAATTTCAAAAATTTCAATAATTTCAACAATATCAAAATTTGTAAAATTTGTAAAATTTGAAAATTTTCTAAATTTCAAAAATTTCAGAAATTCTAACACGTAAATTTTTTTTGTCCAGAAAAGTTTTGGAACAGATTATCAGGCGGTTCTTACTTACCAATAGTTGCAAATTACGATTATTTTAATCACGTTGACAAAGCAGATGTCGTCTAAATACTAATCCGAGCGAAGAGAGCCAATGACACAACGACACTAGCCTAACCCGCGCGTGCTCCGCCTATGGAAACGTTAAGTGGGCGGAGTCATGCAGTATCATGACGTCACGTGGCGTCCCCAACGATTCAAAAAATAGTCGTTCGAACTCTTCAATCATTTATGAATTAATCATTATTTTCGCATTCAACAATGATGATATTGACATTGCCCATTCTTCGCCCATGAGTGATACCATTAATTGTTCACTGTTGTTCCTACATTTAGACCTACCTAAAAAATATTGGTTAGTAGGAGTGCATTAGGGTGTATAATTGAATACACTTTTTTTCATTCCTTCCCCAATCGAATCCATATTATTCAAAAGTTGTTTTTTGCTGTTGGACCTTAATAAAAAGAAACAAATTGTAAAGCATGTTCCTTACTTAAGCTGAACGAAATCACCCCATTTCTCGACGGCGGCCTGATCTACGGTACCAGTAAATCTTGGTCGGATTATCTGCGTCTTGACGCTCGCAATAGGCTCGTCAACGATGGCCTATTGGCATTTAGCTTAGATGGACAATATCCGGGAGAAAACACAATTAGACTTCCAATGTTTAACCCACCACCACCAGGGCGCCACGGAGATTACATAAAACAACATCATCTAGAGGATGTTAATAGATTTTTCAGTGAGTATAGCATCTAAATCCAAATATATACAGAGAAAATATCGAGAGAACGGGTTAAATATTGTACAGTGCATTTTCCGTAGCTCTCCAGTTTGCGGGCTGAGGTATCCGCGGACCGGGAGTTATAGAGTACCCCCTCCACGCTGTCAATGCGCGACCTCGTGCGCGACGGCATGCAACGAAACGGCCATACCCCTCAAGCGCTGTATCTAACGTTACGTAGAGTGGGGGGCGCATTCCCCTCTGCTCGCTGGCGCTGTATGAGTTACCGTAAATCCATTGTATAATTTTTGAAACTATAATTTTTCGGAACTTATACAAAGTTTCGGAAATGCTGAAAGTGTTTGGAGCATTTAGAGAATATTTTGAACATTCTAGAAAATTTTTCAAATTAAAAAAAATAAGCTCGAGCCAATAAATGGAAAAGGACTGAAATTGTTCTATTGGAATTGACTCATTATTTTTGTTTACTTTAAGAGCTGGGGAATCCCCGCGGAAACGAAAATCCCTTCCTGCTGTCATTTGGAATCATCTGGTTCCGATGGCATAATGCAATAGCAAGGATGCTGAAGCTGCAAAATCCTGGATGGTCCGGAGAGAAGATTTATAATGAAGCGAGAAAATGGGTTATTGCATCGCAGCAGAGCATCGTCGTATACGAATGGCTTCCACAGTGGTTAGGAGCAGATCTATCTGTGTACAGAGGTGAGCTTCATGCATTATCCACCAATCTTCTTCATCTATTGGACTAATGCTGTCCCAAAATTAAAACCAGCCATAGTGACAAATTGTTTGACAAAAATTTCCTGACAATTTCCAAAGGTTACAATCCTACTGTGGACCCACAAATCGAGCAGTGTTTCCAATCAGCTGCCTTCCGGTTTGGACATACATTGGTACCTGCAGGCGTGTATCGCAAGGAGAGTGCCAGCAGTGGCTGTGGATTTCGCACGAATAACGACAAGGCTATTCGGACTTGCAATAACTTCTGGTTAACCGAGGTATTGGAAACCAGTTCCCTCCATATCCAATGATATTTTCGAGAGACCAGATCAATTCTGTTCGCACAGTTTCCAGGAAAGACACTGTTTCACTTTTTATGCGTAATACACATCCAGTGAAGTTCCCGTAACTGTCGCGGCGCAAGGGAGCAGAGGGGAATGCGCTCCCCACTACGCGTGACGTGAGACAAGCGCTTGAGGGGTATGTCTGTTTCGGCGCATGGCGTCGCGCGGAGGCTCATGAGCGATTAATGTAAACGTTTTGGAGGGGTCAGGGCGCAATACACCATGCGTGGTTCTCACTCGAGTCATCATATTATCTCTCTCTTTCTGTGGCCATGCCTACTGCGAGCGTAGAGGGGGTACTCGTTAACTCCCGGTTCGGGGGAATCCCAGCCCACAAACTGGAGACTTATGGGAAGTGCACTTTTCGTATTTTGTTTTTGTTTAGAAAATCATTTGTATTCCAAGATAAGTAAATTAACAGTTTCCGCCGATAGATTCATTTTCCTTCCAAATGTAGGAAATGTTATTAGGAAAACACCAAGAATGTTTCACGGGGTTACCATAAAAAATGAAAAATATGGCAAACAAATTTTTATTATTTTGTGCACGGAATGAAATACGTTAGGAGTGTTCCGAAAGAAATAAATAATGGAAGACAAGGCTTGAGGATATGGCCGCCGCGGAATGCTGTTAGGAAACGCGCCGGAATTAAACCAAGATGGCGGCGGCCGGACTGATCTACCACCTCGTATGTTTCAATTTTGTTTTTAATTACTTATCGTGCTTGGAAAATTCTTAAATCATTGAATTCCGTGAGTATGAAAATGAACAAATCCAAAAAGTATTTTTTCGTACTTGTCCATAATGTTGTGATGAAGCGTCCGGGGCATAATCTTCCGCGCATTTCGATAATTTTTTTTTACCTTCATAGTCTATTCATAAATTACAATATTTTGAATTATGATTATAATTTATGATGATAAATTTTCCAGAATAAGCTGTTCCAAGACAACAAACCAATTGATGGTCACATTATAATCGAAGACCTTCTCCGTGGAATGGTAGTTCAATTGGCCGAAGCAGAAGATCACAAAATCGTGGAGGACCTCCGGGGAAATGTCTTCGGCCCATTGGAATTCTCACGTCGCGATCTCATGGCATTGAACATTCAGCGCGGTCGTGATCACGGAATTCCTGATTACAACACTGTAAGAAGATTCTACAACCTCCATGAAGTCTCCAATTGGGATCATTTCCGAATGAACAACTTGACTAGTGATGACGTCATAGAAAAATTGAAGAAACTGTACAACAATAAATTTGGCGATATCGATCTTTGGGTTGGTGGAATCATGGAGACCCAGGATGGACCTGGAGAACTGTTCCAAGTCATCATCCGTGATCAGTTTGAGAGGATTCGAAATGGCGATCGTTTTTGGTTCGAAAACCAAAATAATGGGTAAGGACGAAGTCTCAAAGCTCTGTCCTGCAAAGCAAAATTTTACTAACCAACTTCTAAAAACCATGTTCTAGATTATTCACTGCAAAAGACATTGCAAGGTTGCGGAAGTTGTCATTCCGAGACATTCTCTTAAGTGTAACAGATATCGAGGAAGTGGATCTTCCGAAAAATGTTTTCCGAGTTCCAACCTCAGAAGCTGAATTCAGTAAAAATTGTACATTCATAACTAGAGGAAGCTGTAAATATTTGAATGATACGCCAATTCCGTGTTATCATGCACCACCAGTAACCGCGTCTAGGACAGAAGAGTGCACGCCTCTGGGAACTTACGACTACTTCAAAAACAGTGAATTGTCATTCATCGTGACTTTCAGCTGGACCGCCTTTGTAATAGGCTCATTCATTTTTGCAATTTCCTACAAAATTCATGGAATCTACCGTGTGAATCATAAACTCTCGGCGAAAGCGAAGACACCAAATCTGGAAGACTCTTCCAGTATGTACACTGCTCATGAGTGGACTGGTTTTTCTTCCGCAAATCGATACGTTATTATTAATTTGGATAAGAATAGCAAACAAATCCAGGTTAAGAATATGCTAGGGTACCTGACGAGGGCCTTGGACCTTGGCGTATGCAAAAAACTTGTTGTGAGTAGATGAGGCGCTTACCTCGTGGAAATCAGGTTTGCAAAGTTATGGCAGTTTTATGATTCATTCTCTGATGAAATAGGTGGTGCAGGTCATTTAGAACCATCAATAGTCAAATTTTTATAGTTTCAAACCAATTCGAACATATACAGTGCTGCTCTTGTTAACCCCTCGCTCTTTAACTGCTTGGGCAGCAGCCAGCGGAGGGGAATGCTTCCCCCACTCCTCGCGTCACGCGAGGCGCGCGCACGACTGGGTAACAGGAGAATGAACTTGTGTAATGCGTACGCACAATTTGCGATGGACGTTTGCGCAGAAAAATTTTTGCTTCTGCGCATCTGCAAGGCATGCGCACTGTGCTCCCGCGCCATAGTTACGTACTCTGAGTGTCATAACCGTCTTTTCGTCCAGGCACGTCCTCGAGTAAACGTGTTGTTTGTGCATCGTCGACTTCATCCACCACTAATCCTTCCTAAAAATGACCAACCATGTCATGGCAGCGGCCATTACACTAATTTCAATTGGCATGGGCTGTCATGCGGCCCGCCATACTGTTTTCGTTCATGTTCAGTCTGATTGGCAGTGAAATGTGCGTCCTCATGTTCCTCTTCGCGCGGGCTCATATTTTAAATTCAAAAAATTCACAATTTCATTTTTCCAATTCTAAAATTCAATTTCACGTTGGAATTTTTTTTTCACATTCAAATGTAATTCAAATTCAAATTCCAATGCAAACATTTATATCTATTCTTAAATTCAATTAAAACAGAATAAAAATCAAACTCAAATTTCACTATTACAAAAATTGCAAATCAAAATATTTCAAATTTCATTTCACATTCTAAATCATTTAAATGAGAAAAAATTTAATCTGAATAGTTGATCCCCGGCCGCTTACGGCTTCTTTATATATAGATACAACTCTCTCAAGACCAGCATCCTGATCACGATGCATTTTTGCAAAGTGCAATTTTTGTTCGGTGTTATTTTTGCTTGTGTCTTTTTGTTCGTGATATCATTTCTCAGTGTTTTTTAGACGTGATGACAATCCGTCAACCTGATTGCCACGAGCGCCCATAGAAATTAGCACCCTTGAACATAGTAATGAATCTCTGGTTCTTGTACAGATGTTCGTCGGACATGACAGCCACTATCTGCTGCTCCGAGTGGAGCATAATTACGATTTGGTCCTCAAGTTTGCATCTCTCTATCTCAGAAACACTTTTGTCATGACACTTGAGAGGTATCTGGTGGAAATTGGAGTGGAGAGGGAGACTGTAGCTAGAATCACCACCGCTGCTGTTTTAAGACAAGCTGTGACGATGAAAATGAGGCAGAAAAAGTTGGAGCAATTCTTTCGCGTTGTTTTTTCTCAGGTATTGTGTATAATTGTACTATCAAGATCGGGTTTTATACTCTAATACTTTCTCTACCGCTATAAAATTCATCTTATGTTAACTTCTTTCATCTCTAACTTGCGAAACCTTCCAGGCCTTCAACATAGCTCATTCTGAGGACGAAATTTTGCGGATTAACTCCGAAGTTGCTAAAGAAGTAATCCACACAGAACTAACCATCTTAGAGTTCGCTGAAGCTCTAACAATGCCACCGAACTCGGAATTCGTTGTGAAAATGTTCAACTTGATAGACACCGATAAAAATGGTTTCATCTCATTCCGCGAATTCATCGACATGTTGGTATTGTTTTTGAAGGGAACAGCAGAAGAAAAAATAAAATTGATGTTCGACATGTATGATATCAACGGAGTTGGACACCTAAAGCGCGAAGATTTTGCACACATGCTGAAATCCTTCATGGAAACAGTCAACGTTGATATTTCGGATAGAGAATTGAATGCATTGATTCATTCTATGATGGATCAGGCACACTTGGCCGAAAAAGAAACGATAGATTTGTGCGATTTTAAGAGCATACTTGGAGAATTTAATGAGAAATTAAGCTATGCTGAACTTGAGTTCAATGTCAATGCTGAAGGAACAAGTAAGAAGCTACACGCTGGCAAATCCATCATAAAGTCCAAGTTTATTGGTGAAGTTAAGAAAACTGTTGAAGGATTGTACGCTGATCCGAATGATTTGAGAATGCGGGTTGGTGGGTCGGCATCACCAAATCATGAACCAAAGGATTCTATAGCTAACAATTTGGACATCGTGAAGAGTGTGACGGCTGCGGATAGTCGGTGGCATCCTATCATGAAGTTCGTAGCTAATCGACCTCTTGAGATTTTCTGGGTGGTGCTCTATACCGTCCTTCTGCTGGGAATCTTTGCCGAGAGATTCTACTGTAAGTATTATCTTACTTGTTTGAAGATACAGTGGAGCTTCCTTAGTTGCCTCAACTCGAAACGCGTCCTAATGCCTGAGTAATGCGTTCCCCCCACTCGTTTGTCGATAGCACTGGCGAGAAGGGGTAGACGGTGGGTGGGGGGGAATCGCGGGAGTGGGCAACGAGGAGCGCAACGTACGAGCGCCTGGTTTGACCGCACTGCGCATCTCCCCGCGCATAACGGCGGGAACCAGAGGGGACAGTGCGTGAAGAGTGGGGGTACTACTTCGAGGGGAAACAGGCCTAAAGGGGAAGCGCTGCGACACTAAGGAAGCAGCAACGTAAGGGAGCTCTACTGTATTAAATAAGTCAGATGACTGACCGAGTAATAATGATAATATTCCGATAAATGTGATATTTTACGGTTGACGTTCGATAGTGTACTGGCCATGCCGGCACTTACGACTCAGCTCGTGTGTGCCCGGCGGTGGCCGAACATTCCCGACATGTCCCATGACGTACAACCCAAAATGAGGCAGTAATTTGAACACCATTCTTTTCACCAGATTACACCGTTCTAAGAGAGCACAAGGGCCTACGCCAAATCACGGGCCTCGGAGTATCAGTGACTCGAGGTGCTGCTTCAGCAATGATGTTCGCTTTCTCCAGCATGCTGGTAACAATGTGCCACAACACGATAACAATACTACGGGACACTGTTCTACAGTTTTACATTCCGTTTGACTCGGCCATTGAGATGCATAAATATATCGCATGCTGGGGTCTAATTTTCACTGCAATTCACGTAATTGGCCATGGCTTCAATTTTTACCATATATCGACGCAAACAGCTGACGATCTCACCTGTTTATTTAGAAATAATTTTCACGCAACTCATGAATTGCCAAAATTCCAATACTGGGTATGGACGACGATGACTGGAGTTACTGCTGTGTTACTCACAGTTGTTACGGGAATGATATTTGTATGCTCACTTTCAATTGTGAGAAGGAGGCTCTACAAGTGGTTTGAATATGGCCACTGCCTATATCCCATTTTCTACGTTCTGATGTTCCTTCATGGAAGTGGAAGGCTGGTGCAGGGACCCTTCTTCCATTATTTCTTCTGCGGACCAGTGGTACTTTTCACAATCGACAAAATTTTCACTGCCACGAGGAAGACTGTGGAAATTCCCATACTGAAGATCGATATTTTACCCTCCAATGTTACGTGCCTGATCTTTCCAAAGCCACTGCACTTTCAGTACAAAGCCGGCCAGTGGGTGAGAATTTCATGTCCGTCACTTAATACCAATGAATACCATCCGTTTACACTCAGCTCAGCTCCCCATGAGTCAACTCTGTCGGTCCATATCAGGGCAACAGGCCCGTGGACCATCAATATGAGAAATAAGCTAGATCCTGCAAGGAGACAATTATTGGAATTACCTAAGGTAAATCATTCATTACATTTTTTAGAATCATAATTTACAGTTTCAGAATCACAATTTGTCATTTTGAAATCGTGAATTTCGATTCGATTTTTTCGCTTCAATGAGGAAAAATAGCAATAAACGATTTTTTAAATTTTTCTCTAATTACCGAATATTCAAAACTGCTTTTTTGCGCATCCGAGAACAGATGTGACATCACGAAAGTGCGTCTGCCCGCGACAGCCAATGAGCGACCGTCTTTAACATGACGGAAGCAGATGAATCCGAGTCCAATAGAGCAATAACTCATAGGAAACACTGTAGGCATTTTTGCCCATTTTTTCTATTCGTGTTATTCAAAAGTTTATCTGCTATCAATAATATGTATAAACATAGAAATTGAAACAAATCAAACGTCAATTTGTTATGTATTATTGAAATTTGAATGTCACATTGACGGAAGTGACAACCAAGTGTTTGAAAAGTGACGCGCCAAGTCACGTGTCACTATATATAGGTATATTGATGCTTTAATTGTTATTTCAGCGTCAGCCGGACAAATGCGTTTTGAAAATTCAACAATTTTGATTTGAATAAGGTAATTGAGATGATTAAAAACAATTTCAATACCTTGAAAAAGTGGGAAATTAAGTTATGGATGTTGCCTATAGCTATATCTATATGAAAGCGCAAAGTAGTTTTTCATACAAATTTTTAACTTCATGCGTGACACATTTACACTGAAATTATCATTTGCAAATATTTTTCACGTAACCCTAAAAATAACTAACAATTCCAAAGTCTTACCTTTAGTTGTAGATCTCTCTATTGTCATCCTCAAATATTTTCCCAGTTTCAAATCCTCGTGACCAGTATTTGGCAAAGTTCCGAAGTTGTCATTCCATGGAATTATTCCGTGATAAAGCCTGCTGATAACAATTACTGTTTATCGCTAGTTCCTGCACACTCACTATGCTCAGGAATATCAAAGAAATATTGCGGCCCAAGAGCATCAAACAATGTAGTCATTTTGGTGAGTGTTTTATCGAATTCACTGGCAACAAACATTCTAACCTATCCAGAGTTAACTTTTTTGTCATTTCTAGGAGTTAGGACTTTTGCGAGCAATGACGGAGACGGGAGCAAAGAGAGTGATAGGTTACGGGAATTTCGAAAAAAATTGCGGGAAAAAACGCCTATAGGTATGAAAAAAAAATTTTTTTAATGGGCACCGCATTAAAGACGGTAGCAGTTGCCGAACATTTAATCTGTCATTCATCACAGTCTTACTGCACTTTTGGCGCCAAATATTCTGATCCTATTATATTAATGTTTGTCACCTAAAATAATCGAATTTATGAAATCTTGAAGAAAAATATATAGTGAACTTATTTTGGCAACTTATAATAGACGCGCGAAATTTGAAAGCTAATATACTTGAATTTACCCGCGAAATTTGAAAACTAGCATACTTGAATATACCCGCGAAATTTCAAAATTATTTGAAAGAGGTTGCACGAGCCCATTACAATTCTGAAAACAGTGGTGTTTAAATAAATTTGGAAAGGAAAATGAGATAAAATTTTTGAGGGATATCCCGTAAAGGAGCTTGCCGCTTAAATCTACCCGCGAAATTTCAAATAAGTTGAGAACCCGTGGACCAATTGCCATTTGATAAATTAGTTTTCGAGATCTATAAATTGCCATCAAACTATTACCTAGTATGTCAACTAATTAAAACAAATGGTTCACTCATATTTTTGTCATTTTCTTATTGTAGATTACGAGTAGATTATTTAAAAAAAAAAAAAATCATTATTGTACAAAAAAAGTGAAAATAAAAAAAATGCAAGTTCTGACATTTCGTATGTTATAGGCAAATTAGAAGAATTGAAGGAAGGACAACATCCTTATCAAGAAAAGGAACCCCTTGAAGCTTTTCCAGATAACACAAATCCGCATACTGGAGAGGTTGGAGGCCCCCGTGGACCAGAACCGACTCGTTACGGCGATTGGGAGCGCAAAGGAAGAGTTTCTGATTTCTAGAAGACTTTAGTAATTTCAAAATTGTTATTCATATGTTTAGAACTGTATAAAAAATAGAATAAAAATACTTACGATTCTCAAATGTTTTCTCCTTCATTTTCCCCTGATAACCAGCCAAAATGTTTATGCGGAAATTATTTTCTCTTGCGTCACTGCCCAGGAGCTACAGCTTGAATTTCTCTACAGGTATCGAAAATGATAATTCTTCTGGAGAATTTGTGTAGTAAATGTGTTTTAAATGGTAGGAAAAATTCTCTGCGATCGCAAGGAAAACGATGAATCAGAACGAATGAAGAAATTTCACCGGAAGTTGGACTCGGAAGTGCCTCGTAAGTCATCATCATTTTAGTTCTCATTAAGTGTGTACTTTTTCAATTTTTCTAGATCTGCTTTTGTAAGTAGGTCAAATACTACAATCTTTTGCAACTTAGATGCCTCGAACTGTCAACTTGGTAATGTGCTTTTTACTATATTACGTCATTCAAAAAAATTGACATTTTGAAAAAAACGAAATTCAAATTTTTTATTGCAATAAATTGTACGAATGGCCACAGAGATTTACCGCGTCTAACATTTGCTAACTTTGAATTTCGTAATTTCAATAATTACTCAAGGGAGATATAATTAGTTCGTATCATTAAAATTCTTGCAATAAAAATGAAGAGAATTTTTTTTAGAAAATGGATAAAGCAAAATCTAAATAAAAAGAATTTTCAAAAAGCCACTTGACCAAAATCGTCTTGCAAAATTTCTTGCAATTCGTCATTTCTATTTAAAAAAAATCACATTTTTGGAATGATTGGAATATTGAAATTGCTTTTTTTTGGAATTTTGTGTCTTAATTTTTCAACACGTTTTAATATCCAACGGGCACCTTGCATTTTTTTCCCCGTAAAGCACATCCATATTGCACTAATTAACGCTTCGATACCGATTTTTAGCGGACAATCTCCTCCTGATCGAGGTCGACCCAAAAAGTGGCGAATACATTCCAGAATCCGAGAAGAACCCAACGAAATGGGGCGACTGGCAGATCGGCGGTCGGGTTAGCGATTTTTAACACCCCCAAAACACCTCAATTTGTCAATGTTACCATGTTTCCTTTTTTTTTCAGTAAGATATAAATCGTTTATCCAAAAGTACAAAGAAAATTATAACAATCTTAGTTCACTTCTCATTTAATCTACAAAATACCAATATTTTTTTTTGATTTTGTTACATTAGCGTCAATACTGGTATTCTCCATTATTCACTCATAAAACCTGGCCGATTTTGTTTTCATAAAATGAATAACTATGAAACTTATTTTTTCGCAAAAGATAAAACTTCAAACAATCGATCAAATCAATCTACCTAAGATGAAAAAATTTCAGAACTTAATCTATTACAATAAATGATGTAATTAATGAAATAATAATTGTGAATGTGGACCATTGACAAAAGTACCATTTCCTTTCCATAATTAGATTTAAAAAAAAATCAAACGTCAGTCTTAATAATAGCGCTGCCCTACTTGTTTACTCAGTAATCAATCGGCAATTTATTTTTCAACTCCTTTCTCTATCTCTCCCTTTTTTTTTTATTCAAGGTATCATAAAATATGAACGAATATAGATCTTAACGATTGATAAACTATAAAGTTTTATTGATGGCTAACACGTCACGCATCATCATGTTTCTGAGTGTCCACAAGGCATTAACGACATTACCATGATTGCCAACACCATTTCCAAGCCACTCGGCTGGTAATTTTGTTACATCTGGAATCTGTGTATTCTCTGGTGTGGCATTCATCTGCTTGTCCCAATTGGATATGTAACGATTTTCCACGTTTAAGCCTTCAATGTATCTGAAAAAAATGGATGACAGTTACGGACCAACTCTTTTTTTTCCCTAAATATTTTTTTTAATTTTTCTATTTTTTTTGTAATTTTTCCCCTAAATATTTTTCGTTTTTTTTTATTTGTCCCCTGAATATTTTTTGTTTTTTTTTATCGTTATTTTTTATCTCCTATTTTTTTTTATTTGTATATATTGATAAGACGTCGTGGAATGTGTGGAAAAAAAAATTGTAAATTAAATGGCGTGAAAAAATGATATTTTTTTCTTTTTCAATGCAGAATAGTTTTCTTGTGAAATGGAAATTATTTGCAATATTTGTTAGGCCTGATCTCCTGATCTCTTCCAAAAATTTGATATAAGGATTATAATTTACCTCAAATATGCGTCAGAGTGGAGTACACGACTTGGCCTTGGAGGAACAGCTACGAATAAGGGATCCGGTTGTTTAACTGCTGGCTGATTATTTGGTGGTGGCGTTGCAGTCGCTGCTGGAGGCGCTACTAGAGTAGCTGGGGTACTATCTGAAAATCGAGAATTCATCAGTATGAAACTTGAAAAGGTCCCACAAATTTTAGTGGACGTACACAAAAGCTCCCCTCTGATTTTGAAATTTCATTCAAATTTGTCTTTCAACGTTTTTGTCGAATATGTTATTAACAAATGATTAAAAAAATGAGTCAGTCAGCACTCTTTGTAGGAAAGCTCATTTCAAATGAGAGAATGACGAATTGCTAAAAACACAAATTCTTTGGACAATTTAAATTAAGATTCTGACTATGATACATAGTTCTGAAAAAATTGGAAAATAGAAAAAAAGTCAGTTTATTATGACCAATTATATTCAATTTTACCTGATTCCATTGGCGGGAGTATCGTCGGTCCTTTTGATGCCATATAATTCCTGAAAAAATAATAATAACGATGAGTATAAAAATTTTGAAAATCATTCAAGTTTCCAAATATTTTAGAAATTTGGCAAAAAAACATATAGGAATTGATAATTTGTGAAATTTTGAAAACTTGGACAATTCTTAACATTAAAAAAATAACAAGACTCGAAAAAATTGAGGAGGTTAATTAATAAACAAAAAAATACACACTTGCTGCGTTCATTGGGCGGAATTATTCGTCCATTTCCCTTGAGTATATGGACCTCCTTAACATGTCTAGCAAGTCTCTGTACACTTGGAAATGGTGGCACGGCTTTTTTAACTCGTCCACAAGTTCTCCATTGGCACTGGAATTCAGTATCAGGTGGTGCATTGATAAAAGACGATTGAACATGACCACTTTGTTCAGCAATACAATGATCAATACAATCTGTCATATCCTCAAATTGCCAATCACAACAGTCCCATAAGCACTCGTAAACTTGATCAGGAATCCATATTGAATTTCCAGCACCAGCTGCAGATGTTTTTCCCTCATTTCCCTCATTCATTTTCACCGCTCTTTCCTCCCATGCTTGTTTCTCCCCGGCTGGCAATTTTCTCCACTGAAATTATTTTTTTTTTATTAAAAAATTTATTCCATTTTGAAGATAAATTTTCCATTTATCCACTTATTTTTTTTTTCGTTATTTTTCCTTTATAAAAAATCATGTGATTTCGACATTAATTTTTTAATGATGTTTTCGGTAATTGAATAATTTTTTTTTTTTAATTTAGAAAAATTAAAAAAAAACCTGCCTCAATGGGTCATACTCATTTAGCACTGCTGATTTATTGTCAGTATAAATATAAAAAGTTTTTTTGTACTGTTTTGAGCCGAAGAAAAATGCAGAATGAAATATACTAAATTTAATGATTTAATAATATAATAAACAGACATACCTCATTGCCGACGATTCTGCTAATCTCTCCAAATGTCGAATCCGGATTGTTTTGAGTAATTTGCGTTCGCATTTTACTCGAATACAGAATATATCCAGTCACTAATTTCCTACCAGTTGATTTCTAAACAGAGAAAAATATACATAATTTAATTAAACGATTTTTGAAATCAACAAATTTTTCTTGATTAAAAAAAAAATATTCTACAGAAATTTAAGATTGAACAATTATTAAATCTCACAATCACTGAATAGTGAGAACTCCTCCCATGATCAATGAAAAATATTTGCGCTTGGAGAAGTGTACAATTAACCAACAAAAATGCAAACAATATAAACAAAAATTTGAATTCAAACTCAAGCAGTAAATAATAAATAAGTAAATGTGTAGTTTGAATATAGGGGTTCGTTAGTTTACCTTCTTGGTAGATACAGGTGTTTGGGTATTGGCGAGCACCGGTTGAGCTTCGGTCGAGCCAACGGAGGGTGGACCACCCCCATCCATGCTGTCCTCCCCTACGTTTAATCCCACTCCCATTCCTAGAACTTCAGCTTCCAGCTTTGGTAGTAATGGTGAGGCATCCTACACGATACATTCATATATTTTTAAAATTATGAATTAAGAAATTATCTTGAAATTTGAAAATTTATTCTCAATATTGGTATTAAAAGTAAGAGCGTGAAAGGACATAAAGAAACAACGGTGAGAATTTTCTATCCAACCCATTCTGCCCCTTCATTTTCCACTCATGGCAATTTTTTTTTAAATTTTTGTAATGATCAAAAGCGCAAATTCAAGTTACTTCCTTGTCATTGGAGGAATAGCTCAAAAATTTCCTGAAGAACAGAAAAATCAGAGCTCGCTAAACGTTCGCCATTTATTGCAAGATTTTTACACTGATAAATGGATTTAGTTACACTTCATGTTACTATTCATGTTACAAAAAAACATTACTGGTAATATCTATAGAGTGACTAAAATTCCCAAGCCGAAAACACGAAGGCCCTGTGGGGCAGAATGGGTTGATATGTTTTGTTCATGCAATTAAATATGTCCTAACAAATCGACCTCAGATTTCACTTAAATCAACCCTCAAGCATTTTTTAGTGCTCAAATGAGCAAATAGGGACAGAACAACAAAAAGTATTGATCTCATACTAAATTTACGTCGTGAAAATTTCTCTCATGAATTTGCAATGTGAGTTTATCCCGCATAATGTGAATTATCAAAAGTTTTTATAAAATTATTATCGAAAGAAATTTCAATTATGCAAAATGGCATACATGGACATAGTGGCAATGGCAAGTAGTAAAATTGTATTTCTCTACTTAAGACCCTATCTCTAACTGTAATTGCACTGCAGTCACCGTATGTCGAAATAAATGTTCCTTTTTTTCTGTTTTATGTACAGCCCTGTTGCTGGGCCACATATTCCCATGTACCGATATCGCTCAGCTGGACGCACTATACATTGTCAATTTTTCGCATGAAATGGCGGCCAGTTTATTGGGAAAAATTTGCAAAATTAAACAGAAATTTTGCGCTCATGTTATTATTATTATCGGACACCTCAATTTCTCTTCTTAACGATGGACTCTGTATTCATGAGCAATTTTCTTGTCCCTGTATGTGTGGTTCGATCTATTAATTTTTCTGTCATTACAATTAATATTATACTATATATATATATATGTGTATAGATATAGACTGTTATATATATTAATGATTTACGCTAAACATTCTTGAGACATTTAATCAGAAAAACGTCAATAATGAGTGTCAATAAAAACTTACAGCAAACATCTATAATAAAACATGAATAATTCACTCAGTTTTTTTAGTTTAAAAAAATGAAGAAGCTAAGTTGAGTCATATATTTGGGGATTATAATTTATTTGGAAATGAGATTTGATATAATTAGTTAGGTAATTAAACACAATGTTATCAATGTAAGGAAATTTCCATCATTCAGTTTTTCTGATTAAATACCTGGAGGGGAAAGTCCTACGATAACTTCGGACACCTCGGCTGTTGAACAATTTTATCAACTGGCTTTTTGACGCATAAGTGGCTTTCTTTAATTACGTAAGGCGATTTTTTAAAATGTCCATCAGCCTCCCAAGCAATGTAACTTTGTTAGCGCACACCAAACAACAAGTTCATTGACAATGCTAACTTATGTCGTGACTGTCAAAAACAAAATTCTGGTGCATGTGAATTACAGTCTTAAAAAAATTAACGCAAATCCTAGCCGATATAGCAAGTGAGGTTAGGATTGCCCCTTTCCAAGCCTCACCATATAAAATCTATATGTGGTATCTCCATGTAGCACAACTCTTTACAAAAAAAACGGTTAACCTTGAAATTTGCGAAATCTTCAAACTGACATTTCCCAAATTCCTGGACTTTTTAATGTGTTAAAAAACTGCAGTGATTTTTACAATTAACATTTTGGAAATTTATACAAATTTTGGAAATATTTGAAATTGATGAAAACGGGTATTTTTAAATTGCTTCATTGTTTGGTGACTTGAAGACTAAAGATGCTGGACTTGGGAGAAATTACACAGTAGAAACCCCCCCCCCCCCCCCCCCCCCACGTAAGATGACGGAGAATTTTTTCAGCCCCCCCCCCCCCGCAAAACCAGTCGCAATTTATGAACGACCCCTAATGCGGTCCCACAAAAACTATAGTACGATTTCTTCGTGTTTTTTTTTTTTTTTCGTTATTTTGTCTCAGAATGTAAAAGTCTGATTATGCAAGACGTTGGGAACTTTTTTAATATATTTTTTATGTCTGCATGGTCATTTTTTTGCTTTTATTTATTATGTAATACCATTCAAATGGATTTGTTTTTTCTGGATGCTTATCATATATCCGGAATACAAAGTAAATTAGGTATATTCACTGTTGAAAAAAAAGTTCGAAAACGAAAATTGTTATTGAAGTATTTTTTGAAATTTTTTCGCAAATATTGCGTAAGTTGTTATTGAGGCCGGAACTTTGGTGCAGTGAAACTAAATAATTCTGAAATATTTTGGGAGTGTCTCCCCTTTAAATGTTATAGTGTGACGTCATTAAATATTTTAAGTATTGTGATGTAAATGGATGATTTTCAGTTCTCCAAAGTTGCGGGTATGATCTGCCAAAGGTTAAGGATGTCGCGCCACTCACTGATGCGACTATACTATAGCTTTCGCTACTTTCAATCATTAATGTTGACAATTAAATTATAGAAAAATTCTTAAAAATTGATTGACAATCACCATGCAAAGTCCATTCTGCACTATATTGAACTTATTTTGTTTACATTAGTTGGAAAATGTTCCAGTGAATGAATTAAAAGTTTGTAATTATCTATCGTAAAATTTGTACGAGAAAAAAATTCTGCGATTGAGAATTTCTAATGAAAAATTCGCAAAAACTGAGACTAATTTTTAATAGAATTGCAATAATATTTACTGAACTATAATTTGCCTGCACTAATTCGAAAATTAATTTTTTCGTCCTTGAAATTGTTCTATATATTTCACACAAATAGCTCTCGATAAAATCATGGCAAAAATGATTTAAAAAAAACGCAACAAAATAGGTATTGAGTAATAACTAAAAATCGTAGAAATATGCCGGCATAGGATGTTCATGCACAGACTCAGGCTGACTCATTATCGTAATCAATCAATTATTGAAATAATACGCTGTTTACTTGGTGTTTTTCATGAAAAAGTCTGTTGTTAGCAATCAACTCCTCAACAATGAAATGTTGAAAATGTTTCCCCTTTAATTTTGTTTTTTAAACAATCTTATGCAAGCTTGTTACGTTGCTATAAAAAACTGATTTTTAAATTTTTTTAGATTATGAAATATGCGATTCTTTTTGAAATTCATAACAATTTTTGAAGCTTTAAAATGTTTGAAATTTAATTGATTTTTTTAAATGTTCAATAGTTCATTTATTTCATGTTTGTTATCTGAAGTCGTGTCTCAGAATCTTCTTCCAAAATAATAAAAATAAAAAAAAAAAAAAAAAAATCAGAACAATTTTCCTCAAAAATTTCCTTTTGTTTCATTTAAACAAACGATTCAACAACTTTTATATTTTTGATGCTCAATAATTTTCAAGGTCGTCATTACCCCGAGAAATTTGACCTCTGATTTTGACCAAGTTGATTTGATGAAACAGTGCTTTTTCATGAAAAATACCACTGAAAAAAGTGTCACTATTTTCTGTTTGTGAATAGACTAACACATGAGCTTGTGCACAGGCAATTAAGCATGCATGATCATTATTACTGTGATGGTAAAAAAAAAGAAATTGTGATGAAATGAGATATTAGATACATGAATTACCATTTCAAACTGAGCTGTACTGGATACGATTGACTTGACTGGTGATTGTGCCTGTGCCACATCGCTCGATACCTAAAACACACGCAACACATGCAACTGAAGCGATTACATCGTAAAATGTTAGCGGCAAAAGAAGAAATAGGAGAAAAAAATAATTGTTTTTTTTTTTTCATTCACGATCAATAATTGCAGAATGGATGAGACGAGTTGGTTCCTAGTGAATTGCTCTGGATCAATGCTGGCAATATTATTAATTATTTAATTATCAATTTTCACTCACCTTAGCAGGACTAATTGGCCTTCGGAAAAAATAAATCTCGTCCTCGGTTACTGAAGAGGTGTGATTGTATTTTTTCAAACCGTCTTGATTTAATTTTCTCATGAGATTCTTGTTCTCATCGTACGTCGATTCACAGATGAATATGTCGTCCTCGGGTATTTCCGTTGGTCGACCTGTGAATAATTTCTTTTGGTTATTTTCCATGATCATTATCATTTATAGTTTTTCATTTGAATTTTTCATTTTATGGAAATCCTGTTGAGATTTTAGAAATCCTCTCCTCTTTTTTTTTGCAATTTGATTGAGCCATTTTACATTTTTGACTATCCTGTACTCGGTATTTTGAGCAATTTAAATTGTTTAAACCTTAACGCGACCAAAATTTTCAAAAGTATGAAAAAAAAAAAATTGGATTTCCTAGCTGCATTTTTCTTTTCACAATCTCCACATTTTCCAGCCAAAAAAATACTCACTGCAGATATACTCTCCATAATCGAGTACCGCACACTTTCCAACAATGGCCACAATGGGATGAGTGCACTCATTGATAGACAAGAATAATTCCTGTTTATAAAATAACTTAGTAGGTGCATGGGGAATTTCCGGTGGTGTAAGTAGCCAGGGTCCCTTGAAGTAGCCCTTGCCATCCTTAGTACTCCAAAGTGAATCAACCTGTGCAATCTGTTGTCTCCCACCTTCCGTTGCCACATAAACAAAATCGCCAGTTTTAACCGCACCCCCACAAGTATTATACTGCTCATAATAAGTATTTTCACTATCAGCAGCATCAAAAAGCACAACATTAGGCCTCTCCTTCTCCATGATTCTCCCCTCCTCCTCCAACTCAGCAATTTCCTCCTTATGCTTCTCCAGTCGCTCCTTATAAACCGAAATAACTCGTTTGGGCTCAAGACTCTTATCCCTAGGTATCAATTTCAAATGATCAGGATCAAAATTCCAAACTTTGATCTTCTTAAAGCTCCTCGCTTTAGTCGAATATCTTGATTCACACACATAAACATCTTTATCCAAAAAACCCTCCGGTTGCATTCTAAAATAATCCTTGACACTCAGTACACAGCATCTTCCTGCAATTTTACTAAGAGGCACTGCAACATGGGCATCACTCTTAAATAATTCTTTGTCAATAAACTTTCTCGATGCTATATGATAAGTTTCACTGGGCCTATAAAACAAATTACCATAGAGCATTTGTTGGCCTTCAGCATTGGTCCATAATCTTTCAATGAGAACAACTGAGCGTTCCATGCCCCTTTCAGTTGGCTCAATATAAGCAAAATCATGTGCTCTATAAGTTTCTTGATTGAAGCTCATAGTACCACCATTTTCGCTGATATTTACACTAGCAACTGGTGCTTCAGGCTCCTTGCTATCATTTCCATCGCACGATTCTTCTTCAAGTGGTAAGGATGATTCTTGCTGAAATTTCAGACGTTTGAGCTCAGCAACTTGATTGGACAGATCTAGAAGTGTATAATTGAGAGCTGGCGAGTGCAAAAGATCACCATTACGTGTTACTTCGTCCCGGGTTCTCAAGAAGAAAGCTTGAAGCTCAACGGAATCTTCAAAAGGCTGAGAATCTGTTCTGGATAAACGCCTTGCTCTCTCTAGGCATGAAAAAACATCCTCCTGAAATCTATCCAGCCTCTTATAGACACCTTTATCCAATCTACGTTTTATGAGGTCCAGTGACAAACCACGTATTTTCTTCCCATCAGTTATGTCATGCTCTGGCAATTCTGCCATTGAATCTGAGTAACAGCGACCCTCTTCGTCTTGATGATTGTACAATGCTGTGAAGATTGAAGCTAAAATTTCTTGAACTGCTGCTGGAACATCTGGTACACTCTCTTCGTCTTCACTGAGTTGTAATTTTGTTTGCAATACCAAACGCTGGAGAATTAAGGCATCTTTGTATATTTGGGAGTCTGGCTCGTTGTACTTGCAGGCATTATCGAACATTAGAATGAAATCTGAGACTAATTCATCAATGTTTTCGTAACCATTTGTTTTTAATGTTGAGGCAATTTTTTCCATGTTCATTGGTTGTTTTATTACTTCATAGTAGTCTGGGTATTCATTTTTGTTTGGCAATTTCATGAATATTTGGGATAATTGACGGCCTTTTGCATCGTGGTAATCTTTTATTGTGTCGTACATTGTGCGAAGTTTTTGCAAATGTAGGGGAACTGCTTTCTTTGGTCTACCCACATTTCTTGTTGGTGTTATGTTCAGGGATTTACGGTTTTCTGGTAGGGGTCCTATTTCACGGATCTTATCCATTAGAACGCGCTCGAGGGTGTTTGCATCTTCATAAATTAGGGAACCCTCTTCGTTGTACTGGCGACAATTATTGAACATTAGTTTGAAATCCTGAATTAATTCGTTCTCATTTTGGTATTTTTCGCATTTTATGTTAGCCTCTATTTGAAGCATGTCAATGGGCTCGGTTATTACTTGGTAATAGTCAGGGTAAATTTTCTTGGAGGGCTTCTCCATGAACATCAGCATCGGCTGCCGACCGTCCTCGCACTGAAATTTGACAAATAAAATTATTACGTGACTCATTCACCCCAGAAGAGTTGCACAAAATTTTGAGCAACGATGAACTAAAGGAGTCAATTACTAAAGTACTTACCACGTATTCTATTACACACTTGACGAGGACATGGAGACGTCTCTTGAGGGGTATGTTGTCCTTGTATTTACCACGCGTCAGCATATTGGAGGCACGTTTCAAAAGTTTAGGCTGAGAGTTGGACTCTGATCCGCAATCAGAGTCAGAGTCCTGATCGAACTCCAATAGTTCTTGGACTTTTTCTTGCATTAACTTCTGCAGTTTCACTGCACATTTGTATAGGCGAGAGGTGTGGACGTTGTACTTCTGGAATTTTCAAGAATGACGAGGTTGACAAGTGAGTATGGAAAATTGAAGTTTTGCATTTTTTTTCGAATTTCTTTACTTTTTTGCATTCTTTGAATTACTGATTTTCCCCCCCCGAAGATTGTCAGTTTATTATTTCAATGTATCAATTTTCTTTCTAAACTTCCAAAATTCACAAAAGTTTAAAGGGGTGCTCCTCTGATAAGACTTATATATACCCTAAACCAATAATACCAAATTGTGAAAATTGTTTTACAGAAAAATTTTTAACGTGCAAAAAATGTTAATTACCTTGGCATTTTCGAACATGATATTCATATCACCAGCCACCTCACTGACAGTTCCATACTCCCCTTTTTTAATCTTGGACCTTATTTGCAGCAGAGCAATGGGATTCTTGATCATCTTGTAATAATCTGGATACATTCGTTTGGATGGCAGCTTCCAGAAGTACTCGCTCATTCTCACACCTTGGCTATTGGGGGCAGTTCTAATTGTCTGGAACAATTGCCACTGGGCATTATCGCTCTCATCGACCTCCGCCGTTTCATCATCCTCATCATCGCTCTCCTCATCCTCATCTGGCAATGAAGCAGTTTGTGCAATCAAGGATTGAGTCCCTCGACTTCCCCTCTTGCTCCTCGTAGATGGCGTTGTCAGTTTTGATAATATACTCACACCAGGCTCCTGCTTTTTCGCCGCCGAGGCTATGATCTTCTTCAGCAATTTTGCGTCTTTGTAAATTTGTGAGCCAGGCTCATTAAATTGACAGGCATTTCGGCACATCAACATCAGATCACGCTCCATTTCACTGAGACAACTGAACATTCCTTCCTGAATTTTTTTAGCTATTGTCTTCAGGTCTATTGGATTGTCAATTACTTCGTAGTACTCGGGGTACAATTTCTTGGATGGCCTCAACTGGAATACCTGGAGGTAAAAGTGATACATAATTAATAGGAAGTGAGGACAATTTTGATAAAGTTAAATTTGTGGGCAATTATTTTCGAAAAAAATTAAAAAATAAATAAAAAAAAAGCACAGAAGTTTCCTATGTATCATTGGTGAAAAATAAAATAAAAGACAATTTTTTTTGTCTGTAAAATGTAATAGGGGACCATTTAGAAAGCTTGAAAAAAAATTAGAAAATATTTATCTGGAGTGCAGAATAGCTAAAAAAAAAATGTGATAATTTTTCGAATAAGCCGGGATGTAATTAGCCAATAATTGACATAATTTACAAACCGTATGCAAGGGTCGATTATTATCCGTTGGATCTGTCGCTGTCATAACTGTCAAAAAAAGATCTTCGTAAGGTTGAATAGACTCCTCATCAGGATTTGTTGAGCTTTCAGATGTATCCTCAGACTCATCATGCTTCGCCACTTTGCGTGAGAGTCTTCCAACTTTTAGGATTATCTTGCCTTTGGGCTCAGTTTCTTCGTATTCTTCCCTTATTTTGTTTTTAGTATCAACGCAGAGGTCCCAGAGGTCGTTGGCATCCTTGAATTCTGCGGAAGTGCGATTGTAGAAGGCTTTGGCGTTTTTCACCATGAGGAGAACGTCCGCGGAGAGATCTTCCATATCCCGGTACTCGTCGGTCTTCAGTTTTTGTTGGACCTTCAGTAGATCCATGGGGTTAGATACCACCTCATAATAACGCGGCTCCTGACGACGCTTTGGCACACGAATAAAAGCATCGCACAACAGAGTACCATCGTCCTTTTTCTGGTTGCGAATCACGTCGTATAGTTGCTGACACAGGTCACTCTGGAAAGAGAGCATAGCAAGGTCAAATTTTTATTTAAGAACATTTTAGTTAGATGCATTGAGAAAGAAAAATTCTTCAAGAACTTTATTCTTGGTACTGGGATTCGTAAAAAGCATTTTTTTGAAGAATTGAAATTGTACAGTTTTTCTTCAGACCTGTAAAATTCATAGAAAATCTGTTGATAGGATCACGCATATGTTGAAGACATGTGTAAGTTTATATAATATTTGTGGTGAAGTGGTAAAGCAAGTCAAGGTCCCTGAATCACGTTGGAAAATTATTCATCTTAATAGTTTCAATTTTCTACGATGAAAAAAACTGTGAAATTCAATATTGAGTTGTATTCGAGAAATCTTCAATCGAAGATTTTTTTGGCAAAACAACAATACAATTTTTTCAATATTCATTTACGAAACCCATATTTCATCACTTTCTCCTGTGGCCTGTCCGTTTTTCATTATTCCCCATTTTGTCAATTTTGAAAATTAGAGAATGATTTCTGGTCATAAAATATTTTAGAAATCCACGACTGAGATACCACAATAATTGACAACCGTTAAAATATTTATTTTCTTCAGCTTTCAGTCGATGTCTCATTCGAAGAATTGCTTACGTTTTGGATCCAATTGCACAACTGTCAACGCAAACTGAAACTTGAGACCCATAAATAACTCAAACTATGCTCGTCGTTTTTTTAATATAAATTACTTCTATAATGGAAGATGCTCAAGGGCCGCTTGAAATTGTCTCATTCTTTGTAAAAAAAAACCACATGAGTAAAAAAAAAAGTAACAAAAATATACGTTGTCATCTTCAGACACTGACAGTATAATACATCCGTACAATTACACTCTTACTCAGGAGACATAATTGAACGTTTCGTAATTACTGATTGTGCTTTTTAGTTTCAGCACTTCTAAAATTCTCAAAAAACAGATGTTCCAATTTTTTTAACTTAATTGTGCAACTGCCCAAATACTTGAATTTTTTTTTTTTTTTTTTTTTTTTTTTTTTTTTTTCATTATACTTCACACAATGTAAAAAATAACGAAATAAATATGAAAAAAAAATTCTTACAGGGTCAAATTTTTTTCTCCTCTTAGCTGGCTCAGGCTGCATGTCTTCCGGATCATCCTCCGTTCCTCGACTAGCGACCGAAGATGTCCTCCGTCGTTTATTCATATTTTTCTGCACTATTGACAAATAAAAAGTGACGAATTAGTTTGAATATTCCAACAAATTAATTTGGGCGATCAAATATTTCGAATACAAACACAGTTATGTGCTCTACTGTCGTGGAGGAGACGATTAGTCTAGTTTCCACGAATAACTCACGGACTTTCCGAAATGATAAATTACACAGACACTTAAACGTGCACAAATCTTTTTTCCGATGGAATAATCCAGCGGTAATTAATGAATAACGTCCACACGGCTTCTAAAGTGCGATGCAATCGATTCGTAACAAAAATTTGCCGCCATGACGCACATAGCGAAATGTGCCGATGACCACCCCCCCCCCCCTTCCTTGCCTGACGAACGCAAAAATAATGAGTAAAGTTCGGTTGAAAAAGTTGAAAATTACGAATTTAATTCGATATTTTGTCTCACCTTGTTCAGCCAATTTCCGTGGAAATTCGTGAATGGGCCCTGCACATCGAAATTTCTTGGGATTTCAGTGTTTTTTTATGTTTTTCGCTCATAAATTTGAGGTGACACAGAACACGGCCGACGCCATACATACGATGGATGTCATGGGCGAAAAGACATTTACAATTGGCGACAGACTCACTACAGTTTTTCCGGGAAAGTTGTACGCAATCAACGGGGGATGCGGGCTCAATTAGGAAAGTTTGAATTGGTATTTATTCATCGGTGAATTGTGAGCAATGGTACGTAATTATTACTAACATTTCGAGAGGTCGTTTTGGCGGGAAATTTTTTTTCATTCGCACTTCTTCAGTGGGGGTGGAGAATTGAGATTATTCAAAATAGTATTGTGTGAAGAATTTATTACTACGAAATGACAAACAGTTGATTTTTATAAGTTTTATAAGTAATTGTTATAAGTTTTGAACAGCTGCGAACAGTTAACGCGCATGCGCGCTGCGGCTTTAGGCCAATACGCGGCCGCCTGCATATTTCATTTCAATGTTTTTTTTTTATTTTCAAAATCGTTTGTTTGAAAAATATTGATAACTAAATTTCCGTTTTTTTTTCGTAAATTTCTAGAAGTATCAATTTTGTCTATTTTTGGAAGTTTGGAATTACATTTGAATTTGGCGATTTCTCGCTCTTAGTTTTCATCTTTTTTCATAGTTTTGTAAAACTGATTTTATTCGATAAATTTGAATCTCGATTCTCATTTTTTACCTTTTTGCAATTTATGAATATTATGAGTTTCTTCGGTATTTATTATTTTTTGAAAACTGGGAACTTGAACAAATTTTTGCACTTTCATTTTCCTTCCAAATTCGCAAAATCTCGTCGCAATAATTGTTTCGATTTCCGGGAATCTATCGATTATTGCGGTGCCAGTATTTCGATATATCGATACCATCTTGGACATCCCTCGATTTTCGATCTCGATGTGTAACACGTGCGTTAGTCAAGAGTGCCTTTGAATTGTTTTGAATAGCACACGAGACTAATTAACGTTATTAAAGTCAATAAAGCACAAATAATCGTAAACTAGTTGGATGCTACACGATAAGTGAATATTTAATAACTATTTTTTAGATTTTTTATTCACAAATATGCCGGTTATACAACGAATTGTGTAAGTATTAGCCAGTTATAACCTCAAAAATTGCCCTAATTTTGTTATGGAAATTACTGAATAATTGAACCTTACAAATGAAATTTATGATTCAGGAAACCAACCACACATAAGGGAAAGAAGGCGCTTATCAAACGAGAGCCCAAGCTTATTGAAGAACCCAAAGATGCATTGTTCATCAAAGGCAGCACTGCTTCACAATATGCTAAGGAGGCTATGAAGGATCTTGTAAATATAAAAAAACAAAATTTTAAATACGTTTATAGTATTGGAAATTACCGATTCAATAAACATTAACAGCAATTATTTTTTTGCCGTCCAATGGAAAACTTAAAGCAAACTACTTTAAAAGTAACTAAAAATAACGAGTCAAAAATTCATAGATTGTTAAAAATTAAGAAACATTTTATCAGTCCAAAAATTCAAGAAAAATTTCTTTCGTTCTCTTTAATTCAATTTGTCTCTCGTTAATGTCCTAAAATATTGATAGTAACAAAAAAAATCTGCATATTTTGAAAACTTGGAAAATTAATTTTTTTTTTTTTTCAGTACTATTTGAAGAAACCTTTGGGCGCATGCTTGCAACAAAAAAACCAGATACTCCCTTTTGAGGACATCACACCCATCGAAAAATTTTGCAAGAAGAGCAATGCACCCCTGTTTATGTTTGTCTCAAATAATAAAAAACGACCTCACAATCTCGTGATGGGAAGGACATTCGAGCACACACTGTTGGACATGGTAGAATTTGGAATTGAGAACTATACAGCTCTGAAGGACTTCAAGGTCGATAAAATCACAGCAGCCCTTAAACCACTGCTGGTTTTCAATGGGGAATTATTCGAAAATAATCACGAATTCGTGAGGATCAAGAATCTACTTGTAGATATGTTCCAGAGGGAGGTCGCAGATAATGTTAGACTTCAAGGATTAGAACATGTTCTTAGTTTCACAGCTGTGGATAATAAGATTTGTCTGAGGAGTTACAAGTATGTCAATCATTGCTTTCAGTACGATTTATTGATTGAATTATTGAAATTTTTAAAAGTGTTCGATTTTAAAAATTTTTAACTTTCAAAGTTTTTGAAATTTCTTCATTTATGAAATTTTCAAGTTTGCAGAAATCTCGTTTTATGAAAATTATACAATTTTGAACACTTTTAAGTTTAGAAAATAATTAGAATATTGGAATGACGATGTCATTTTTTTAAATTTCTTACTATTTTTACACTCCACCACTTACAGAGTGCAACTCAAGAAATCAGGCACGAGAATTCCCAGGATAGAATTATCCGAAATAGGTCCCAGAATGGACTTGACAATTAGAAGAACCAAGTTTGCTTCAGACGATCTCTTCAAGCAGGCCTGTAAGAAGCCTAAAGCCCTTAAAATAAAGAAGAAGAAGAATATTTCGGTGGACAATTTGGGCTCGACCATGGGAAGGATCCACGTGGGGGTACAAGACATAAACAGCATTCAAACTCGAAAGATGAAGGGTTTGAAAAAGACTCTCGCAGAGAAAAAAGAAGAACGAAAACGAAAGGCTTCCACAACTGAAGGCGAGTCACCCAGCAAAAAAAACCCTGCTGAAAATATCGAAGTGACTACCAATAATTAACTCATAAAATAGCTCTCAAAAATTGTCAATTAATTCAATTATTATTTTTATTGAATAAACGAATTATATAATTATGCTTCTATGAAGGTCCACGTCGCAGTATTCTTGTAATCCTGGAATTAAAATGACAATTATTTTGAAGAACTTAACATATGAAAAGCGAGGAGTGAGCATGTAAAAAATTTTGAAAATATAAAATTTTGTTACTAGGAAAAATTGATTGTTCGGTTAATTGTATGCGTATTTTTTGGAGTGAAGTAAAATCAACTTCAGTTTGTTTTTTAGTAAAAAATGTTGAAAATGTCTTTCATTACATTCAACAATTAAATAAATATTGTTGTTGGTGTCTCTAATGTTAAAAACATTAGGTAAATCTAATGATAAAAACAAACAGCTAGATTTGTCAGTATTTCAATTTGGCCTCTGATTTGTAACCAGTAAGAAGTTGTTTTTTTCATCAATTTTTTTATTTTTTGATCTTTTGATAAATGTTTAGTGAAAAATAATTTTACCTTAATTTTAACACCGTAATTCGCCAATCGCTTTCTCACGTCATCACAAGCGCCCAATAGTTCCTTCCCACTTCCCTCGAGCGCCCTATTCCTAACAACTGTCCTAAAATTGACCAACTCATCAACAACATTAGAAAAGTGTCCTTCCCCCATCTCACCCTTAACCCCCCTCTCCCTTTTGCAAATTCCCAAATCTGCCAATACTCGTTCTACATAAATTGCTACTGTAGCAATGCAGGGTGCATCCTTGAATTCAGGCTTTCCTTCCTCAATTGCATTATTCAAAGATTTATTGACCACCCCAACAAGTTCAGTGAGTTCATCAACAACTCTAGGAGTGCCAAAATCATTCTTCAGAGCCTCCAAAATATTCTCCTCTACCTTCCTCAATTTCCCATAGATCGTGACAGAATCCACTTGTACAGATGGAAACTTCCCAGCTACATAATTCCTGCAAAGTGTTGTAAAGATTATTTGTTATTGACTTTAAAAAATTAAAGTTAGGATATGCTTTCGGATATTTTGTCATCCATAATTCTATGCTGACCCTACCTGCAATCACTTAGAAAGTATTCAAACTTGTTGAGAAGTGCCACTGCCTTTCCTGTAGCCTCCTGTGAAAATTCAATGGGTGAACGATAATGAGTGCAGAGGCATAAAAGTCTGAACTGATTGGCAGTGACTGTTTCCAGGAGTTCTTTGATTGTTATTGTATTTTGGAGACTTTTGGACATCTTGATGTCTTTTAAGTGGAGGAGACCTGAGTGCAGCCAGTAGTTGACCCACTGATTTGTTTCGTGGTGACAGCACGACTGTGTCTCCTCATTTTCGTGATGAGGAAACATCAGGTCCAGACCGCCACTGTGAATATCTATGTTCTTACCTAGAATAATCGTGAATTAGGAAAATTATTTTTTTGCGTATTTTGTTTTTTGTCTTTTGGAATGTGATATAAATTTGGATAAGTGTCGTCTCATATTTTCGAGATGTTACGCTAAAAAATGATTACCTAGAGTGATGGAGGCCATTGCACTGCATTCTATGTGCCATCCTGGTCTTCCGGGGCCCCATGGGCTTTCCCAAAATGGTTCCTTGGGCTTAGCAGCTTTCCATAGGGCAAAGTCCCAGGGCAAGCGCTTTGATGGTGATGCAACATTGTCATCGGGCTTTCGAAGCTTTCCATAAGCCGGAAATTTTGACGTATCGAAGTAAATTGAATCATCCGTCGATTTGTACGCAAATCCTCTGCTATAGAGTGTGGAGATGAAGGTTATAATCTCGGGAATATAATCCGTTACTCGACAGTATAGATAGGGCGGGTGAATATTCAGCTTGTCCATTTCTGAGATAAATTCCTGCTCATAGTGTTTAGTGAGATGATGCCAGGATGTGAATTGCGAGGAGCCCTGCGAGCGATGAATAATTTTGTCATCTATGTCCGTGATGCCCATTACTGGAAGCACAGTAATGGAGAAGAAGTTGGACAAAATGCGGCGAATTATATCGAAACGAATGTAAGAACTGAAATGTATATTTGGGTGAAGTAAATTCATTTGGGTGCATGAGTTAATAATTTACATGTTTGATTACCATGCGTGTCCAATATGTGCAGAATCATAAACTGTAGGTCCGCAAAGATACCAAGTGGCTGTCTTATAATTCTTCAAAATTAAAGGCACCTTCTTTTTAACAATTGGATTATAAATCGAAATCCCAGTTTCGTAACCATTTGGCTTTATCCATGTAGAGTTTGAATCTTTTTTCATCTCTTGATGAAGCAGCCTGGGCCATATACTCATCGGTCTCAATTGCAATTTCATGTTGGCAATTTGTTTCATCATTCATTGAAGATATATATATTGGCAAGTAGAAATTCAATTACCGCACTTTTTGAATTTCAAAATAATTGTCAGTCTTCAATTTTTTTAAAAACAAAACATTGTTGAAGACTAACCTATTTCATTGTCGTGACTTCGACGCACCGACCGGTAACAATGATTTCAAGTTAAATCGACGAAAGTGCGCGCGCTTTTTCCAACATTGAATAGCCCCAGTGTACCGGTTACGGAACATGCCCCAATTATGGAACATGCCCCAATTATGGAACATGAGTTTATTTACTGAAACATATAATTGTCATTATTTTGTTTTATAAAATAGGGGCTCCTTGATTAGTACTTCAACTGTTTCGTAATCCGTACAATTAATTTCCAGGTGCCCTATAGTCGCCATACTATGAGAGGGATCTTCGGGATTCGAGCCGAACTGTCACATTACAGCCGACGCATGCGCACTGCACTGTTTGACCCACGTGGGGGGATTTGGAATGGCGACGCGCATGCGCACCCGGTTTGTGGGGGTGCATTCGGCTCGTTCGACTCGTAAGCCAATGGCAACTCTCATACCGTCCCGATTATATATGGGGTAAAATGGGGCGCTGTAAACGCATGATGCACACATGTATCTGAATGGAACTAAATTGTGAGGAATAATTGCGTTGATTTTGAGGAGACTAATGAATGATTCGAGAAAATTAAAAACTTCACGTGTACATTAGCAAAAGTAAGTTGAATTATCTAATCGTACAATTTTTTTTCTTCTCATTTTTAGATTGAAGCTACTGTGTATTATGGAGTTAACCTTAAAAAATGGGGATTTATTTATGTTCAAGCGAATGTGAAAATTGTTTTTAACTACTTATAAATTATCCAGTGGATATTTGATATATTGTTCTATTGATTCAACTCGTGACGTAATGAGCTTTTTTTGAACTAATGAATGTGTGTTCGAATTCAACCTATTTCTTAGGTGTCATACTTAATATTTTCATGTGAAAGTTTTCGTTATTTTTCGTTGTTTATTTTACTCTAATGTTCTTTTTGTTAATTGTAGATTCGACAAGATGAAGATCACTCAGGTATGGTACAGGCAGCATCTGGGCCGAATGATAAAATTCAACTGGTTTGCTGCTACTAAGAAAGTACCCCTTGAAACTCATGCAGAGTTTTATCTCAACAAAATGGGAATTCCCATGACAGATGCTTTGGATGTTGTCAATCCCATCCGCAAACCTCCTGAGTAAGAAAAAAGCAATATGAAACATAGAAGATAAAAAAATTTCGTTTGAGGATGCACAGTCGAAATTGTGGGCGTGATTTTATTCGAAGGATTCTGATACCATTTTTAAAATTTTGGGATTTTAGAATTTTTGTTTGAATTCTTTGAATTTTTGAAAAACGCGCGCCAAAATTTGAAAACTGGGCATTTTTTTGGGCGATAAAATTTGTGCATTAAATATAGAAAAATGGAAAAATGAAGACCATATTGTGCAATGGTTGTTATGGAATGTGTAATTTTTTTGCAAATACTGACTGATTTGATGGAGAATATTAATTGTTTCCAATTTTTTTAATTAAGCCATTCACAGTACTTCAAGCATGTTTTGAACCCAACGCCAATCCCCATGGACATGAACCATCCAGATTACAAAGTTAGACCGTGCTCGAGGGTCATGGGACACGATTTACTGGTTCAAGGGACTGATCAGGCTCAGGTACTCACCAAAACACTTTTGATCAAGGATTCATTGCCAGATTGCATTGAGAGATTGGTTGAAGATACTAATGAGAAAATCAACGAGACCGTTAAAAGGTAATTTTATGTGAAAAATTTTTCCAAGTTACTGTTTTGGTCTCTATAAAAATGTCGAAATTTCTAAAAAAGCCTATTGCCATTAAGAGATACCCTTGTTCAAAAAGGAATACCAATATAATTGTGAATTAATTCTTGCTATGAAATTCTCAGGATGATTTGTTCGTCGAATATTTTTGATGCGCACCAGGAAAAATTGCCCAAAAGAAAAGATCCCGAAAGGCCTGCTTGGAGTTTCCCACGAGATTATGGTATTCCTGATGTCAGAAAATCGTAAGAATTGAATTATGTATCTTAAATAATTGCTACACATTCTTAATTATTTTTATCAATCACAATTTTTTTTCCAGGCGTAATTTCTCTGTGAAAGTTCTTCAACTCTGTGAGACAATTTGTGGATTAAGTGTGGCGCAACAGAGACAGATTATTCATGATGGATTGGTGCAAGTGCCTCTGGGTAATTTGTAATTTTCAATAATAATTTATTAATAGTAGTTGTACGATTTTTCTGGTCAGTTCATCTGGCTTGAATTGCAATTCACCATTTTCGAAAACAGTCATTTTTTGGAAAAAAAATGAAAAAATAAAAAAAAAATAAAATAGGAAAATAGAAAAAATTACAAATAGAAAAACACCTGATGTAAAGTATTTAACAAGAGTACAATTGAAAAATTATTCCATTTTGATTTTTTTTCAGTTAAAGAGAGCAATCTCGTCAAGTTCTCCATGAAAATAGATTTACTAATGACGTCAAGAGCCCCTTTGAAACCAATGGACCCTTCCGTAGATGTTGCCGATGAATCCTTCCCGAACCTTTATCCCCTCATTTCAACTGCTGGTCTTCGTCGCAGTCATTTCTACGAGCTGAAATCCTTGTATCGTAAGTACATTAAAATTGGGAGGAACAATTTATTTTTTCCAAATGAACCTCGACAGTCATAGATGAAAAAAATAAAGATGAGATGATAAAAAAAAGTTTTTAACTCCAAGTGGATAATCCACTGTGTCCAATGACATGATGGAATGATAGACCTAAATATTTGTGCTGAAAATTTGTTGTGCTCAATTACTTCATTGCATTACTTTATTGCTTTACTGCTAAATTTATTTGCAATATAAGTTAGCTGATATTGTTTGAGTTTTAAGGCTTTTCATTGCAAGAAACCTTATGAATAATCCATTGTCCGAGAGCATTTAGCCACGGATTTACACTATTCAATTTTCCAAGTCATAAAAGTCTTGAAATAAAAATTAATCAAATACAAAAAATCTGAAAAAAAGTAAAAATGAAATAATGAACAAATTTAAATAGTACGTACCTGAATTTTTTTGGGCCATTAAATTGAAAAAGTATTTGTTGTAGATCGTGCTAGATAGTTGTATGAAATAATTAGTAATTAGTACACGTAAAAAAAAATGAGTAAAACACCAAATTTTAATTTTGTTGAGACGCTTTTGCATTTAAAAAAATATTCGTACGTTTCCTGATGATGTCTTGTATTTTTATTCAGCTGTAGCAGTTAACGCCCCTTGGTCAATTCCACACACAATTTTCATCTACCATGACTGCTTAAAAGTGAAAAATTTGACGGAACTCCCAGTGAAAGAGGATCAGCTTCTTGCCAGATCACTGATCGAATCTTTCTCAACAACGGCGACTTATGCAAGAGAAAAATACGGAGATTCCATTGAGGACTTGCCAGAGCCACTAACAGTCCAGTGTGTCCATACTGACGGTCAGAAATTTCATTTTTCAGTCTTTCAATTGAACACATTGAACATCGAGGGAACTGAGGGAAAGAGAAATTACTGGTGGTCTTCACCGCGAATCAGTCTCTTCGATAAAGCTACCTACGAAAATGGTAGACCAGTGTTCGAGGGGTATAATCCCGAAGTATTTAAGAGAATATTAGCATTTTATAGGAATGTTTAAATCGCAGTCATAAAAATCGTATATAAGGACATGGAATTTACCAATTTTTTTTCAACAATTTAACAATATTTTTTTTCCCCGTTATTTAAGGTCGCTGTCGAACATCTACGGTTGTAAGCCACCACCCTTCCTTACATATTTTGTATGGCATTTTTTGTGGCTTTCCCGGCTCATGAGGTGACGATGGATGACGTTGGTGTGTCTGATTCTCAATCTGTACATTGCTATTTCTTCTCTTCTAGTTTTTGGATTATGTTTGGGTCTCTCTTCGAAAATATTATCTCTTATATTGTGCAGTTTAGTAGACATTAACTTCCAGTCTTCGTTCCATTTTTTTATGAATTTTTTATTCTCTGTGATAATCAACAACTTTTAATGATCTAGAAATCGTAAAACAGGGGTTGCAATCTCACATGGTAACATGACATGCCCCAAAGTGTCCAAAGTGTCTGCTGCTATCCCTATGCTTTACCTGGCTCTTTTTAGCCCGTACCCTTATCATATAGGAAGCAGGGTCCTTCGTTACCATCCGACAATGCAGTCCCTATGTTCATCAGATAGCGCGACGTACCCCTTTAGCTGCTAGCTCATAGCTCCTCTCCCAAACTCCTGAATCTTTCAGCATGCCGAAAACATCATTTGCCTAGAGTTCTGCGAATACTCCCGGTAATGATGCCGTGGTTTCATCCGGTAATTCCCCCACGACAAAGGATCTAGTCTCAGGATGAGGAGCAATGGAGAAATTAGGTAACAACTGTAGGCAGTGGGAAGAGCAAGAGAGACATATAGCTTGGAAGCGGTAAGGAATGAAGGGACAAGAAGAGCTTAGCTACGCGAGAAGGCGGTGCATTTTCGGGCAAGTTGGCTGAGGCAAGTTGTGTAACAAACTTTGCTTCGGATTGGTAGCCCGAGGGATGTAAGAAACTCAGTGGGAAAGTGGGAGGGCGCACTGAGTGGAGTGAGAGAATAAAGAGGGCTGGTTCTGAGGAAAGTTTCAGATAAAGGTAAGGGAGGAATGTGATGAAGTAATAGCGTGGGGGAGGAAATAAAAGAGAGATGAGTCAAGTGAGAGGAAAAGCGGTGGAGCAACTGAGGGAAGAGATTCAGTTAGGATTCTATCCTACATCAGCTCTCTTACCCATCCAACCTGATACATATACCTTGTCCAATAGTCTCTCCTTTGGGAAATGGTTTCATGAGGTTATTCGATGGTTACGAAAACTGGAATCCTATTTTTGTTGTCAAATCCAGGCAATTTTGGCAACACAGACTAACGGAAGAGTGGATATTATGTTTAATTTTCAAATGGTGTCTCAGTAAAAGTAATGCTCATCAACATTATTCATATTGTTATTTCTTGGAGAATCATACAAGGAACCTTCTTTGATCGTGTTTGTTCGAAGCCTTCCACCATCTTGCCCGCCCTATAATTTATATAACCCCTAATCCCTAATAATCACCAAATATTTTCCTCCATAAGGATCCTGCCTCACCCCGACTTGTTCAATAACAAAAATTCCATCCACTTGAATATGACACCAAATACCCGCATAGGGCCGATAACAATCGTCTAAAAAAATCCAAAGTCATTGGGCACATGGCGTGACTCCTCAGTCTTGCCTTCGCAAAAACCTCCCATCGGCGGAAGCATTCTTCCCTATTGCTTTTCCATTTTTTTTTTCCAACTCCTAAAATGTAGTCGTCGTGCGAACGTCAAACAAACAACCGGCAATTAAATGCAAATACAGCTAATGCGTTCTGACCCAACAAATGCAAGTCACTTTGACTCGTTATGTTACAGTGTCGTTTCTCTCCTCAACACTGGGGTCATTCAATGCCGTATCTTCGCACATCATGAGAGTAGTGACGCAATTAAATCGTACTTACCACTTCATCTGCGGACAAAAGTCCCGCATAACATTTTCATTGGGAACGAATGGTGGAGATGAGAATGGAATTGAATTATGCAGTTTGTGGGGTTCAACTATTCAGCGGGTGAATGTAAGATGGATATCTGCTGACCTGGAGAGTATGGAAGAAAATTTCTAGACAATCATCTCTACACCTGACGAGCAGCGGAAGAACTGAGCGCCCCCACCGGAAGTCTATTCGGGCTTGTCCGTTAGCAAGATCTGTACCTTCTTCAGTGCTTTTGGATTTAAAAAATGAAAAGTGTCGCTTAATTAGTCCCAATAATAGCAGATTCGGCAATTGCAAACCGCTAATTTGTCGGTGGTTACACAGGTGGCGCTGGTGTGTCGACGCTCTCTATTGGATGCTTCCGCCCGAGTCATGTTAAAGATGGCCTGTGATTGGTTGTCGCGGCACGAGGCACTTTAGTCACGTCTCGGCTGGTCTCAGGTTTTGAATATTCGATCATTAACAAAAAAATGGAAGAAAAAAAATTGTCGATTAGTATTCCTTATTGGAGGCTATATTCTTATTGAATGGCTTGATCGATTCCAATGTCTTTCCAAATTGCGTCTTTTATTACTTTAGGTATAATTAATTTTCTAGCTTTGCACATAATCTCTAAATAATCGTACAATCACGTTACAATTCCCATCGACTTAATCTTCCCTTCATCCATCTTACCTTCTCAGTCTCCACGCTCGCAACCATAATCCATCTTCCATTCACGGTTAAATCCATCGTGGCAAACCCCAACCATTCACAGGGTGATGCATATGTGGTCTTCCTTTTCACTGGATCTTGTATACCTGTCGACAGACTATCTCATTGAATCCTCAGTGTCGCTGTCGTTCGGCCCCATGACGTTGCGCGATTCGTCGCTTTGGTAACAAGAGAGAGAAAAGGATATGGCGGATTGATGCGCGGTAAATGCGCGCGCTTTCGCATCATCCCCCCCCCCCCGACGGTATTATCGGCATTATTCGTTGTAAACCTCTTAGGAGAACGAATGGGCCTGATAACTCGGGGATTATCCTGGTTATTTTTTCCATCTGAATTTTAACCAATGGTAAGAGAGTGTATGTGACATTTGCGGTGGAGTGGTGATGGTACTTTGCTGATTTAATGGAACTTTATGGGGTTGTGAACTTTTTCATGCGTATTGGAGTATCACTTAATTTTAGAAAATCAATTTGTGAAATTCCCCTACCCCCCCCCCCCCACCCACCTACATGCACCCACCCACCACCCATCTACATGGACCCACCCACCCACCCACCTACATGGACCCACCCACCCACCCACCTACATGCACCCACCCACCCACCCACCTACATGCACCCACCCACCCACCCACCTACATGCATCCACCCACCACCCATCTACATGGACCCACCCACCCACCCACCTACATGGACCCACCCACCCACCCACCTACATGGACCCACCCACCCACCCACCTACATGCACCCACCCACCTACATGCACCCACCCACCTACATGCACCCACCCACCTACATGGACCCACCCACCCACCCACCTACATGGACCCACCCACCCACCCACCTACATGCACCCACCCACCTACATGCACCCACCCACCTACATGCACCCACCCACCACCCATCTACATGGACCCACCCACCCACCCACCTACATGGACCCACCCACCTACATGCACCCACCCACCCACCCACCTACATGCATCCACCCACCACCCATCTACATGGACCCACCCACCCACCCACCCACCTACATGGACCCACCCACCCACCTACATGGACCCACCCACCCACCCACCTACATGGACCCACCCACCCACCCACCTACATGGACCCACCCACCCACCCACCTACATGGATCCACCCACCTACATGGACCCACCCACCTACATGTATCCACCCAGCCGCCTTCACCAACGCACCTACACACCCACCCACCTAGACCCACCACCACACATACACACACACGCAAATTTTCATTTAAATGACTTAGGGGGTCATGAAACGTCAATACATGATTGAATTTGAGACTTTTCATTTTCGAGAGCATTACAATAACTTTCCCTATTATTCATAATTTTAAGACTTATCCTTTATATACTTAAAACACGTTTGATCCTTGTTGCAATTACTGAAAATTGGTTGACTCTCAGCGAATTTCAGAGCTTGCGTCTTATTCTTAGGAAGGGGAGGAATTTGTGAAGAGTTTAGGGTACATGTGAGTAAAGATGAGAGAAATTGGGGGTGGGAGAAGCCGTGCTATAGTATCTCTAGGGAACATCGAGGGGTAGCGGAACGTTTACTGAAGCCTTCGCGACAGGAATGAAATCAGAACGTCAGGTCTCCGCTCGTGTATCTGAGAGGCTTCTTTGAGGGCTTTTTCAGCTTTTCGTATTATCGCCACTCGGTTAGATTCTTCAGGATCAATAGCGAGATTATTCGGGGATGATGCCCGAATTGAGGAGTTGGGGGTTAGTGGAGCAGGTTTACGAGTTTGTGTGTGTTTCAGGTTGTAGGGAGGTCGAGGTGTAAGGCGTAAATATGATGAATTTTTTATCAAAGTTCATATCCACCGTAGGGAAAAAAGTACCAATCGTACTTATCAGGAATAAGTTCCAGCACACATGCTCCACCTCCCCCCCCCCCCCCCCCCCCAACGGCAGGAACATTCGGCTAAAGAACATATGTCCAAAGAACACGGCGGCGAAGTGCTCATTATGCGACCAAATGGCCAGGGTTCCTCGACCAAACAATTTTCAGGATTCAAATAATATTTTTGGGCAATCCTCCATTACACGATGCTTACTACGTCTCGTGGGAACTCAGGTGAGCGATTATCTCGTTCACCGGAAAATTACGTCATGGATATGAGATAACATTCTTACATCGCCACGTGTCCCTGAAAGAAAATAAAGCTATCCCAATTAATCCTTCTCTATCCTGAATTTCAATTTGCCTCGGGAATTTGTCATGCGTGTGTTATCAATGGGAATTTAGCCATGTCTGTTGGTCCAATAAATACGACCTGACGTTTTGAGTCAACTGTATCTCAACTGAAGTAACTCGTCTAAAATGCCCCATCCCTTATCGGGAATCTTTGAAACTGCGGTGGGTGGGGGGGGGGGGGGGGGGGGAGGCGGCCGGCGGCTCAACGTTTCACACGAACACACGTATGCAACAGAGCCCTTGCTTTGGGTATTGGCGAACCCATTCCGAACAATGCGACCACTCGGGCACGAGTATTTAATTGTATCCGGTTCGCTCTCCTGCGTTTATTGGGGTGCAACTCAATCCCCGAACCCTCCTGAATGCTCTCGTTATAGAGTTCCTCAGGAAGATGGATGCCTTCACTCCTTGGTTACCGAGATAACTGATTTTCATTTTTCCACCCACGTGGGAATAAAAAGTGTTGGTATGTTTCCATGGAAATTGAGGAGAGATGTATATGTGTGCGATGTACTTTTTTTTTCCTCCGTTGTGCTGTCTTGTACTTAGCCTGGTCGATGCTCTGAAGCATTTTCTTCGAAAGGGAGCAGTGGGCACCCATCCGGCTGGGGCCGACTTTCGCCATTTAGGTCATCGTATTTCTAAGCACGGGGTAAACCTTCAGAGACCTCTGTGCTACGATGGGGATGTGTGTGGGTGAGTGGGTGGGTGGGTAGGTGGGTGGGTGGGTGGGTGGGTGTGAGTGGGTGGGTGTGGGTGGGTGGTATCTCACCAATCATTATCAACATACTCAATACACGGAAATCTTCTAAACATACAGGGATTCCAAAATTTTCACCGACCAAAATGAACAAAATAAAACAATGTGTGCAAAATTTATTCCTATTTTAACTTCCGATAGGGAAAGTTATTGCAATGTCTTCGGAAATGGAAAGTCGCAAATTTATCATATGTCCGCGTTTCATGATTCCCTGAGTCATTTTGGGGCTCATTTTGAGGGGGCCTATATGTGCGTGTCTGTGCGCCTGTATACACAGAGAGACATTTCACCTGTAAAGATAACTAATTACATAGGGCTGAGGTCGCATGGTAATGGATACAATATGGTTGGTAACAACTATGATTTTTATTCAACTTTCGTTACTAAAACTGTATTACAATGTGTGGGATGAAGCATCACCGTATTTGAGTAGTAACCATAACACGAATACACACTGGACGCAGTACTCAATTTATTAGGACGTCCCAATCACACAATGTTTAGTTATGAGACCTAAAATTAGACTAGTCCTGGAGTGACGTAAATTCTACTTACATCATTACTAAGTCAATTACTAAGTCATCATAAAACACTTGTCTGTGGGATTATTATGATGACCAATAAGTATATAGTTTCATGATCATTTCTCTCTATTTCTGTTAGCTAGTGAGTTAGAACTCACTGAACGAGAAGTTCAAAAAACTGATCACTGTGTGAATGTAGTTGTGGTAACAATTGTGAATTTAGTTGACAAGCGTATGGTTTGACGGTAAAAGTCGCAAAATCTTCTTCACTCTATCTCAATAGTGATGGTATGTTGATGGAAAAAATCAACGAAATTAATCAATCTTCGAAACTCACGGTTCCATAAGCTCAACACACTGCGTACACTTATCTACACGCGCACTGAAAAATTAAACTTACTTAATTATCGTAATAAATTCGAAATGTCGAATACTTTAAAAAATTGCTTTGCTTTATGAATATTTCAACGTAAATACGTTTGATTTATTGCCGGAAGAAAGAACAATCTCGAATTAATCGTATGAAATTACTGCATACACATAGGCTTGATGGCTCCCGCATCGTGCACGTATTTTCCAAGCTCGGGTTATACGTGTAATGTATTTTAAAAGCATTGCCTTTTGGAGGGCAGCGTCAAAAGCCGATGTAAAATATGATCAAATAAAGCGACGCGGGGAATTAGATTTGCCAAGCTCTTTCCCTACCTCTGACGTCAACCTGCGCATGCGCACACTATCCTAACACTCGTGTCTATTCGGTGAAAATCGTGTCAAAGCATTTCCATCTCGTCTGACGCTAATAAGGCGAATAATAACAAAAATAGCGCGAGTCAATTTACGTCTACACGAGTTGTGACGTAATTATTGTAATTGATTTTTAGTTTTTACATTTTCCGAAATTTTTGAAACGTTCAAACTTGCGCTGCCGCCATACGAGACGAGACAAAAATTTCAACTCTCTCGTCTTATTATAAAACCAATTGTTATCTCGTCTCGTCTCGAGGGTCGAGAATGCAATACAATCTCGTATTGTCTAGATTTTTTCCACTCTTTCCAAAGGCTGGTTCATTAATATGAAAACACCGGAAACGATTGAGTGATATTCATGCTGAAATGCTTCTGTGCCTTCATTCTTGGTTCCAGTAATCATTAACACCAAAATTGAAAAATCTCATCAAATATCCGTTGTAATTATAAGGAAATAAAATATTGTCAAAGAGTGGGTATTCATTTTGGTAGTTATGTTGACAGAAATATATCTTCAAATTCTTGCACTGTAGAATAAATTAAATTTCCTAATTGTATCAACAATTTATTATCATCACTATTGAAGTGGAACTTCTTTAAGCGCGTCATGCATTTTGAACGCCCGGACTGAACCCGACTCAAGACCGACACGAAAAATCATGAATATTTGAGTAGACGCATGGTGAGCATGAGGATGAGACTTATGCGCGTTACTTGAGTGCGAGTGAGACGCCAATAGGGCTGCGGCCGCAATAACAACGATGACTTTAATATTTTACCCAGTGGAACAGTATAAACAATTGCAATTGTTAATAACATTGCATATACTGTACGAATGCCAAAATGTAATCCGCGCGCAGAAATGATTCTGTGCCTTCATTCTTGGTTCCAGTGTTCATTACCACCAAAATCGAAAAGTGCCATCAAATATCCGTTGTAATTATTGAGAAAGAAAATATTGCGAAAAAGTGGGTGTTCATGTTGGTAGTTATATTGACAGAAATATATCTTCAAATTTTTACACTGTTGAATAAATGAAATTTTCTAAATGTGTGAACAATTTATTACCATCATCATTATTTCTTAGGTCGCATCACATCTCTCTCATATTATCTCGACCTGGTGATAACCATGAAATTGCTCTCTTGAAATTTTCCAAAATTCAAATTTTTTGGCAAACATGTACCTCAGGTCCGCAACACGTGCTCAAACCCTAAATTGGGCGTTTATTTTCACTGATGGCTGAGGCATGTGGGCTAATAAATGTGCATAGCGTGACACGAGTGAGATGGAGGGTCGAGTGGATACGAAGAGCATGAGGTAGCCCAAGGGCGGAAGGGGGTGGTTGATGTAATTTTTGCCCGTTTGATGTATTTAATAGAATCAAGCGTGCACCAAGTAGGCGCCACTCAATTTGCCGGGGTGCGACTAATGGCTGACACAGTATAGAGATACTATAGTTCACTATCTCCACTTGTATCAAACGGGGTGAAATAGTTGACAGGGCTTGAGAGGTTTAAAGATCTGTAGTCAATTTTTTTTTCTCCTTTTTTTGTTCACCACTCTTTTCTCGCGAACACCGACTTTGAGTGTTATGACAGCGAGAAAAGGCGAGGAATATTGAATTAGTCTCGGCAAACCTGGTCGTCTACCACTTTGGAATTTTATAAAATTTAGTGTTGCATTCAGTGTTGAAGCTAGGAAATGGCACTGAGTGGACAATTATAGGCAGGCCAAATATTTTGGAGTACTAATGATAAAGTTTCGTAAAAGCACTAATTTTTCCCACTATCTTCCCAAACTCTTCCATCAAGCTACCATGGTTTGCGCATTATCTAAAATGCTCTATATTCCCATTAATGGTGCTTTCATTACCCCACCATTCTTCTCAGTAAATCGGGTGGAATGATATCTCTCCCCCGCTTATTCTTCATCCACTGCTCTCTGTCACTCGAGTGAGTGTATTTAGACGGGGTCCCTGAAATGCAGTAACTGTGTGACATTAAGCGGGATGCTATTGCTTGGGTGCCCAGCACGCCACTCCTGACCCATTCCCAGGGTTGCCATGTTTTCTGCTTCGAGAAACCAGTGCGCTGAATATTGTTTGATCATTCCCGTACAGGGCAACCGGATACGACCACACATCGGCCCAAGCTCGACGTCGACATTGCCGAGCCTCGCAACCAACATAGACCGCAGTTACTGCCGATACCTGGATGATAACACCGGGCCGACTATCGCCCCCTATATTCGACCAATACTCCGCACCAATGATAGCCCAATGTAGGCTGCAGAAAATAGCCGAGGTTGATGCCGATGTTGCGATCAACGGTACTAAATGCATATAATAATCAAAAGCAACGATTACAAAGTAATCTAGCTGAGTTTTTGGAGCTAATTATCATCTTGCTATGAACCCTTTGCCACTTTATATCGGAAAAAGCCGTTTATACGTTTTTTTTCCACCCATCCTGGCAATCAAACCCGGATCATCAGATTACCAAATCTGCGCGCTAACCACTTACACGGGTGTGGAATTTTTGTCTAACAAGATGTCAGGAAATTCGACTTTTTTGAGATTCATTTTTGCAAAAACCATCTAGAAATATTGCCCCCCCCCCCGGCACCACCCACTTGAGCCACCCATCCTCCCTGGGTGTCTAGAAATGCGTTTTCACGCCAATTTGTCTCACCGGAAGCTTTCACGAGTCTTTACGGGGCGGCACCCCCTCATCACCCTGTACCAATGTATCCCACATCTGTGTTGAGTTATCTATGTTGGTGACGTGTTGAATTTAGGGGAGTTTTTGCACGTGTATCTGCGGCCAACTCGTTCATCCACCAGTGAGTTTATGCATTATGCGTATGTATGAATGTACGTGGAGTTGGGTGCAATGTTGGATTGTTAATGCGAGCCTCATGAAATTACTAATTTGCCGAAAAATAAATCGCTCATTGATGCACTTCATCAAAAGAATTGATCATTGCAAAACGTCATTCAGGATCAAACGGTGTCCACAATTTTTGGACCACCAATTTTCTGAATAATGTTAGATTACTTTACGACTTCATTCTCCAAGACTCATCGACAATACATTGTGCTGATACATCAAGATGTATCGTTTATTTATTTATATCGTTTTTATTTTCTACTTCTCCATGAAGAGTATTTTCTTAAGATTTTTTTGTTTCGCCTCCGATGCCACAGGTCGAATATGTTTCGTAGAATCATTCTTGGCCATTGAAACACACCCTGGAATGAGAGCCACTCGACGTCACTCAAAGTAAGGAACTTGTGCGAAGGATGATTCAAGCGGAATCTGATACACAAAAGGGTAGGTATTTCTTTGGGACACGAGTGCCAGTCGACAATGATGGGCTTTCAGAAAATATACAAATATAATCATCCATTGTTTTCGACTCCATTGGTATTCGAAGGGTATTAAAAAGATACCTAGAAAGAGTGAACTACTCTCAAGTATACACACAAATTGTAACAGCTATAGTGAGGCAGTGTGATCAGTTGGGCCTTCGATAATTTCGTGTGGTGGAAAATTTTCCTGGAGAGCTGTGATGAAAAACTTGTTAACAAGTAGTTTTGAGGATGACTATTATAATAAATTCGTAGATTTGTTTTATTTACGCTTCGGTCCGATTTAGGATACACTGCGAGCCCTGCGACCAATTACTATTTTTCTTATACTATAGCGTCACCCCGGCCGTAAGCGGCCGGATGTTGACCGACTTTTTAGATTAACTTTTTTCTCATTTAAATGATTTGGAGTTTGAAATGGCATTTAAAATATTTTGATTTTCCATTTGTGTAAGCATTAAATTTGAGTTTGATTTTAATTGTTTTAATTGAATTTAAGAATAGATATAAATGTTTGCATTGAAATTTGAATTTGAATTAAATGTGAATTTGAAAAAAAAATTTCAACGTGAAATTGAATTTTAGAATCGGAAAAATGAAATTGTAAATTTATCGAATTTAAAATATGAGCGTGGCGAAGAGGAACATGGCGCCGCACATTTCAAAGCCAATCAGACTGAACATGAACGAAAACAGTATGGCGGATCGCATGACAGCCCATGCCAATTGAAATTAGTGTAATGGCCGCTGCCATGACATGGTTGGTCATTTTTAGGAAGGATTAGTGGTGGATGAAGTCGACGATGCACAAACAACACGTTTACTCGAGGACGTGCCTGGACGAAAAGACGGTTATGACACTCAGAGTACGTAACTATGGCGCGGGACCACAGTACGCATGCCTTGCAGATGCGCAGAAGCAAAAAAGTTTTTGCGCAAACGTCAATTGCAAATTGTGCGTACGCATTACACAAGTGTCGCTCATGAGAATTCATATATTTTGTGTCGATTCCTCGATGTCAGTCGCAAAACAATCGATTACTCGCATCTAGTCGACTTTCATATCGATCTGTCGATTCTCCTGTCGATTGTTTTCTCTTCTTTTTATTTCCTTACTAGTTCCTTGCCGGTGGCCGCTACGCGGCCACATGCATTTCCGAATGCCATTTCGATTTCAATTTTTATCATGGCATCGATAATCGAGATTTTTCTTCGATAATCGATTTATTGCGATTCTCATTCGATTTGTGGTCGAAGCTCTCAATTATATATAAGGACTAGTTCCTTGCCGGTGGCCGCTACGCGGCCATATACATTTCCAAATGCGATTTCGATTTCAATTTTTATCATGGCATCGATAATCGAGATTTGTCTTCGATAATCGAGTTTTTCTTCGATAATCGATTTATTGCAATTCTCATTCGATTTGTGGTCGAAGCTCTCAATGATATATAAGGACTAGTGTCTTGTCGGTAGCCGCTACGCGGCCACATGCCTTTACTTCTCTGTATTCTCGTTCGATTTCGATTGTTCCATCGATAATCGAGATTCTTTCTTCGACTTTCGAGTTTTCGAATTCGATAATCGATTTATTTTCCTGGTCGAAGCTCTCAATTATTTGTATAGATAATAATAATATATAGTTACCATCACTATTGAGATAGAGTGAAGAAGATTTTGCTACTTCTACCATCAAACCATACGTGTACGCTTGTGTGATCGGTATGCTCTAATAAATTGAGTACTGCGTCCAGTGTCTATTCCTGTTATAGTTATTACTCAAATACGGTGATGCTTCATCCTATACATTGTAATACAGTTTTAGTAACGAAAGTTGAACCAAAATCATAGTTGTTACCAACCATATTGTATCCATTACCATGCAACCTCACTATGTAATTAATTATCCTTCCAGGTGAAATTTCCCTCAGTGTTGCTGTCGGTGTTTTCGACATGTTGATGCAAAGTTTAGCCCGATACCTACCTGGTGTTGCCACTTTAGAAGTCCAGGGTTCAAATCCAAGTCGCGCTGATTGATGCGGACACCAAGCTTCATTTCTAACTGCTTTGCTGACCTACACATCGCAGACCTCCATCGTTGCTTAGCACTCAAAAGCAACATAAATACCGCGAGTATTAGTTGATGCTGTCCATTTGTTGGAGCCCTGGTCATCATGTATAATTGATGCGTTGTCCTGTTGAGACTGAATATAGACAGAGGTAAACCAGCTGATTGTCAACCACTAACTGCAGATCTTTACTACAGTTTTTCCCTACTGGGGTTGTCTGATGACACCTCATAGCCGATTTCCCCAGTTTACCCTATAGTGATGTCCAATTTCAATGAGTTTTCATCGGAGAAAATCAGTTTTTAATCCTCAACCTTCATTATTTTCCGCTTCATTCAAAGTAAAAGATTTGCTTTCATGAGGTCGGCTTTTGGCTTCGTCCAAAGCCACAGTGCAGTATCGTGGCCAACTGTATATAATAACGAGAAGAAACCCAACGTAGTATATTTCCCCGGGGCCCAGAGAGCTTAGCCACCACTTCACCCCCTCCCCCCCCCCCCCTCCCCATTACCCGTACCGTCATCCGCCGTTATATATATAACGCTATCAGTCTCAATTCACAGTGGCTCCAACCCCGTGTGCAGTACAAGATCATATCGGAGCAGATAATTGGTCGACAATCCTCTCGACTGAAACCTTCCTTTCCCCCACCCCCACCCACCCATTGCCGATTTCAACTACTGCAGAATCCCGGGTTAGGGAGAGGAGTGCTCGACGAGGCATTAAGGGATTGTTTTAATTAAAAGCAACTCGCTGAGCTTTTTTCCACTTTGCTATTCCCTCTTGGTCACAGGACAGAATGTAATCCCGAAAATGTTCATTGGGTATTGATGTGAAATCGTCATGTTCAACTTTATGCTATCACCGCGCTTGGAAGTCACACTGAGAGAAAAATGTGGAATTCACAACTATAAAATATAGTGAAATAAGACCTTGACAATTTCCCTCAGATACCATCACTATTGAGATAGAGTGAAGAAGATTTTGCTACTTTTACCATCAAACCATACGCTTGTCAACTAAATTCACAATTGTTACCACAATTACATTCACACAGTGATCAGTTTTTTGAACTTCTCGTTCAGTGAGTTCTAACTCACTAGCTAACAGAAATAGAGAGAAATGATCATGAAACTATATACTTATTGGTCATGATAATAATCCCACAGACAAGTGTTTTATGATGACTTAGTAATTGACTTAGTGATGATGTAAGTAGAATTTACGTCACTCCAGGACTAGTCTAATTTTAGGTCTCATAACTAAACATTGTGTGATTGGGACGTCCTAATAAATTGAGTACTGCGTCCAGTGTGTATTCGTGTTATGGTTACTACTCAAATACGGTGATGCTTCATCCCATACATTGTAATACAGTTTTAGTAACGAAAGTTGAATAAAAATCATAGTTGTTACCAACCATATTGTATCCATTACCATGCGACCTCGGCCCTATGTAATTAGTTATCTTTACAGGTGAAATTTCTCTCAGTGCAGGTGAAGCTCTTTCGATTTTTACAATTCATAGACATTTCTCGTGAGGAATTGTTTATCCTTTCCATTGAATGTCCATCGTCATTGCCCTCTAAAATTCATCAACAGCATCAGCAAATGATCGCCTATATGCATTGAATGGTTAAGTTATGGCTTTAACAAAAAGGAGCATGGCCCTTAAGATGTGTCCATCATCCATCTCCATCATCATGATCGCGGCAAGTGGTGATTACAGGGCTGTTGGTTCATCGCAAAGTCACTATGTAGAAAGAACGTCATACCCGGGGCAAAAGGGAATTTTTTTTTCCACCGCTATAGTCTCAAACATCACTATATACATACACTTCCTCGTGATAGTGATCAGTGATGCGGCGTCAGTGAAAGAACATTCAAGAGGTAAAAAATTAAGAAAGGTGTTAGGTGGGAGGGGGAGTAAGCCTGTGATTGTGCTCAGTTAGTCCTTTGAAAAACAGTTACAGTTTTTGTTAGGAAATAATGACGGGGGGGGGGGGGGAGGGATGAATTCCAAGGCGCATAAGTTTGCCCCAAACATTGCGGGACCAATTATAAGACTGGTTCCAAAAATCGCGAAAATCGTGAACAAATCATCCGATCAAGGTCCTGTATGACGCAATCGAAGCGTCTTACCGTAACTTAGAGCTGATTAGTTTTTGCTCCATATATGTCTGCTGGTTTCTATTGCCATCAACACTTTCAATTGTTTATAACGCTGTATCTCACGAAATATTATAGATACGCAAAAATGTGTCAAATAAATGTTGTTCCTTATAAAAAAATACATATTTTGTGTCCTCTGACGTTTTTCGTATCTTCAACCGTTTCGGCGTTAGAGCGTTATTAACAAGTGAAATGATCTAGAGAGCTCTATGGCGGGAAAAATGAGAGATTGGAAAGAAAGTACACACACACACGCAGACATAGGGAAGTTATAATTTAGTTACGCGGTCAAACCCACAGCCCATTTCAATATTTCGTTCTCCAATCATTTACATTCCTACCTCACGTTGGTGTTGTTTAATCGATTTTTTCTTACGAGATATCCGTGAAAAAAAAAACCCTCGGCATCTCAAGCGCGCATCTCTGTCGGATGTTAAAGCGGGCAGGATAAATAAACGCGGCGGTCCAAGCCTCTCATCTTGGACACCTCTATTTTCATCCCCCGCCACAATCGACATGATACAAAATTTTGCTGTATCATCCAATGGGACTGACGCGCCTTTACTCGCGCCCTCTAAAGTGGGCATATAACAATACCCAAGCGGTTCAGCTTCAATGGCATCGTGATGCACGGATAATTTATCTCATTAAATTGAAATTATTTTTTTTTCGAGGTACTTAATGGGTGAATCATGGTGTCAGGAAGATTTTAATGATCGGGAATGTTGATACGATGGGCCGAAACACGGATGCAAACAATGTGCAGCAGATCGGCATTTTTTAGTGGAGGACATTTTCACGTACTTAAAATTCCGCAACAATGTAATAGCTGTTTGTGTGTCGATAAGGCAATGACTCTGCTCGCCTTCGGCGGGCCTCGTCCATGCCTTACCGCCACCTCGTGGGGCAAACTCACCCGCCTCGCAAACCGCCGTTTATCGGCCGCATGACACAGGCTATTTTTTTCCACGTATGCATGACCTGCGGAAGGGGGGGGGGGCGGAGGGGTGCAGGGGGGGGGGTGTGGGGGGGGCGGAGCCCCCCCACCTGGAAAAAACACAACAGCAAAAGAAAATAGAATAAAAGTAAAAAAAATACTAGAAGGCAAATTGAATACTCCAACTATTTTACTTCATCTGGGGTTTCTGGGATCCAATCGTCCATTTTTTTTGTCAATAAATTTTTTACGTTAATAAGATCACTACGATCGGATATTTCACGCACACTGGCTGATCTGATGTTGTGTACGCGAGTTGGAAACTACGAGAGGGGTTAGAAATCAGTGGCGCCACGCACCGACCGAACTATGCAATATTTTCTCCTCTCGGTTGTGAAGAGTGACGGTTATCGGCGCACTTCAAGTAGGACTTTTGAGTGGCTATGGCCCGATAAGTAATGAAAAAAGGCCATGGCTCCCACATTCTCGCGTTTTGACGGCCATAGACGATAATTTCACCTTATCGACCGAACAAGCGGCCCCAAATCACCACTTTTCAGGCATCAGTGAAAAAAATCCAATTGGCCCCATGAAGACTTGACCCTTTTCGACATTTGCCAGGTGTAGAACACCTGTCATCGTGGATCATTGCGGGCCGTCTTCAGTTTTTGTTGGTGTGTATTAGGAGAGTTTTGCCACAGTTGGACGAGATACTTGTAATGCTGGGAAACAACGAAAGGTCACGCGGCGGTACCTGCAAGCTTTGGCAGACATTCAAAAAAAAAAAAAAAATTTCCATTTTCCGGTGCCAAAGTGTCCTCACCTACCTGTGACCACTTCCACCATAAGAAATCTTAAATCGCGTAATCGGCTTTACCATCGTTGGTACTGCTATTGAAAAGCTTGACGATTCTTCGAGAATTTAGGAGGCGAACCTGCTAAACAAACACTTGTCAAAGGGGACAATGAGGTGCGACAATGCTTATCGCAGTGACATCTTGCTCTGGCTTTGGATAATTTCCAAAAAAATCCCGCAGATAATCCCGTCTTTCTGCCGACAACTGACCTGAATTTGTCGTAAATTGGAGCACTTCGGTAAATGCCCCTTGGTGATGGGGAGAGACGGGAGATTTGGATTTGGCTGTCTGTTAAAAGACGAAAAAAAATCTATCAAAATAGATTTTCATAAATCTACAAAAAACATGCTCTCGTGATATACTTTGTTTTATTTCGAGTGAGAAGTAAAGTTCGTTGTGGTAACCAGAAAATTTTTGACTGAGACCCGACAGTCTGCTTGCAGATGCGAGGACGTTAACAGCCTTTCACAATTTAATCTTACCAAATTTACAATTGAGCATTCGTCGATATTGCTCTGTGCAATTCGATTTCAATTTACAAATGTATTCAATTGTTATCAATGTGTGTTAAACAATAGAAGAAAAATAGCCACACTAATTTACAAAAAAATTGCTCACCATATCTGGGACTTTAACAAGTCAGAACTTTCTTTTTTAAGACATGAGGACGTCTCAATTAATACACTCCCCGAATAGTACAGAAAGGTGTGAAAATGCTTATCGGGGTAAAATATCTTTAGTTGTTCTCCCAAAATCCCACTGGTAATCCCTCCTTTCCGCTGACGACTGACCCAAATCTATGGTAAATTGGCGCACTTTAGTGCACGCCGTGACGGCTGGGCGGGGGAGGGGGGGGGGGAGGGAGGAGGAGGAGAAGAAGGAGGGGATTTGGATTATCAGTCGATTAAGAGCGAGGATTGAGTCTTTCAGAAGTTGCAGATCAGAAATTGAATGGCGGTGAAACGACGCCGCGCGGGAACCTAACCCGATCCGGGGGGGGGGGAGGGCACCATAGGTGCCCGCCATCGTGGCACAGGGGTTTCCGGGAGTTTACCCTGCGTTCAGAAATGCGATGGCCTAAATGGCGAAAGTCGGCCCCAGCCGCCTGGATGGGTGTCCAGTAGGGCCTTTCGAAGAAATGCTGAAGAGCAAGGGAGTACAAGAGAGGGGTGGGGGGTGCAAGAGAGACGGCAAAAGGAGAAACATTCCCAACACCGCGGTGTTTCACGTGATGCTCATTTCTACGCTTCACAGAGAGTAAAAATTGCAAAGAGGATCCCTTTCAAAGACGATATAGTCAGTGGTACGGACAGCATCCTGGTCAAAGGTTATCATCAAGGTTTCAACCGTATGGGCAAGACTGAAAAATAAGAAAAAAAAAAAAACAAATCATAAGTGGACAGTGGAGATTTCTGCGGTGGCGGTTGACTCGGACGGTATCATTTCTCTGGTGTTAAGGCCGCTGTTCCGGCTCTCACTCACCGGACGACAATGGACCAATGGCTGAGCCGATAATGAGCGGCCATTGTCGCTTTGGGTTCCTCCACACACGCGTGAACCACCACTGTACATGGAAAAGGGGTGTCGATGGGCAGGAAGGAGGTGGGGTGGCGGGGGAGTAGTGATCAGAATCGGTCTCGACCACAGCTTTGGCTGTCATTACGGGTAATCGCAGCGCAATGCAATACGTACGCGCTTTCACCCACACATTTGTATATTTCGTGTACTGCCAGTTTGAAAAGTATCGATCTTTGAAACGTACTGACTTGGACAGGATCAACATGAAGGGCATGAATTGTTAGAAATATGAAATTAGTATGGTAGTATTTCGGAATTAATGGTAAGGGGCTACGTTGTCAAATTTGGTACTGGTGATTAGTCCGAGGCATTATACATCCTGCTAGTCAAAAGTTCCCAGCCGTTCCGTTGGCTATACCTTGGACTATGCAGAAGTACCTGCAAATACCAACGAAGGGTTCCTCATTTTTTTTCACTGATGCCTGAAAAGTAGTGATTTGGGGCCGCTTGTTCGGTCGATAAAGTGAAATTATCGTCTATGGCCGTCAAAACGCGAGAATGTGGGGGCCATGGCCTTTTTTCATTACTTATCGGGCCATAGCCTGTCAAAAGCCCTACTTGAAGTGCACCGATAACCGTCACTCTTCACAACCGAGAGGGGAAAATATTGCATAGTTCGGTCGGTGCGTGGCGCCACTGATTCCTAACCCCTCTCGTAGTTTCCAACTCGCGTACACAACATCAGATCAGCCAGTGTGTGTGAAATATCCGATCGTAGTGATCTTATTAACGTAAAAAATTTATTGACAAAAAAAATGGACGATTGGATCCCAGAAACCCCAGATGAAGTAAAATAGTTGGAGTATTCAATTTGCCTTCTAGTATTTTTTTTACTTTTATTCTATTTTATTTTGCTGTTGTGTTTTTTCCAGGTGGGGGGGGGGGAGGGGGCTCCGCCCGGGGTGAGTCCCCTCACCCGCCTCGCAAACCGCCGTTTATCGGCCTTATGACACAAATAGCTATAGGGTGTGAGTGGAATTGATTGGTTTAATAGTATATTTCGATGCAAGTGCGATTGGGTTTGTACCACATGTGTCGAACGATGGTTTTTGATAGTGATGTTATTGTTCAGCGAGTGCCAAACTAGTGACTTTTTGTTTACGAGTTTATTGGCAATACTTTATTTCCTAATAATTACAACAGATATTTGATGATATTTTTCAATTTTGGTGTTAATGAACACTGGTACTAAGAATGAAGACACAGAGGCATTTCACCAGGAATATCATTCAATGGACTTCTCAGTTTTGCTGTTAATAAAGCCGCCTTTGACAAGAGTCGTTCTGAAACAGCAATAAACGAATAAAAAAAAATGCAGACAAGACGAGACAATCATAATTGCAACTCACATATCAATATCCAGATTCAGGAGCGTATATACGTTTACGCTAAAAGTCATGTATTTGAACTATAACCATAGCATTGGTCCCAGTTGATCCAATTATCTAAAAAACAAATTCACTATTATAGCTTTCTCTGATTTTGATCCCAGCTCAGCGTTATTACCGATAGAATTCGTGCTCCATCCAGCCGAAAGACACCAGGTTGAGAAATTTGTATGCGTTCGTGTAACAATTCATGTCTATACATGATCATCTGCAAAGTAACAATGTGATGTTAGACAATTGTCATTGCGACATGGAAATTAACGATTTGAAATACCGAATTATGAAATGAGCGGTGCTCCTGAAGTCGAATTGAGAGTTGGCGACATATTGTACTCTTGAGCTGGACCTTCAATGAAAAATCATGAAAATAGTGTAATAATAATTCCCCAATGGTCCAAAAACCTAAACAATACCTCGGTATTCAGAGCCTCGATTGAAAAAATCAGCATCCCAATTGGCAGTATCACAGTGGAAATTTCACTCAGCATAAACCATACCATCTTTATGCCAATCGAAAAGCGTTCATCGTACAGAGGCCATAATAGAGCGGAAGAGCACATGACCGTGGTGATATAGGTGTATCCTACGATCAACCTCATTGGCCATGAATAAAACTGAGCAACGAGTAGGCTGACTTCATACAGCTCCTTATGAGCTTCCCTCCATCTTTCAAAGGATTCCAATACGAGGGAGTCCTGGATGTTCACTCTAAACTGCTCACATGGTCCTAGATTCTTCAACATTGCTTTATTTACCAGCGCCATTCGGCTCCTAATTAACTCAACTACCAAACCGTACTGAGTGACATATGATGTAGTCATTACAAGGGGTACAATAGTCGATAAAACCACTACCCAGTGTACGTCACTATAGGTTACCAATAAGGCAGATGTGAAGAAACAGTAATGCATGATATGTGCGATAATAAATAGTAGAATCCGGTTTTCACCAGGAAGAAGCTCAGAATTATTTGCGAAGTTAGACACGACAAAAGCAGTTTGAGCTATTTTGTTTGCTACGATGATTGCTCTCCGTCGACTTGCAACGTAGACAATGCCGATTGATACAGCTATGATTGACCGTAGTGACAAATTAAAGGTATCCAAAAGTAACCCGAATAGAGCTCTCTGTGGTGCTTCCCGAGCGGCATAAATCTTCATGGGTATCAGCATGCCAATATTACTGAATCCGACGACGCCAACCAGCAACACGTGGTATAGATACCACAGTCTAGATGAGCGTACTTGTATGTGCGTTGATGTATCCAGGGTACATGGGAATAAGCCAACAATTTGGAAAAATAGGACTATCAACTCGAGGACTTTTATTTTCACCCTCAACCACTTTTGATGCGTCATTTTCTTGAACTTTCTCAGCAGATTATTTGCCATTGTCTTGCTGGGTGAAAGGCAGACTGCTGTGCTAGTAAAAATAACCAGCAATGCAGAACTGGTTGAATTTCCATTTATGTGACAATCAAACAACAAATTCTGGTTAAAATCTATGTTGATTAATGTCATAGATATCTCCTACCACGAACACTTCACCATTCTCAAAAGTTATCATTCGCCATAGTGCATGAAAATAAATTATTCAGACATGAGGATACTCAACGCATCGTTGCTATAAACAATCATGATTTTTTGAGAACTCCCTGCATGCTGAACTATTGATTTTGGCTATGAAGTCGTCCTTGAACTATTCCTTCCTGGTACCACGGGGAATGCATATATTATTGAACGTAAGCTATGATTTCTGTCGAATAAGAGGTCTCTAGCTGCCAAATACTCGGTTGCAATTGATTTTTGTTTATTGAAATATACAAATAATTACAATATACCCAAACAATGAGGAACTCTTCGTTAGTATTTAGTTCTTCGTTTGAAATAGTTCAAGGATGACTTCATTGTCAAAATCAATAGCTCAGCATGCAGGGAGTTCTGGAAAAATCGTGATTGTTTATAGCAACGATGCGTTGAGTATCCTCATGTCTGAATAATTTATTTTCATGCACTATGGCGAATGATAACTTTTGAGAATGGTGAAGTGTTCGTGGTAGGAGATATCTATGACATTAATCAACATAGATTTTAACCAGAATTTGTTGTTTGATTGTCACATAAATGGAAATTCAACCAGTTCTGCATTGCTGGTTATTTTTACTAGCACAGCAGTCTGCCTTTCACCCAGCAAGACAATGGCAAATAATCTGCTGAGAAAGTTCAAGAAAATGACGCATCAAAAGTGGTTGAGGGTGAAAATAAAAGTCCTCGATTTGATAGTCCTATTTTTTCAAATTGTTGGCTTATTCCCATGTACCCTGGATACATCAACGCACATACAAGTACGGCCATCTAGACTGTGGTATCTATACCAGGTGCTGCTGTTTGGCTTCCTTGGATTCTATGATATTGGGATATGCATACCCTTACGGACGTATTTGTCTTTAACAACAGAGAGCGGGGGCTTCTGGGTACTTTTGAATGACATCAATCTGTCAATACGCTCTATCATTGCTGTATCAATCGGCATTGTCCATATTGCGGGTCGACGGAGATTCATCCTCATAGCAGACAAAATAGGTCAAATTGATCTTGTCGTATCTAAGTTGGCCAAAAATTATGAGCTTCAACCTTGCGGAAAACTGATCCTAGTATTTGTAATCGTACAAGTCATGCATTGCTATTTCTTCACATTTGTCATGATATACGTGCATCGTAATGTAAACTTGACCATAGTTTTTTTTGTTCATTTTACCCATTGTAGTAGTAGTTTAGTAGTTGAATTAATTAGGAGCCGAATGGCGCTGGTAAATAAAGCAATGTTGAAGAATCTAGGAACATGTGAGCAGTTTAGAGTGAACATCCAGGACTCCCTCATATTGGAATCCTTTGAAAGGTGGAGGGAAGCTCATAAGGAGCTTTATGAAGCCAGCCTGCTCGTTGCTCAATTTTATTCATGGCCAATGAAGTTGATCATAGGAGGCACCTATTTCGCCACGGCCATCCACTCTTTTCCTATATTTGTGCCTCTCTACGAGACATGCTAGAAACTTTCCGTATATCATATATTGCTTATGGTGCATGAAATTTTCCTTTTGATGCTGCCAATTGGGGTGCTGATCTTTTCAATCGAGGCGCTGAATACAGAGGTATTGTTTAGGTTAGTGGGCTATTGGGGAGTTATTATTATACTATTTTCATGATTTTTCATTGAAGGTCTAGCTCAAAAGTACAATATGTCGCAAACTCTCAATTCGACTTCAGGAGCACCGCTCATTTCATAATTCGGTATTTCAAATCGTTAATTTCGATGTCGCAATGACAATTGTCTAACATCACATTGTTAATTTTCAGATGATCATGTATAGACATGAATTGTTACACGAAAATATACGAATTTCCCAGCCTGGTATCTTTCGGCTGGACGCAGCACGAATTCTGTCGGTAATAACTCAGTGCTGAGATCAAAATCAGTGACGATAGTAATGGTGAATTTGTTTTTTAGATAATTGGGTCAACGGGGACGAATCTTATGATTATATTTCAAATATCTGAGCTATATTTCCCACGTAGATCTTTCAAGCTTGCGAATGTGTCTATGGATATGTGAAGTGAATTGAATGTAATAACATAGATGTATAATATGTGTGACGCTCACTTTCATGTGAGGTTTTAATAAATTGACCAAATATGGTGACGATTCATCAAATTTGATTGAAAAAAAAATTTTGCTCATGATTATTTCTTATGGAATCTTCTAGTCACTAGTATTGCTTAGCACTTCTAGACAAAACTACGCATGGGGCTAACATAAGGAGGTAGTTTTGGTGGGATACTAGACGAGGGGACAATTTCACCTCTCTATAATTTGCCTATACAGTATGTCTCTCGATCGAAGTTTCCAAGGATTTTGTTAATTGGGAGCACCGATCGTTCAACTTCATGCACGTTCTGGAAAACCCATATGTTTAGGTGAAATAGCTCTGTATTAGTAGGAAAACAGTTTAATCATTTATTTTTTTGACACACTGTGCGCAAAGTACGATTTTCCGCCTCGTTTTCTGTGCGCAAAGTAGTACTTTTCCGCATTGGGGGGGGGGGGGGGTGCGGAAAAGTCCGTGCGCAAAGTAAAATAAGTGTGCGCAAAGTAGAATAAATGTGCGCAAAAATTCACTTTGCGCACAGTTTTATACTTTGCGCACGATTTTGTAATTTCGCCAGCAACATTGCATACCGTCCGTTCTGATATGTTATACGCTGAAGAACCTCAAAAACATGAAGCCTACGATGACTCAGTATTTGTTTTGAGTCGGTGTCGTGCGGACGCATGTCTACCGCTCTCTGCGAAATATAAATTTCTAACGTACAGCGCTGATAGTACAGTGAAATTCTAAATCGAGTAAAAGTTTTGGCACAAAAGTGTCAAACTTAAAAAACCTCAAAATTCCCTTGGCTCCAAAAAGGAAAGCCAAAATGAGTCCTCCGATGGAAGACCCAAAAAAAACGAAAAAAGCCGTTTCGAAACCTTCGACTAGCGCGAGTTCAGTTCCCGCTCGCCTCGCCAAACCCTCCGACACTTCTGATGGACCTCAAGAGGCTCCAAAACAAACCTCTGTCCCTCCATTAATCATCGAGAATGAAAAAATGGAGACAAAAAAATTAATCAATTTTCTGCAGAGCAACGCCACAGATAAAAATTTCAAGATGAAATTTAATGGAAGTACCACGATCGTCCATCTACGAACGCTCGAGGACTACAACAAAATCGCAAGTATCCTGAAAAGGCAAGATATCAATTTCTTCACTTTCGGTCTTAAAAGTGAGCGACCGAAAAAATATATTCTGAAAGGGCTTCCAAGCAGTTTTTCACAAGACGAAATTCAAGCCGAGTTATCAAAACACGGCATCAACGTACTTTCCGTTCGCCAGTTCGTGAAAGTAAACAAAGACGGAGACACCAAAGAAAACAGGCCATTACCGATCTTCGCTATCACGGTTGGCCCGGAAACAACCTTGAGCAGCTTCGCTGAAATCAAAACGATTTTCTACCACACGTATAAGGTAGAAAAATATGTAAAATCCCAGCAACCTACCCAATGCTTCAGGTGCCAGAGATTTGGCCACGCAAGCCAACATTGCAACCTGAACCTGAGATGCGTCAAGTGTGCGTCAAACCATGACGTAAAAGTCTGCACTTCCAAAACCCTGAAGTGTGCAAACTGCGGACTCGCCCACACAGCCAGCTATAGAGAGTGTTCCATGCGCCTAAAATTCATGGAAACTCAGAAAAAACGAGCTCAATCGGCCAGGCCCAACATAGCGCCATTGGAACTGCCCACTACACCTCACTCGGCCACGATCCAGAATCTGGACAGGAACATCCAGTCCCTCCAGTCTCCTGCAGTCCCAGTGCCAATTCCGAGTTCTACTGCCAATACGTCCAGGCCCACCTACGCTTCCTTCTTCCCGACGGTGGAAACCTCGAGAAGGAATCTTATCGCACCCACTGCTGAACCTAGGACCATCCCAATGGAAACACATGTTCCCGAATCTCATTTAAGTAGAACTATAAACTATGTAATTACAGCAAAGCAAGTCCTTGACGAGCTAACAACCCTTGGAATTCCCGAAATCCTTTCAGAGCTAAAAGAGATGAGCTCTAAACTCCAAACAGCCCTTACACCATTTGATAGGATCACAATCATCGCATCCTATGTTCACCTGTTCTTACCCTCCTCAAACACACCTACGATTCCCCAGCAAACATAATCAACATATTAGCAATTAATATTTTTGCGCTCAAACCTAATCTGGACGAGTTATTACACATCGTCCACAGAAATAACATCAAAATTTGTCTGATTTCAGAGACTAAGTTAAACAGCAAAACGAAGAAAATTAACTTCCCAGACTTCTCGCTGATCAGGGAAGACAGAACGGCCAAAGCAGGTGGTGGTGTTGCGGTGGCGATCCACAAAACCTTGTCACATAGAACTCTTCCGCATGATCTCCTGTCGCTCACCGAATACGTGGGAGTAGAGGTCCAAGTAAACAATAAAAAAACGAAGATCTACTCGATCTACAATCCACCGGATGTCTCAATAGATACAAACCTATTGAGGCACCTACTTTCCGATAGTACTCCAACAATTATTGTTGGAGACCTAAATGCGAAGGACACTGCTTGGACCTCTGCTAGGCCAAACGAATCAGGTAAGATTCTCTCAAATTTTTTGACGGAACAAAAAATTAATCTGCTCTTTCCAGACGTTCCCACACACTACCCTCATAATTCAAACACTCCTAGTACTATTGACCTTTTATTAACTAACAACATCTCTATCATTAAAAATTTCACCACACTTTCCGAATCCCCATCCGATCACCTACCATTGTTTTTCTCCCTATTTGGCAGACCAACCTCACCAGAATCATCAAAAATTCTAAACTACGCAAAAACCGACTGGAATAAGTTCAAGGATATCTTAAATGATGAGATTTCTACACCAAACCCGACTTGTAACAACACTGAAGCAATAGATCAACACATAACACATTTCACTCAAGTCATTCAAACAGCCCTGGATTCCTCCACTCCCAAACGATCAACCAAATCCACCCACACTCCTATCCCACCCGAAATAGCCTCATTAATAAAGCTAAAAAATTACATTAGGTCAAGATGGCAAAAAACCCGAAATCGCTACCTTAAATCCGAACTCAATCAGCTGATAAAAGAAATCAGACTTAAATTAACCGAATGGAAACAATCATCTTGGGACAACAAACTCAGAAACATAAACCTAAAAGATCACTCTATTTGGCGCGTAGCAAAATATTTTAATAATACCGGTAAACGAAAAATCCCCACACTAAAGTCAAACAACACACTCCACACAGAAGACCACGACAAGGCAAATACACTCTGCAGACACTACGCACAAATACACGAAATATCGGCCTCCCGAGGCAACAAATCCTTTGAACAACAAGTCACAGGTCATGTGAGAAAGACTATCCTCAAAGCCCCTATCGAAACTCCCATAAAATTCCTCACGAATCCCCGTGAAATCACTTCCGCTATCAAAAAACTAAAAAATAAATCTGCCCCGGGTGTGGATAATATTCCCAATATAGCACTAAAAAACCTCCCAATTAAAGCAATAAGTTTACTAACAAAGATATACAATGCATGCCTCCTCAGACAATATTTCCCGGAACTCTGGAAAGGAGCGGTGGTCATTCCGATTCTAAAGCCCGGTAAGCCCCCTTCGCATCCGGTGAGCTATAGGCCTATCAGCCTCCTACCGGTATTGGCTAAACTCTTTGAGCGAATAATTTTAGCTCGTCTCAAAAAACCCATAGAAGAGTTACAACTAATGCCTATCAATCAATTTGGTTTTCGATCAGAACACTCGACCTGCCACCAGCTGGTTAGAATTACGAATGATATAAAATCCGCGAAAGACCGGAAAGAAGATACCGTTCTTCTTCTCCTGGACAGCGAGAAGGCCTTTGATTCTGTTTGGCCCACAGGCCTTATTTACAAACTCGAAGGATCAAATGTCCCTAAATATCTATGTAAAATTTTACTATCATATCTCTCAAATAGATATATCCGAGTTCGAGTCGAAACTTCGCTTTCGAATAAAATAGAAATTGTCGCGGGAGTCCCACAAGGGTCTATTCTCTCGCCTGTTTTATTCAACTTGTACATTGCTTCTGTTTTTAGTAGAATTCCAAGAAATGTATCCATTGCAGGCTATGCTGATGACATTGCCTTGTACTCAGCTAGCAAATCGACAAACAAAGCTATTAGAAGAATAGAAAATGCTGCTTCTCTCACAATCAGTGAATTAACGAAATGGAAAATTCAAGTGAATGCTGCTAAAACAGAAGCAATCTTATTTACTAGCTCCAAGGCCAAGCCGACCTTAACTATTCGTAGCGATAAGATCACACCAACCGACTCTGTAAAGTATTTAGGCTTACACATCGATTCCAAACTCCTGTGGAAAAAGCATATATCTGAAATCAAGGTCAAGACTAAAGTTATCCTAGTAAGATTATATAATTTGCTAAAATCACCCGCGCTCAGTCAATCCCTCAAACTTACTCTCTACAAAGGGTTAATTAGGCCCATTATCACCTATGGTTGTCCTGCCTGGCACAATGCAGCGAAAATGCACTTGAATCATCTTCAAGTGATTCAAAATAAATTCCTACGAATAATAGGAAATTTTAAAAGAAGAACGACTATTGTGGAAATACACGAAACGCTCGGCATGACAACCATAGGCGAATTTATCGATAGAATAAATGAGACATTTAAATTTAAGCTACAATCCCATCCTAATTCCCAGCTCCAAAACATCAATATTGACATAAAATCCAATTGGTCCCGCTGACCACCTGTTTTGTCCCACCTTTCCATATATCCTCTTCTCTCCCGCCCCTCATGCACCCATTACTTATAAGGTTTTTTAGAAGTCATTTTTCCTTATATCGAGTCATCATGTAAATAATCACAAATATCTGTAATAATGAAAAATTAGGTTACACTTCTTTCAAATTAGATATAAAGCCAACGGCTGGTGATCTAGAACGTAGCACTTAAGATATTAATACTGTATATAGTATGTATATATGACAAATGTTAATAAACAATTTTCAAGTCAAGTCAAGTCAAGTCAAGTCAAGCCTACGATGACTCGATTGGTTAAGGCAACGGATTCGTAACTCAGAGGTCCTGAGTTCAAATCCTAGCCGTGCTGATTGATACGAGCATCATATGTAATTTATTTATAATTGCTTTATTTACGAACACATTGTAGACCTCCATCGCTGATTATTACGTAGGTAGAGAGCATAGATATAGCAACGTTAAATAAAGCTTTAATAAGTTTTAATAACGTTGTAATAAGCCAGGGGCATACGTTCGTCCTTTGCAGTGGAAGACGAGAGACGATGACACAGCTTCAATAGCTGATCTACTTGAAGTTCCCACATCTAAAAAATTCTCGCTCAACTTCAACAACTGCCCAAGTGTCTCTTTCACGATTGTTGACAAAAATGGACAATGTACATATCAGCCTAAATTTCAATTAGACATCAATTAGACATATGCAAAGTATTCGTGAAAAAGAATGATTCAGTTGCGTATATTTGTTTACGCATTTTCCCCCGTTTCCAAGGAAACGTGAAATTATATGTTTTTGGTTTTTTTATTTGTCCATAACTCATTCAGTCGTATTATTTAGCCCTATTATTTCATAGTACCAACAAATTGATGTAGAGTAGAAAACTATTATTATTATTGACGAATTTGTTGATGTGGATCAATTTATATTTTTTGCTGATCAATTATACTTCACATAGTGGAAACTAACCTGTGGAAATTAAATGTTCGAGGGAACTGTTCATACAAGTTATATAATTGATTAAATAAATTTGGTATTTTGTAAAGCTGACTAAATCATTAATGCAGCAAATGTACCTTACAATAATAATTCACACATTCATGATTTTATACATTATAATACGCTTCTGTTATTTCGAAACGCAAAAACACATTTTGCATTATTTGTCTTTTCAATATTGTTTCCACACATTTTTGTATTTATTCTATTTTTGTTTTGAAGTAGCTTTGCAGTTTCGGGATATTTCAAGTCTTCTTCCGAATCTTCATCGTGTACAGAAAACTCGGCGGCAAATCGTACTTTTCATGCAGAGTGTGTCAAAAAATAGTATGTGCAACACGTGCGCATAGGCTTTTTCCACTCGTGTGATAACCAAGCACTCGTGCGAAAAAGACCTACTTTGCGCACTAGTTGCACAATGTACTATTAGAAAGATAGTGAATGTAAAGTTTTCAAAATAGATTATTCGTGGTAGAGGGGATCCCTATCGAGGTTTAGGAACTTAATTTTCTCCTGCGATCAAGTAAAACGCATCCTTTTTTAGGATTCGTTAATGATGCTGGTCTATCGTTCACCACATGCCCTGTTATAGTACAGCATCTCGTGCGGAAGGCCGAAACTTTTGAGTTCTTGCCACAGACGAGAGGATCGAGACGATACGAGATAATTATAACTCGATACACTACGAGCGAGTGACTTCATGATCATCGCCATGTCGCGACAATACGAGAAAGATGGGACGAGATACGAGATGTCTCGACGAGAATTCGAAAAAAAATCGTTTTCAACCCATCAATTTCACTCACAAACTAATGTTCTTTTCGTCAATTTATGGTGATCCTAAGAAATAATAATGATGATAATAAATTCTTCACACACTTAGAAAATTTTATTTATTCAACAGTCTAAAAATTTGGATAGATATTTCTGTCAATATAACTACCAACAGGAACACCCATCTTTTGACAATATTTTCTTTCTCAATAATTACAACGGATATTTGATGGCACTTTTCGATTTTGGTGGTAATGAACACTGGAACCAAGGATGAAGGCACAGAATCATTTCTGGGCGCGGATTACATTTTGGATGGCATTCGTACAGTATATGCAATGTTATTAACAATTGCAATTGTTTATACTATTTCACTGGGTAAAATATTAAAGCCATCGTTGTTATTGCGGCCGCAGCCCTATTGGCGTCTCACTCGCACTTAAGTAACGCGCCTAAGTCTCATCCTCATGCTCACCATGCGTCTACTCAAATATCCATGATTTTTCGTGTCGGTCTTGAGGCGGGCTTAATCCGGGCGTTCAAAATGCATGGCGCGCTTAAAGAAGTTCCACTTCAATAGTGATGATAATAAATTGTTGATACAATTAGGAAATTTAATTTTTTTTACAGTGCAAGAATTTGGACATATATGTCTGTCATGTGCGTCGTCGCTCATTTCCTATCAGTGACTAACTATTTTTATTTCACCAAATTTTTCCCGAAAATTTGATAATTCTCCCGACTCCACTCGCCTCATTGATATTCCGCAATGACACTGTATAACGCCTGAGTCTAGAAAAACTGAAGGAAAATAATTGTCCCATCCACCCCCTCCCCCCGCCCACCTCCACACCGTGGGGATGAAACCTCGTCTGTTTCCCCCTTTTTTTTTGCTCCCATTCCCTCCGATTTTTCGCCTCTCCTTTTACCGCCATCTCCTCCATTTTTATCTCGCTGCGGCCTTTACCCCCCCCCCCCCCCCCTCTCCCCACCCACACGATCGCGGCGCCTCTTGCTTTGTCGTTAGTTGTACCATGAGCGATGGAGAAAAGCAAGCTGAAACCGTAGACAGACATAGTGAAAACGGGTGGCACTCGACAAAGAACACCTACAGGGTGCGCGCTAAAACATGCAAAATCATGCAAATTGCGTTCGTTCGAGCCCATTGCCACCCATCCCCCTTCCAACCCGCCGCCAACGCTGCCTCGCTTCCACCGCGCTCTCATACCTATATCTCTCTTTATCCAAGAGACCGAAAACTCATGGGTAAAATTCTCGCCTCTATCTTTTTCCACATTCGTTTCTACAACTGCCATAAACGTTTTCAGCGGTAGAGTCGTTTGCCTTTTAACGTGTGTCTCTGGTCCACGTTTTAACAATATATACATGGCAGGAGGGGGGGGGGGCGCGAGTGTGTAACCCTTTGGGCTTTGCCGGACGAGTGGGACCAAAGCTTTGTAGGACTACAGACATATTTACTGGGTAAGGATGGAAATGCATTGGAGGTATTACTATATTGTACGTAAATATTTTTATCTTTTATTTTGATTGTTGCAGGGTTATTCTTTACGAGTCATTTTTTTTATGGAACGTTGAGGGGAGTTTTAGGTGTAATGACTGACAATTAACTTCCCGATTTTTTGGGAAGTCATTGTCATGACCTCTAAATCGATTTTGTTCATTTCGATTCGTAACTAAGGTTTTAAGTATACCAGAATTCTTCCCGTCGAATTACGAACAAATGCCAGTGTGTGTGTATGTTTGCATGTGTGGAATCGAAATTTTCCGTTGACGATTTATCAGGAACGATTTAAATTGACCGAGCAGTTTTTTTTATTATTAACAATTGACTTATTTACAACGCTCTATTTTAAAAACGGTAAGAGATACGGCAAAAAGTATTAATTAGAATTCGTTCCGTAAGTGGAAATGCATATTTAATTTGTTATGACTTTTTTCCATATTTGTCATAATTAAGGAGGTATGACGGATTTAACCCTCGAGCGTCCGCACCCCTATTGGCGTTTCACTGCCACTCCAGTAACGCGCATAATTCTCGTCCTCACGCTGACTATGCGGCTAGTCGAATATTGATAATTATCTGCTTATCTGCTGGAAATCATTGGGAACCATGAAGAACCATGAGCAACTATTAGCAACCATTGGGAATGATTGGCAGCCATGAGGAACCATGAGGAACCATGAGGAACCATGAGGAACCATGAGGAACCATGAGGAACCATGAGGAACCATGAGGAACCATGAGGAACCTTGAGGAACCAGTAGGAACCAGTAGAAAGCATTAGGAACCAGTAGGGACCATTAGGAACCATGAGGAATCACTAGGCACCATAGTGAACCATTGGCAACCGTGAGGAACGATTAGGAACCATGCGGAACCATGCGGAACCATTAGGAAACATTAGGAACCATTAGGAACCCTGAGGAACCATTGGGAACCATTAGAAACCAGTACGAACCATGAGGAACCAGTATAGGAACCATAGGGAACCATTGGTAATCGTGAGGAACTATTAGGAACCAATAGGAACCAATGGGAACCATGACGAACCAATAGGAACCTGAAGAACTATCAGGAACCATAAGGAACCATGAGGAACCATAAGGAACCATAAGGAACCATGAGGAATCAGTAGGAACCAGTAGAAACCATTAGGAACCAGTAGGGACCATTAGGAACCATGAGGAATCAGTAGGCATCATAGAGAACCATTGGCAACCGTGAGGAACGATTAGGAACCATGCGGAACCATGCGGAACCATGAGGAACCATTAGGAAACATTAGGAACCATTAGGAACCCTGAGGAACCATTGGGAACCATTAGAAACCAGTATAGGAACCATAGGGAACCATTGGCAATCGTGAGGAACTATTAGGAAGCATTAGGAACCAATAGGAACCAATGGGCACCATGACGAACCAATAGGAACCTGAGGAACTATCAGGAACCATGAGGAACCGTGGGGGACCATCAGGAACCACTAATCGCAAAATAAAATAAAGAATGCAAACATTTCTGCACTGAAATTCGCAATATTTTCAGTTCTACATATAATGTGCGTCAATTTTTTTTCAAGTGTTTCAAGTTTACAGATATACGGACGTTGAATAAAATTTCGACATTCGATGGACCACAAAGTTATTTCTTCATGTCCAACCGACCATACCGGAGACTACAAAACGGTGCGAACCGCCCGGGGGGGGGGGGGCGAAAAAAATAGGAAAAAACAAAACGGCGAGGGCGGTGTAGGGAAAAGCTGAGGCCGGGGTGGGCGGGGCTCTTGCCTGGGAACGAGGATGGAACTTTCGTCCGCCATATTTACATCTCCCCTTTTTTTTTTGAGGAATTCTACAAAGATAAGAGGAATAAAGCGAAAGTCGTAATTCGAGCTCAGGGTGATCAAAAATTGGCGTAATTACAAACGTACAATTTAACAGTTTTTCATTATATGATCCTGGGTTTACTAAAGTTTCCGCAGCTTTTCCTTTTAGGAAGTTAGTGGTCCGTATAAAAAGAAGCAAGTGGACACTGACGACCAGAGAATGCAGTTTGCGTTGCTATATTTCGTCATAACATTTCTCTTTGAAGGTTCGATTAGTTTTAGTTAAGCACCGTCTAGGATTTTGTAATGATCACTATTTCACGTGAAGTATTTTTTTTTACATTATGAGCTTTGAAGCATCGAAATTAATCTTGGTCCAAGCTACAAAATTTACCTTGGTTCAAACTTCGAAGATAGGAACATTGAGGTTGTACCAAGCTTGGTTGAACATTCGTTTCCAAGCTTGGGTTAAGGTGGTGCAGCAATCCTGGATTCATATATGAATCCAATATTAAGCAGAGTTTCGCTGAAGCCGGTAAATCGAAACTAGGAAACATATGCTTCAATCCAGCTTAGTTGAACCTTAGTTCAGAAGCTTGGGTTTAGATGGTATGAGCAATCCGGGATTCATGCTTGTTAAAACTAGGATTCAAAGCTAACAGAGCTGAGCTCGGAGCAAGCTTAGCACAACATGGTTTCTGAAGCTTGGGTTTGGATGATTCTAGTAAGCTTGGATGGATGTATGTATCCAATATTGGATGTAGATTGGATTCTGCCTGTGGACCATCGCTAGGGACGGTAAGATTGAGCCAAGCTTGGCACAAGCTGGGCCAACAAAGCTTGGACATCTTTGATATAACTAAGCTTGGTTTGATCTAGACTTATACATATACGCATGTTCTCCACATTGATCGTGGCTTCTGAACACAGCTTTGGCGATGCTTAGTCAAGCCTCGTCCAAGCTTTGATTAAGCTTCATCGCATGGTCGACTAAGACAGTCTGCTTGTAGATACGAGGTCGTTAACAACTTAATTTAATTTTACTAAATTCACATTTCAGTGTTTTCTGATATTGTTCTGTGCAGTTCCATTTTAATTTACAAATATACTACACAAGAGAAGATATGGATTTTTCATTCTCGGAGACAATATAATAATTCCGTCATTGAAAGTTTTTACGATCTTATCTATATGTTTTGCTTCACCTCGAAATATCCCATCAGCAATTTTCGGAATGATCTTTCTGGGAAGGGAGCCTTCATTTCTAATCGTGGGGTCTCCTATGAGCTTTTTTTATCGCCGTTACTAATTCATTTTTCCACCAACGCAAAATTGTCAACACTGTTCTACACAGTCGCGTATGGTAAGGTGTTGAACAGAATATTCCAGGAACTTCGATCGAAACTTTCCTGGCTGTCCGAGTCAATGCAGAGGGTACAACACTCAATGCGTGACCGTTCGCGGGGCGAGTAGTGCGACCTTATAGTTCAGAGGACGAACAAACTGAATTGGCATTTTGTGATTAATCAATCCCATTTTATCTATCAATATCATCATCATCATCATCATCAAGCACCATGCAGACCTGTGGAATGAGTGTGATAAAATATGTCTTATTTGTTTTTAATCTGATATTTGTGGTAGGTAATAAAATTCTTATCTCAATTTTCTTATCACTTATGTGATTGTTTGCAGTGAAAAATTTTAATGGTCACTTAGCAATTTTTTCCCCGTACAACCGATCCGTGGAAATTCTATACTTCCGGTCGAAACTTTGGGTGTATTTCCTCCATTTTTGAATTCCACATACTTTTCGAAAATCCTGGTTTGCTCTAATCGAAACTAGCGTAGCATTAAGGTCAAGCATTTATATCGGTATAGGATTGTAAACAATTTCACTTTAAATGAGGGCTGTTTTTCGTTAATTAAAAATCGTCCAATTAATTTATCAAAAAATCCGTACGTTTTTCTCTGCGTATTCTCGGTTTCAACATATGGTCAAAATTTCAAGCGAAAATATTGAAAATTGTTTGAGTTATGGCACGTGCCAATTTCAAAAAACGTGTTTCGAGTAAAACACGATCAAACTTTTGATATGTGATTACATTATGATAAAATTAAAATTTTCCATAGTTTTACATAGTACATAGTTTTCCATAGTACGCATCAAAACCAAAGTTTTAAAATCAGTCTGCTGGAATATTTATTTTCGGCTCGTGATATGACGGGGAAATTTTTTGTGTTGAAGATTTCCGGTATAGCAATTATAGCCGCTGGTGGTGCAGTTCTTGGAGATGTTGGACAGTTTGGCCGTTTTATGGATGGTAAAGTTATGGGACCGCCAATAGTTTTAATCGTCGTTGGAGCCATTGTGTTTTTCATTGCATTCCTAGGATGCTATGGTGCTATTCAGGAGAATTATTGTTGTCTTATGGCGGTAAGCAATAATTTTTGTTCATTCCATAAGTCAGAAGTTCACGTGGCAAGAAAGAACACAATTTTTTCTATAAATTCCGAATCTGTTTGAACATTGCAAATACAAAATTATTTGATTAATTTCGCTAATTTTTTTTAGCAACAATTGGCAATATCTCACTAATTATGCGAGGTAGTGTGAAAAGTCATAGGACCTAAAATCTGCATTTTTACACGTGGAGCAATTTTCGTTATACATATTTTCTTGTCCCTCCAACCGTTCTCTCGATAGCCCGTTATAAGCAATTAAAATTGCTTATAACAATTATTGCAATCGACCGATTTTAACCAAAATCTAATCAGCGCGAGAGTTGGTGGGGACTCTTCCATTGCGACCTTAATCGTTTCAGGCGTACGCTCCGTTCGCGAGGGCCGCGCGCTCACAATTTCGGTCACAAACACACAGGCGCACATACACCCGAAGAAAATTAAAGAAAATTCCAGATAATTTAATATAATTTTGATAAAATCACTAGTTCGCTGGGGCAATGTTAGTCATCTTCCTCATCGAATTGGCAGTTGGAATTGCTGCGGCTGTCTTTCGCAACGATTTCTCCGATATGATGAGGCTAGAGTTGAGAACTTCGATGAGAAACTATAGTCAGTCCCAATCGGACAAAACGGCGTGGGACGATGTGCAGACGAAGGTTAGTCGATTTTGGAACATAACAAGGGAAAAAATGTATGGCGTATCTGGAAATGTCAAGGGATTATATATATATATATATAGATATATATAGAACTAGGTTAAATGCGACCCATGATAGGGGATCTTTTAGCGTGTCAGCCCATGGACGTCGCGGTTTACTGATCGTGATGATATTCTGTATACACATTGTCATAGTGAATCGATTTTCTCAGTGCTTCGGTCAGGAGAATAGTTTTCCTAACCCGGGTGTTTTCACTTTTCCATATTTTTTTCTCGAGTTTTTCGTTTCATCGATACATCTTCCGCAGCAAATGTCATATTATCCGGGTCGATGAAGCAGAGCTGAAACCGCGATCTCAGGATTGGTTGTGTCACGAATGAGAGTGCTAGGCCGGATGGGAGCCTGACCCGATGCGGGGGGATAGATAGATAGACTAAGTAACTGAATGAGTAAAACATAAGTAATCGGTGGCGAATAGGTTAGGTTACAAATTATTGAAATTATAAGCGTTAGTTAGTAGAGAATGAAGAATGATGTAGATCAGGATGAATGAGGTTGTGAGAATACAGAAGAAAAAGAAAGGAGATCAGAAACTCAATAATAGTGATGGCCATTGCGCAATCAGGAGACGCTGCTAGATGCAGGAGGATCATCAAATGTCCAAAGACTGGAGGCAGAGCCTCAGATGGGTTTTGAATTGGGTAAGAGTCGGAAGATTGCGCACATGCATGGGGATGGCGTTCCACAGCTTAAGTCCACAAACCGCGATAGCAGTCTTGTAGGTGTCCGTGCGGTAGTTAAGCACAGCCAGAACTTGCTGAGCTAACACCTGACGACGGGGCCTAGCGGTGGTGAAGGTCACAAAGAGTTCAGCCAGGTAGCTGGGGATTCTGGACTGCTGAATGTGGTCCAGCAAGGGAGGGGTCCATTGCAGATGCCCACCAGCATGGAGCCGGGTGGGTCGGTTCACTTCCTCAGAAATGCTGAAGAGCAGCTACCGTGGCGGTATAGCCGATCGGGTTTTATGCCACATAAATTCGCACACGTGCTGAGTTATATAATATATAGCGGACTAGGTTTGATACAAAGGTGGTCGTCACTTGTCCCTATTCAGATTAATACTGGTTTATCGTATCGTCGAAATAGCCGGGCGATTATGTCAGATTCGGCAGGTCGGCGCCAGGGCATGGTGGGGAATAGCTTCATCCTACTAGTCAGGCACCGGAAGAGTGAGAGAGACGCCGGATAGTCCTGTCTCCGACGATGTCGAATGCAGCTAATGCTAGGGGGGGGGGGGGGGGGTTAATACACACACACACACACACATACGTAACACCTCGAGATGAGTAAATATTCCCGGACCATCTCACTTTCAAGATTATTACAGTCACTTTCCCTACTAACAAGTCACACATTAATCAGCCAATATCGATTGGCTCACAGTACATCTGCGTTATAGTCGCGAATCTGGGGATGTAGGTGCAGATGATGCTGAGAGCAATTTTGGGAGTGCAATAGGGATGATCCTGACGCAATTGATGAATAATATTCTTCGACATATTGCAGCTCAGGTGCTGTGGGATAGAATCAGAACGAGATTGGATTGACAGTGGCGCTTTACCACCAGGAATTTTGCCCTACTCATGTTGCAAGGATGCAAATCCAAGTATTGAATGTCTTGAAGCAAATGCGGAAGTTTACCGGGACGGTTGTTTCAATCAATTGAAGGACAGGGTGGAAGATAAAGCTGGAGTTCTTATTGGCGTTGCTGTGGGCATTCCCTTCATTCAGGTAAGGTGTATAAGCAGTGTGCTTCATTGGTGGATATTCTCGCGCATAAATGCTCATTGCACTTTCTTTAATGGCAAAGACAAATTGTTGGAGGGAATAACCATCAATCCAATTTTTGAATGATTGATGGTCGATACGAGTTAATCATGGACAGGGAGTAGCCACGTGGAACGTCGCACTGATGTCGCCGCGCTGATGTCGTTGCGACCTCGCGGCGACTTACGCTGCGAGGTCGCTGCGACGTTCAGTTTCTGCTAGAGTGCAATTAGAATATTGATTAAACTCATCATTTTAAATGTTTTAAGTTCAATCGCTGAGGGCTTAACTCAAGTTTTTGGGAATCCGAAATTGACAATCACTTTGAGCTTCTTGAATTTCTCATGTTTAAGTGTTCGAAATGAAAACATTAATCTGCCTTAACTTGACTATGAAAATTGAATTATCGTATGATTTAAAATAATCCTTTTGCACTGAATGTATCTGGGATTTTTTAAATTATTCCAGGTTGCTGGTATCGTGTTTGCTTGCTGTCTCGCCATCACCATAAAGAAAGAGGGAGATAAATGAGAAGAAGAAGCGTAATTCGTTATGATTTCTCGGGGAACACGAATTACGCGGATCATACATAAGAAAAGTATTCAACAAAAAAAATATATTTTAGTTGTAAATCATTGACAGTAGATATATTGCATCTATGGAGAATTTGTTTATTTACAACGATTGTATATGTCATATTACTCATGTACAATTGTACAATGATTATATATGTCACCATTTACCAGAAACAAATTAGGCATTAAAAATTGAAATTGAATCTGACAAGAAATAATTGGCAGCATCACATAATTTGTGTAATGGCAAATGTCAATCAGAGACGTTACAGTTTGTTATATGACGTCCATAAGGACCGGCCATTTTTCCCAACGTGCTTTCACCTCAAACTTTAGTGTAAACTATTAGTTAATACCAATCTTGATATTTCCTAATGATCAATTAAAAATAGATGGTTTGTTATGCAATGTTTCGCCTCGTGACGTCAGCGTTAGAGCTTGAGGCTTGTCGCTTGAGTCATTTACTTTTTACTTTATAAAAAATAGATAAAATGCAATAAAATAGAATAAAATGAAATAGAATAAATTAAAATCAGGTAAAATAAAAGAAAATAAAAGAAAATAAAAGAAAATAAAAGAAAATAAAAGAAAATAAAAGAAAAGAAAAGAGAATAAAATAAAATAAAACAAAATAAAATCAAATCATATAGTAGACATATATATAAGCATGTGTATAATATGACAAGTTTTGAAGTAGTTTGAGGGCTCAATTGATACCCCTTGTACACATTTTTTTTCATTAGATGATTCCAGCACCTAACTGGAGAAGTAATTAACTTAAAATATGAATAATCCAGAGAAATAAATACTTTTTATTTTAGCAAAATGGTATCGCAATGTGTAAAATCACAAAAAATCGTTTTTATATTGTGATTAATAATATTAATAATAGTAACGATTATTGTATTTCATTATTGTGATTCATTCATTATTGATAATTTTGAATATCAAAGTTAAAAAATTTATATTTTTGTTATTTGAATTTTTGGCATATTGAATTTTCTTCGTTAATTATTAATTAAAAAATTTCAATAAAGGAAAAAAAATTGAGAGAGAAAAATTGTGCAAATGCAAGCCTCTCTCAGTATTCTCAAAAACATATAGATATACTCTTCGATTTTTGGTCATCAATTTGTTGTAATTTGTACTTTTTTTTTAATTAATTAAAATTAAAAATTGTCGAAAATTTTGATCATTGTGTGGTCCTCGCTGAGTATAATTGAAGGCCCAAAATAGTTTTATTTTTCAATTTATAAAATCAAATGTGAGAATTTGAGATGTTTGTACTGTTTTTTTTTGCAAAGCAGTTGTAATGTTTTCTGCAATAAAGAGCGTTAAAATTAAAAAAACCTACCTGAAATTTTCGGCTTTTGCCTATGAAACAATAATTTTGATGCAACACTTTCATTTGAGGTCGCAACTAATGAATGGAAAAGAGGTTATCAATCGTATGTTATTAAATTTCAATAAATATTTACACACTTTTTTTTTCATAATCGATTCGTTTGTGGGGCAAGTCCCGCAGGACAAGGTAAACTTGTCCAAAAGTCAACAGTATCTGTATGGTAATCCCTGATCATCATCAGATTCCAAGCGCTGCCGATCAGTAGTTGCTCAAGATGATGGGACTCCACGGGGTCCCAGACCACACCCAATTCTTCCTTTGTGGGTGTTGGATGACTGAAAATGTATTACGTTAGTTTTTCTATACCCAAAAAAATAGCTTTTAGCGTTCTGATCTTAAGCTTCGACTTTGTCATCTCCTTTTGACAAACACCTAAATAGAATGGTGAAATACTAAAATTGAAAATAAAGATGTTTTGACGCAACCCTCGCAAAGCGTCATGGCATCGTTGCACGAGGCCTACACTTTGCACGTGACGCGGTATGCCGTGCAATGCAATGCCGATGTAACAGATTCCCACAGCGCGTGAGGGGTGGGCGAGCGTAGTTGGGGACGAAATAAAGGGGAATGGGAGACTAGCGGAGGAGGAGAGGCAGCATACGTAGCACGGTTCTAACAGTTGGAATCCGATGTGAGAGAGTGAAAAATTTTAATTGAAAAATTTGAAAGAAAATCTGAATTCATTTTTCACCAAGTACAATCGTCAAAAAAACCTGAGGGGAATCCGAGATGGTCAGGGTTCATTGTCTGATTTGGCATGGAATGCCCCAAATATATTAGGGGAGTCAGTGAATGTAATCTGCGAACTTTTCCACGATCGTGTAAAAAGTCTCTGTATAGTTGAAAGTGTAAAATCTGAAAATATTGAAGAGTGCCTCTATCACGCGGCATCATTCGAACCATACCAAAAGGTGTCGAGATGAGATGTAATTTATGTTGAGATTATAAAGAAGTAAGAAGTATTGTGAGGCAGAGGATGCGCCACAGAAGTTTCACTTCTATCGCGTAGTGTTCTACGCACTGTTTTTTTTTCATCAGGTAGAAATAGCCTACTGCTAAGTCTGGAAAAATCTTGGGTGTTGTCAGTTTTTCAGTTTGTATGTTTGATAATTACCCAGTTTTTGCGAAGTTATACCACAACGTTGTCATCGTGTCGACCATGTCATAATCTTCGGCAGAATATGGCTTGGGATTTTTAACGTCACGGATGGGGAAGAAGTATTGAAGATCATCAGCATGACAAGCCCCATAGTCTCTGTCAGAATCACCCAGGAGACTAGCCCATGACCAGTCGCTCGTGTAGCCGAAGAAATAAAAGTATGTTTTGTTTTTGTTGTACTTTAGCCTTTCCATTATAGAGGTGGCGTGACCATAGTGAAAATACGCATCAGAATCCATCTGAATAATAAATAAACAAAATTAGATTTCGTTGCAAAAGGAGCAAGTAGCTGAAGAAAAAAAAATATCAAATGGACCAATTTTGCTAAAAAAATTGTTAGTTAAGTGATTAAAAGACTGCATTATCATATAGAACCACTTACATCGATCAGATCAAACCTGGTGGACTCATTAACTCGTTGATCCGCAAAATAATAATCGCGTATGCCAGCTGTCACAATGGTTTGCTTGTTCCTTGGGCAACTCTCATCGAAGCCCAGCATGTATGGAATGAGTTCATCAAATTTTTTATCAATTTGATCTACAACTTGCGATCCATAGATTCCGAAGAGAGCTGTGAACCGATTGAGAATAATTGATTATATCCTTTTCATTTGATGATATCGGTTTAAGTCACCTCCGATTTGCATTGATTTTGCCATGAAAAGACGTTGAACCTTCTTCTTTCGAGTGGCGCAAGTTAAATTTCGATTACTGAGATAATTCATTTGTTATAAACAATTTGCGCACATTGGACATCTTGTGGACTGATCGCCCGGGAATATTGGAATTGATCTTAAAAGATGAGAAAAAAATATCGTAATACAATGGTGTAAAAAAAATGAATATGCGAACGAATAGCTGATTGAATTACCGAGTTAGAGGGTCATGAGGCGCTCGGCCGTGTAGACGGTTCGCGCTGCGGGCGCGCCGCACGTGAGCGCGTCACGAACCTCGAAACTCATATTCCTTCCAGATCGACGCGCAACTAAGAGGTGTAGACGCGCGCAGTCCACGTGTTACGTATTTCCGAGCCCCATAAATTATTTCCATCAATAGCCTATAAACTAAAAGCAAGGTATCAAACTCATTGGAAACGTACGAGCTACAGCTATGCAGCCTTCATCAGAATTGACGCCGTTTAGCCAAGGAACATCAGCTGCCCGTCCGGATCTAATTATGTCAATAGGATCCTCCGTTAGAAATGCTGCTGAGTGATTTCTCTCCACCACGGGTTTGAAATGCGGCAGCAGGAGACTCTCCTTGACCAGCCATCCTTGAGAAGTGGCTATGATGTCCTCAGCATTCTTCGTCTGAAGACATGCTATCAACTCTTGCGAATTATCACTGGTACAATTGAGATCCTTGCCCAGCTTGAACGCATAACTTCTAGCTGCTTTTTGTGTTTGAATTGCCCAAGGAACTATGCTCGTTCCACTTTGGGAAATTGCCCGATGAAATAGTCCTGAAAGTTGCATGCTTAATATAGGACTATTATCATTGACTCTACTATTACTGATCATAATGATAATAATAATGGGGTTGAGTGAAGATTGATGAATACCACGAACGACCACCTGATGCAGTCTTCAGTCAACAATGATATGGTTTTCCCTGGATGTCCTTTCACCTTTTGCAAGTGGACTCATCATCTGATGATGAACGCTGATGGCACCAGCACTCTCGCCGAAGATCGTTACGCCATCGGCATCACCACCAAAAACTGCAATATTCTCTTGGACCCATCGCAATGCCTGTGCCTGATCCTTTAGCCCCTGATTGCCATCCGCGGCGCTGTCCACTGTGCTAAGAAACCCAAAAGCCTCGACTCTGGATGGTGGGAAGAAGATAGATCAGAAACATTGGACGTCATCAATGACAGGAGTGGAGGTAAATTTGGGTATAAATTCAGAAGTTTACCGATAATTCAGAGTTACGAGAACTATGTCCTGATCAAGAAGGAACTCTGGACTGTAAAGTTTGGAGTGACTTGTGCCGGAGTAAAATCCACCGCCATGAATCCAAACCATCACAGGAAAGTTTGTAAATGAACTGGAATCATTGTAATTGACTTTTGGAGTGTATACGTTGAGATACAAACAATCTTCTGTCATTGGCTGATCGGTATCAATGCTAAAGACTTCGTTTTTCGCTTGGAAACAGATTGGAACGTCAGCAGTGGCAGATCGTATTCCGGTCCAGGATGCAGCTGGTTCGGGTGCCTAGTGAAGGGTATGACATTGAATGAACTGTTAGAATTGTATATTCAGGAGAAGTACCACGAGTACTTCAGAAGTTATCGGGGTATTTTCCGATAGGTTGTTGGCGAATCAAAATCTCGGACGCGCTTAGTCACAGCTTGTTTGGTTAATGAACGACTTCAAATTCCGTACTAATAAATGCCGAGCAATTTTTTGGACATTTCAATTGTTTAAAATGATTTTCAAACGACAAAGCAGTCGACAAAAAGAAAGCCTGTCTCATATTTAACCATATTCAGTAGTTCAATAGATTTTTTTTCTCAATCTTTAAGATCGATTCCAAGATTCCCGGACGCTCAGTTCATGATAGCTCATGTGTGCAATTTGTTTATAACAAATGAATGATTTAACCAATCGAAGTATAATTTTACCTTAAATCTCCGAGTCCCAATAGGTGGAAGTGCATAAGGAATGCTCTTGAATGCTGCAATCTCTCGACCTTTTCTCGTAATCATCGATCCACCTTCAAGCATACCATTTCGCACCCGAACGCGGAATGATGGCGTTCCAGCGCTGAGATTGGCCCACGAAAAAATTAGCAAATTTATGAATAAAATAATGTCATTCATGATTGACTGGGTGCTATTCCGGCAATGCATAGGCTTACGAGTACAAAGCGGAATTGTTTCACGACTTTATGTGGCGATTTTTATCTACACTTTGTATTGAAGGAGGGAGGTGTTCGTCATGCTTTAGCATCGTTTATCATTAGCTATACACATGCCGATAATGTGCGTTAATTTTATTTTTTGTTCGTCTTCAGGTGGTAAAATATTTCCAAAGGAATTTCACGCTACACGTGTATCATAAAAGCTCATTTGATAATGGGTAATTAGATTGAACTTCGCTATACCTATTTATCTGCTATGATCATTAAGAAAAAATACGATTTTCACACGCTTATTGAGTTGTTATCCCGTCTCGTCTCGAAGGTCGAGAATGCAATCCAATCTCGTGTTGTCTCGTCTTGTCTCGATTTTTTTCATTTTTCAAGTGCTGCTTCAGAGCGACTCTTCTCAAAGGCTGATTTATTAATACGAAAACACAGGAATCGATTGAGTGATATTCATGCTGAAATGTTTCTGTACCTTCATTCTTGGTTCCAGTGTTCATTAACACCAAAATTGAAAAATCTTATCAAATATCCGTTGTAATTATAAGGAAATAAAATGTTGTCAAAGAGTGGGTATTCATGTTGGTAGTTATATTGACAGACATATATCTTCAAATTCTTGTACTGTAAAATAAATTAAATTTCCTAATTGTATCAACAATTTATTATCATCACTATTGAAGTGAAACTTCTTTAAGCGCGTCATGCATTTTCAACGTCCGGACTAAACCCGACTCAAGACCGACACGAAAAATCATGAATATTTGAGTAGACGCATGGTGAGCATGAGGATGAGACTTAGGCGCGTTACTTGAGTGCGAGTGAGACGCCGATAGGGCTGCGGCCGCAATAACAACGATGACTTTAATATTTTACCCAGTGAAACAGTATGAACAATTGAAACTGTTAATAACATTGCATATACTGTACGAATGCCATCCAAAATGTAATCCGGGCGCAGAAATGATTCTGTGCCTTCATTCTTGGTTCCAGTGTTCATTAACACCAAAATTGCAAAGTGCCATCAAATATCCGTTGTAATTATTGAGAAAGAAAATATTGCCAAAAAGTGGGTGATCATGTTGATAGTTATATTGACAGAAATATATCTTCAAATTTTTACACTGATTTTTATAAACAATTTTAATTGTCTATCGAATCGAAAACCTCTACACGCAAGCTCATGGTTTCTTTTCGCCGTCTCTTCCCTCCGGGCTTCTTTTTTCTTTCCAAGTCCTGAAACAAATGATTCTGATAAAACATTGATAAAATTACGTGATGTCATTCCATGGGATATAACTTTGGTGTGATACACGTGTCACAATGTCTACGAAATAATGAAATTATATGTTGACCGCATTGTGGATAATGTGCTCGGCAACGCTCAATTGTATATGTAGATAAGGTTAAATAATGGCATTAATAAAAATTTCAACAATCACTCCCAAGAAGCGTGTAAAGTTTGGACGTCTGGAGTCATAGTTTAATCTAGCGCTAAATTTAGCAATTGCATGTTATATACTTCCGGCCCAATGTATGAATGACTTCCAACTAACTCCGCTCTGTATCTACGAATACATGTCTTTCATTACATCATTGGTATTTCAATAATATAATAGCTATTTGTGTCATAAGGCCGATAAACGGCGGTTTGCGAGGCGGGTGTTTTCCGAGTTATTGCCTTACCGACACCGAGTGGGGCAAACTCACACGACTCGCGAACCAACGTTATCGGCCGCATGACACAGGCTATTTTTTTCACGTATGCCTGACCTGCGGAAGGGGGGGCGCAGGGGGGGGGGGTGTAGGGGGGGCGGAGCCCCCCCACCTGGAAAAAACACAACAGCAAAAGAAAATAGAATAAAAGTAAAAAAAATACTAGAAGGCAATTTGAATACTCCAACTATTTTACTTCATCTGGGGTTTCTGGGATCCAATCGTCCATTTTTTTTGTCAATAAATTTTTTACGTTAATAAGATCACTACGATCGGATATTTCACACACACTGGCTGATCTGATGTGTACGCGAGTTGGAAACTACGAGAGGGGTTAGGAATCAGTGGCGCCACGCACCGACCGAACTATGCAATATTTTCCCCTCTCGGTTGTGAAGAGTGACGGTTATCGGCGCACTTCAAGTAGGGCTTTTGAGAGGCTATGGCCCGATAAGTAATGAAAAAAGGCCATGGCTCCCACATTCTCGCGTTTTGACGGCCATAGACGATAATTTCACCTTATCGACCGAACAAGCGGCCCCAAATCACCACTTTTCAGGCATCAGTGAAAAAAAAACATTATTGCTATGGAACTATATTGCTATCTGATAACATAAAAAAAAAATGCACCAGGGGGTCAATAACGAGAGAGCAATTTCATAATTATCGCCAAGTCGAGACGATACGAGAGAGACGTGACGAGAGACGAGAGGTCTCGACAAGAATTCGAAAAAAAATCATTTCAAACCAATCAATTTCACTCACAAACTAATGATTTTTTCGTCAATTTATGGTGATCCTAAGAAATAATAATGATGATAATAAATTGTTCACACATTTAGAAAATTTCATTTATTCAACAATGTAAAAATTTGAAGATATATTTCTGTCAATATAACTACCAACATGAACACCCACTTTTTGGCAATATTTTCATTCTCAATAATTACAACGGATATTTGATGGTACTTTTCAATTTTGGTGTTAATGAACACTGGAACCAAGAATGAAGGTACAGCAGCATTTCAGCATGAATATCACTCAATCGATTCATGTGTTGTCGTGTTAATGAACCAGCCTTTGGAAAGAGTTGTTCTGGAGCAGCACTTGAAAATTGAAAAAATTCGAGACAAGACGAGACACTAGGAACATTCCACTGACACTACTCCCATGAAAATTTAAGCTAAAGCCTTAAGACTTTGGTCGTCTCGCCAAAATCCCTTAAATTAGATTTTTCCATGTTCCAAAATGACATGGCTTTTTGAACTTTTTCCCCGGTTTCTTCGCCCGCTAATCCCTAGTAGAGATCCGCATCGGAATAATCCGTCTGCTGTTCGTTAATGAAATTTGGAAAAAAAGGTTCATGGAAAAAAAATTGGCGAAATACTCGCGTGCGAATGGACGAGTGAGAAAGACTGTGGTAACGTCGATGAAAGGGATAAAAAAAAAATACACACGGAAGAGGGACCAACGCCGAGGGGGATTTGCAACAGCGTTGATTAAAACTGCGCCCATGTACGGCTGCATTGCGAAAAAAAAGGGCCACACGGATTCGCATATTACGGTACACAGTGGCTCTCGAGGCTTCGACGACATTTCATTTTTGTCCATTCGCACAAATCCGCGATTTCTCCTTTTTTTCCACCTAGTTTTCCCCATTGCGCATGCGCCAATGGTTATGCATTTTTTAATAGACAGCCAGTGGTTTTTCTCTTCTCACGATGAAATTAAAAATCCATTAATCTCAAAAGAGATTTAATTAATGCTTGAGTGGAATTGTAAGCGCCGATTTTTTTTTTGTCGTCCGGCATATCTGATGTGAATATGTGTGTGTGTGTGTGCGTGTAATCATGAGAAGCTTGACAAGTGTCATAATTAAATTGGAAATTGAAATTGCAGAAGTCACAGGTGACGGCTCTGTATAGTGTTCGGTTTTTACGGAGATGTGTGTGTGTGTGTGTGTGTGTGTATTTGTGATAGACGACACTCGTGGACCCTTCAGCTACCTCAAATAATCTCTTCATCTCGACCCACCCAATTTCTATTCATTAAAACATTTATGCAACTAAAATACACACGTTCTGGAAGCCCAGAAGACCGATATAATGGGTATGTCGTCAAACTGTTGGGACGCCTCACCAACACAGAGACTTGTCATCCCTTTTGCCGCACAGTTTCCCGTGTCTGTTTGGGGAGAGAGCGAGAGCAAGCAAGATGAGGGAGGCTGGGGTGCGAGGTGAAGATGAGCGCGCCCGGCGCCTTTAGGGGGAGATGAACAGAGATAGAAAATTCGGCGGTTAACAACGGAAGGAGGTGAAATACTCGGGGGGAGAAAATGGAAGAAAAAAACGGAAACTGCGCTTAAAATTTCGGTCACAATCATACAAACGCATACACACAGACACACTCATCCACCCACCCATCCGCCCATTCACATCCACCCATTCACACATCCGCCCATTCACACATCCGCCCCTCCACCCATCCACCTACCCACCCACCCATCCGCCCATTCACATCCACCCATTCACACATCCGCCCCTCCACCCATCCACCCGCCCATTCACATCCACCCATTCACACATCCGCCCCTCCACCCATCCACCTACCCACCCACCCACCTATCTATCCACCTATCCACCCACCCACCTAGCCGCCCACCTATCTATCCACTCACCCACCCATCCACCCACCTATCCACCCACCCACCCATCCACCCACCTAGCCGCCCACCTATCTATCCACCTATCCACTCACCCACCCATCCACCCACCTATCCACCCACCCAACCAACCATCCACCTACCTATCCACCCACCCACCCACCTATCCACCCACCCAACCAACCATCCACCCACCTTTTCACCTATCCACCCACCCACCTAGCCGCCCACCTATCTATCCACTCACCCACCCATCCACCCACCTATCCACCCACCCACCCATCCACCCACCTAGCCGCCCACCTATCTATCCACCTATCCACTCACCCACCCATCCACCCACCTATCCACCCACCCAACCAACCATCCACCTACCTACCCACCCACCCACCCACCTATCCACCCACCCACCCACCCATCCACCCACCTTTCCACCTATCCACCCACCCACCCACCTAGCCACCCACCCACCCACCTATCCACCCACCCAACCGCCCATCCACCCATTCACACACACACAGACACACGCACATACGCCTTTTCAAAAATGACCTGAAATGGTGAAAGGGGTCATGAAATGTTTTGAAGATATTTTTTTTTTAAAGAAAAAACGAGAATATTTCACGGATAAAAGATGCTTTTAGAATTCATTATTAATAACCGATTGACAGAAAATTTACTAACCTTGGAAAATTTATTTTTGAAAAATTGTTGAGAGAACAATTTTGAGAACGAGTAAAGGAAAAAAAATCAGTTTTTTGGTCCACAATCTGAGAATTTTTTGCCTCCCGATGAGGAGTCTGCGCTGGGGCTGGCGCATGGGAGATACGTGTGACGTAACAGAGGGGCGGTCCATGGCCCCCGAAGCAAACTCCAGCCGCCATCTTGCACGTGAAATGAATTTCTGAACGAAGTAGCGATATCAGACGTGGATAACGTGAAAACGTTGGCAATACCTTCATTCCGGGGAGACCGATTACGTGAGCGAAAAGGACGAGAGGTTTTTTGTAAATATTGCGGCAAACATTTGTCCGTTATTGGATGGTTTTGTATATATATATATATATATACAAAACCATCGTTGTATATATATATATATATATATATATATGTATATATTTTGTGCCAAACCTCTCACCTGGTGTTCCATCGGGATCCTAGAGGGACATGACACGATTAATTTCGAAGTACGAGTGGTATTTGAAGAATTATTTCTGGTGGTTGGATTTCAGCGAATGGGAGCGCAGCGTTTCCGGTTGACTTGACGGTACTCTTCGACACAACATCTTTAATATTCTCGCCAATAGTCGCCAACGATTCCTGGCCAAATCGGCTCATTCTTTTAACCACGTATGACTCTTGACCCAACTACTTGACAGCTGGTTAGGATCAATAAACGACTTCAAATTCCGTAATAGTACGGGTAAATTTTCATAGACAATACCAAAGTTCGATGTGCCTTGCGAGTACCTCAAGTGTCTTTTTGTTGCGACCCAATTAGTGTTGCCCCGATGGACGAGAGAATCGTGACAAGACGAGATAATTATAACTCGATGCAATACGAGAAAGCAATTCCATGATTATCGCCAAGTCGAGACAATACGAGAGAGATGTAACGAGAGACGAGATGTCTCGACAAGAATTCGAAAAAAAAATCGTTTCAAACCAATCAATTTCACTCACAAACTAATGAGTTTTTCGTCGATTTATGGTGATCCTAAGAAATAATAATGATGATAATAAATTGTTCACACATTTAGAAAATTTAATTTATTCACCAGTGTAAAAATTTGAAGATATATTTCTGTCAATATAACTACCAACATGAACACCCACTTTTTGGCAATATTTTCTTTCTCAATAATTACAACGGATATTTGATGGCACTTTGCAATTTTGGTGTTAATGAATACTGGAACCAAGAATGAAGGCACGGAATCATTTCTGCGCCCGGATTACATTTTGGATGGCATTCGTACAGTATATGCAATGTTATTAACAATTTCAATTGTTCATACTGTTTCACTGGGTAAAATATTAAAGTCATCGTTGTTATTGCAGCCGCAGCCCTATCGGCGTCTCACTCGCACTCAAGTAACGCGCCTAAGTCTCATCCTCATGCTCACCATGCGTCTACTCAAATATTCATGATTTTTCGTGTCGGTCTTGAGTCGGGTTCAGTCCGGACGTTGAAAATGCATGACGCGCTTAAAGAAGTTTCACTTCAATAGTGATGATAATAAATTGTTGTTACAATTAGGAAATTTAATTTATTCTACAGTGCAAGAATTTGAAGATATATTTCTGTCAATATAACTACCAACATGAATACCCACTCTTTGACAATATTTTATTTCCTTATAATTACCACGGATATTTGATGAGATTTTTCAATTTTGGTGTTAATGAACACTGGAACCAAGAATGAAGGCACAGAAGCATTTCAGCATGAATATCACTCAATCGATTCCTGTGTTTTCGTATTAATAAATCAGCCTTTGAGAAGAGTCGCTCTGAAGGAGCACTTGAAAAATGAAAAAAATCGAGACAGGACGAGACCATACGAGGATGCATTGCAATTTCGACCCTCGAGACGAGATAACAATCGGGAAACAAGACGAGAAAGCTGAAATTCTCAAAAAATTAGTTATCGCAGAAGTGAACACACATATATATATAAAAAGGTGATCAGGGATGTATGGGCCGCCCTAAACACCCCCCCCCCCCATTGACATTAACTTGGTAACCAGTAGAGCGCCTCAGTCCGATTGAAAGGGCGCGGGTGGGAGGGGGTGGCGGTGGGGGGGGGGGGGGGGGGGAGTGCCCTAATCGCCAACAGTGGAATTTACAAGGGGTTCCGCTTCACACTCCATGTGCATGTGTGTGTATTCCCCCTGTGACCAGCCTGCGGATAATTACAGGCCCTATGACGTTGATTCAAGTCATTAGATTTCTTCACACGCGGCGGCTAAAACGTATCAATGTGAAAAAAAAAATATTCACCGACTTGCATTTTTTTTCAGTATGTTATCGTTGTTTAATCTTCCATTGTAGAAATGCAATGTTGAAAATTGTGGAGTGAAGTCACGGAACAAACTTATATTTTCAAAATGAAAAGGGAAAAACGTCAGGAAACGGAGAAAAATTTTGAATGTCTTTCAAAAATTTAGAAGTTTAAAAATTTTCAGAAGTATTGACAAATTCTTTTTTTTTAATTTAATTTATTAGTATTACTTTTAGGTATTTTAATTCTAACACACACACACACATACACTCCATCTCAAAAACGTCCCCAAATGATTCAGGGAGCCGTGAAACGTGAAGATTTTTCATTGTCGAGCGCAATTCCCTCGCGGGAACTTGACACAATTCGTTTGCTCGTGCTACAATTTTTTGTTTTTTGAAAATTACATTTACACGCAAGGATCAGTTAACAACTGTCAACAATTGATTTTCTGTACAATACAACGTAACGATCTATTTTTTCCGCATGACATCAAACCGAAAATCGTTAATACCCGCGGGGGGGAGGGGGGAGGGATGATTTGCGATAGAATGATCCATATCAAATATTATTCTATACGATAATAAAAGTCATTATTGCTATCATTCTGCGAATGACACAAATTGATAAAGACCAGAAAAGACCGATGTGGCCCCTTAAGACTTTACCGCCCCGCATTCACCCAATTTCCCATGTGTTGCGTAATCGTTTGTATTAGGTAGCTAAATGTCGACTGGTCGGGGGTTCCCCCATGGGATTCCCCTTCAAATTTTACCCACGGAGGACCACGGCAGTCTACTTCCCCCGGGACATCCAACGAGACTGGGCTTACACCCCCATCCGAACACACACACACACACACACACAGGCACCACATTCAGTAGAATCAGACGATCAAGTTTTCTATCCACCTCCCTCTTTCCTGGGTACTCCTATGGTGCCACAGACACGTTAAAACTGTTGCTGGGCGCGCCCTCTTCCCCCGGACTCGCGGGGTTTCACGTTACTAACCTTGTAACCAACCAGTTGGTCTCCATCGTTCAATCTCATTCGTTTCCCTACTTTTCTCTTTTGTGATACAATTCACAATCGATTTTTGAAATTAGGACATCGATGGAAGTGGAGAACAATTTTTTTTAAACGTGCGTTTGCATCTAATTGCTTTAAAAGATCCATATATATATATATATATATAGTTCTGTTGAGGTTATGAAACCGTGAGTTTGACCCGCAGACGGAGTCATACCAACAGCTTCCCGGTAGCTGTTGATCGTACGTCATTGGATTATTTTTGCTACTTATTTTGCACACACACACAGATGCACCAGTACATCGGCTCGTTCCAAAAAATGATTAATTTTGTTCAGTTTTTTTAGCAACAATTTGCAGTATCTCACTAAATATGCGAGATAGCGTGAAAAGTCATGATACCTAAAACGTGCAGTTTTACACGTGGAGCAATTTTTGTGATACATATTTTTTGTGCCTCCAACGGTTCTTCCGAAAGAGGATTATAAACAATTAAAATTGTTTATAACAATTAATGAAATGAATCGACTTTAACCGGAGTTGAATTAGCGCGAGACATGGTGGTGACGCACACACATCCCAAGCAACCCACCCTCCCATTAACCCACCCACCTGCCCTCCCATCCACCCATCCATCCACCCACCTGCCCTCCCATCCACCCATCCACTCACCCTCCCATTCACCCACCCACCCTCCCGTCCACCCACCCACCCATTCATCCACCCGCCCACCCACTCACCCTCCGAACCTCCCTCCCACCCGCCCACCCACCCTCCCACCCGCCCAACCACCCTCCCACCCGCCCAACCACCCTCCCACCCGCCCACCCTCCCACCCTCCCACCCGCCCAACCACCCTCCCACCCGCCCACCCTCCACCCTCCCACCCGCCCACCCACCCACACAGACACACACACACACACACACATGGCATCTCAAAAACGTCTCCAAATGATTCAGGGTCTCATAAAACGTTGAGATATGATGAATTTGGGACTTTTCATTGCAATAACTTCCCCTATCGAGAGGTCAATTACGTAGAAATTACAAATTGAGAAATCGTCCGAAAACAAAACAGGAATAACAAAAACGTTAAGAATGTTCCGATGTTTGGTCGTCTTGCGCAAATGGACTGTCCACCCCACTTTCCGCTGCAAAAATTCATATATTTATATAATGCTCCACTTGGCAATCCATCAATATAAACATATAACCAATAACTCCCGGTGGCCCTCAAAGAGCCACTCAAAACTCTCTCACTCGACCGCTCACTTTTTTTTCTTCCTTTTCCTCTGTTCATCTCCCCACCTCTCATCACTCCGTAAATTTTTCCCTCGTTCCCCTACAAACCACACGTGTGTGTACCCTTGAAGGATTCACCATACGCATTTGAACGAAGTACACTCGATGGTAGCGTCTGGAGGGCTTGGAGAACTGCTCGAGAGTGTAACCGAGCGCATGATCGAATGCGCTGCCCTAGCTCCATTCAACCTCCCCCCCCCCCCCCCCCGAACCCCATTGGAGGGTCCTTGGTGGTTGAAAATAAATCGGAAACAAATTTTTATGGCACTCTAAAAAGGACACTGGGGGCCCTTGTAGGGGCGCTCGTGCGTGAAAAATCACGGACCTCGGTATGTCGGTGACCTGACGACTTTTTTTTTCATGTTTTTATTCATTGAACAATCTTAGCTATGTACATATGTACAATATTTACATTTTATAAAAACTAGTTTACAAAAAATGTTGTTATTATTTTTACATTTTAGCCTTATGGGCTAGTGACCTGAGGACTTGCCTGATGATGTTCGGTAGAGAGACAAAATGTGCGTATAATTTTTGACAGTTGAAATTTTCGGCAAGGGCTCGCCACTTCTTTATTAGTCGAAATTTGAATTTCCTTCATTACGCGAAATTTGGATTTTCTAAAAAAATTTCAACTCAATTTTGACAATTTCATTTTTCCAAAGAAGGGTCCGAGTTTCTGAAATTTTCACCAATTTTTCATAAAATTGACATAAAATTGATGATGCGCCTGCCCTTGCTAACGATAGAAGTTTATACAGGGTGTTCCAAAACTGATAATTTTCGCTTCAAACGTTTCACTTCAACTTGATCAAAACAAATTGAGAAATAAACTGCTATTATAATTCACTGAATGTTTTCTCCCAGCTCAATTGATATGTCAATCATCTCGTATTGAAGTTATTTTTGAGGTCTGACATGAGAATGAAAATCGTATTAATTACGCCGTATTTCCACTTCGTTTCCGATTTTCACCCAAATTTCATGTCTTGGTACCAATATTTTTTCAGTTCTCTGGATAGGCATGCGGGTCGTGGGGGGGGGGGGGGGGGGGGGGAGGGGAGATAGCGCGGGATTTGAGTGCTGCCGTCTCCGGGGGACGGCAGGTCGGGAGGACACCCCTACTGAATTCAAATGTCCCGCGTGTCTCTCAGGTCACCCCTTGGCGCATTAAGACGACAGGACCACTGCCACCGTGAGTCTAACTGTTATATTGATGGGAAGGGGGGTCCCAGGACAGCCTGACAGCTCTGATTGAATTTGTGTACGTACCTACTTGATATTAAAATTGTCCGTCACAAGATCTATATTTGTGTGAACAATTTATCATCATCATTATTAATAATAATAATAATACGGTCTTTATTGCAAGAAATCTTACAAACGGCCATCGCCCTAGGGCCTTCAGCCAGGTATATACAGTTTTTTACATTTGGATATAATAAGAAAATAATATAAGACAATTAAATAGAAAAAAAGCATAATAATAACGGTAATGATAATAATAATAATAATATTAATAATGATAATCATTTCTACTGTAAAATAATAAATAATCATTATTAAGAATAATAATAATAATAATCATCATTATCACTATTATCCTTAACAAACACCGTCCAGCGATCTTGTATTTGTATGAAATAATAATAGAAGTAAGAAGATAAGTGACTTCGATATAAGTTTTATACATATTTTGATGAGATGATAAAGATACAGTTTGACAGTGTGGATTGGGTAGGAAGAAATACAGAACAATTATTAATTATTGTTACTGTGGATGTATTTGACCTCCCCAGGAGTCGTTGCCATATTGTTCGATTCGAATGGCTTGCAGGCTTTCTAGTAGTGTTTGGGGAGGGTATTTATATCGTGATCTGGAGTGTGGATCGCGTTTGTGGCAAAGGTCAAGAATATGGTCCAGCTTGTTGAGTGAAAAGTTTGTTGTTAACTGGTTGAATCTGTCGAGGATGGGTTCGATTTGGGTGCGTTCGTATAGTAGGTCATCATTATTATTTCTTAGGATCACCATAAATCGACGAAAAAATCATTAGTTTGTGAGTGAAATTGATTGGTTTGAAACGATTTTTTTTTCGAATTCTCGTCGAGACATCTCGTCTCTCGTCACATCTCTCTCGTATTGTCTCGACTTGGCGATGATTATGAAATTGCTCTCTCGTATTGTATCGAGTCATAATCATCTCATCTTGTCTCGTTTCTCTCGCCTATTGGAGTAATATCATTGGCGGACGCCTATTGATGGAGCTCCTCCTCCCCCCCCCCCCCCCACCCTCCCGCGCCGGGTTGGGTTCTCGTCCGGCTTAAGCGGTCTCATCTCATAGGTAGCGCCGATAGCACCCATAAAATCCATAGTACCTGCTAAACAGAAATTTTTCATAAATTTTCCCTTTGAGATTGACAGAACAGGTTACAATGACGTCATCACCGGACACATGAAAAAGAAAAATGGAATTTGATTGATAATTATTTGTAAAATGCATCGTCGTGTTGAATCCTCTGTTTGCCAATGCAACTGACGGTAGCTCAAGCTTATAACCCACCAAGGTGTCTTCCACGTAGTATCTTTACACACGTACCCAATCGTCTCCTCTTTCCAAGATATACACTCACGCAAACGCGATGTACTCCACTTGGCGTCTACACACAAGCTACTGGAGACAAAACCCTCTACGGGCTTCTGCCTCCTCTTTTTTCTCCCGCCTTTTTAGCCAATTTCGCTTTTTTTTTTTTCTTCTTTTTCTTCACATTTCGAGGTAGTACCTACGGCTAATGGAAATGCCACTCGAGACCACTTTGGCCGCGGCAAACAGCGGCCACGAACGTTTCTGGAAACCCATCCATTGAGCGAGCGCTCTCTTTATCTCTATAATATTAATGGGTAACCCATTTTATTGCTCATTTTTTGCGAGAGCTGGAATCAGAAATGAATTCCGATTTTGGATAATTTGAGATTGGAATTATGAAATTTTGTTGAAATTTTTCAGTTTTTTGAAAATTTTTTGAAAGTTTTATAATTTTATTTTGAGGGCGTTCACATTTTTTATTTTCTATTCAATATTAAAAAAAAGGGAACATAAATTATCGGCGTTTGAATTTCCTCTCTGAATATTTTTATCGGGTTTTTCAATTTCCAATGATTCCCGATATGCAACCGCAGTTGCCAACTCAACCAAGTTGGCAAATATTTTCTGCGTTACATAGCGCACATTATGTCCATACCAAAAACTGTTATATACATCAACTGTATATAACAACGGAGGGACGAGGGGCAAATTCATCCCTCGCTTATTTTCCAATGCTTTATATTTTGAGGCGGAAAACGACACAAAACGCGAAGCGAATCAGCCGTGATGTTGTCGAATGTTTCATCCGCATCCGGTACTGATCCCCGCCACATGCCTCCTGCATAACTATATTGTTGGATCATTTCTCTCTTTCCAATTGGAAGCGAAATGCTTTATGGATGCACTGATGGCCATTATCGGCTGCGCTAATGCATCCATGAACGCCCGGGAAACGGATTACACTCCAATACTGGCAAATGAAATTTCAGGAATATTCGGTTGTTCAGAAATTAGAGAAATTGAGGGAAGTTTTATTAAATGTTAACTTCAGGTAATGAGCAGAGCATTTTCTCTAGGTAGGTGTGGCCGCAGAAAGGAGACAGTCTGATTGAATATTATGCACTCATCCATGCACCCACTCACTCCCTACGCCATCCACCCAGTGACCCACTTACCCACTCCCTTACCCACCCACTTACCCACTTACTCACCCACTCACCTACCCACTCACTCACTCGAGCACCCAGCCACTCACTCACTCACTCGAGCACCCAGCCACTCACTCGAGCACCCAGCCACTCACTCACTCACCCACTCCCTCACTCACCTACCCACTTACCCACTCACTCACCCACCCACCTACCCACTTACTCACCCACCCACCCACTCACTCACTCACCCACGCACCCACCCACCCACGCACTCACCCGCCCACCTCCTCACTCATTCACCCACCTCCCCGTATATATATATATATATATAATTAATAATATGTATACATAAATACATATTATAATTTGCTTGAATGACTTTATTTGATCCGTTGTTGACCAGCGAATTCTCAAATGATCATGTATGTTACACATTTTGAAGACATATATATAACTCATTCGACGCCGATAAGGAAATGTGCTGCGAATAGACTATGAATGTTGATATCTCTCACCACTTGATTATCAGCACGAAAAATGTTTCTGTTGAAAAAATTTGCATGATTCCGTGCTCGAATGTGCCTTTCCATATTTTTATTACAATATTAACTGCCCTTCAAGACCATCAAAATCCTGGTTGATAATAGAATCGTCCAATTTCAAACAAACAATAGCATGGTTTATATTGGCGATACACTTCGATTATTTTTTCGCATACCTGTATTATAGCCAGAGACAAGCCAATAATGTATTACTCGCTTTTCATCTGCCGCAGTCTTACATTACTTGGCATTTTTCATGGTAAATATCTTAAGAAAATTGATTAATGTCGTCAATTACCCTATAGTTGCTCTTGAGCATTTCTTCGGTAGGGCCTACTGGACACCCATCCATGCGGCTGGGGCCGACTTTCGCCATTTCAGCCTTGATATTTCTAAACACAGGGAAAACCTCCACGGGGGTTAGGTTCCCGTTCGGCCTAGCGTTCTCATTCGATAGCACTCATTGATAACACACGGAATGTTCTTGTTATCAAACACACATCAACATAAGCTGATGCTATTCATTGGTGAACGTATCCAATTGTATGGTTATAGGTAAAAAATGGTTACTTGGCCGATACACTGCCGCATATCTCGATTTATAGCTTTCATAATTGAGGAGATAACGTGATCGCACCTCTATCGATGCGTCTTAATATTCACAATATTAAAAATGTGTAGAAGCAGTCGCTGTATTTTTTGGCACACCCGCTGAGGAGGGCCAATTCCCACACATGGCATGCCTTGAATTGCTGAATCTCCATGCAATCTGTTCCGGAAGTATCATAAGTTCCCGCCATGTTCTCACTGCCGCTCATTGTGTAGCCTGTTCGCAAGAGCAAGATGTTAAAGTAATAGTGGGCAAAATCAACGTAAATGAGGAGGGAGTGGAGCGTTATGATGCGGAAAAAATCCATAAGCATCGAAGATTTGAAACACCAAGTGGTGGTTGCTGTAACAGATATGTCCAGGCAATCAGGAAATATTTCATACCTCAAGATGCAGAGAGTCAATGGAATTATGACATAGCTGTTATCAAGGTAAGTTGCCATTGACCTTTCCTCGGCAAGATTTTAAGGGTGATAACAGAGAGAAAGACTTTTACGGTCCCGGCCTTAAGGATGTTCGACCGCTATTTCCCACTTTTGTCAATTTTTTGCTAATTGATCCCAAATTATTGGTTTGATTGGCGTAAAAATGAACAATTTTTCTGTAGCTTTATTCTCTATCGACTCCTAAAATTTCATTGTCTCAGACCCATTTTTCATGGACCCCCCCCCCCTCCCCCGCCACATGCTAGATTGCCAACCGCGAATGATTCGGGAGTTTTGTCATAGAGTGGACCACCCGTAATTGTCCTAACGCCAGCCAGCAGAGGGGAATGCATCCCCCACTCCGCGTGACCTTGGAAATAGCGCATGAGGGGCAAGGCCGTTTCGTTGCATGCCGTTGCGCATGGGCTCATCGAGTCACCATACCATCTCTCTCTGTGGACACGCCTATTGTGAGCGTGGAGGGGGTAATGTGTAGCTCTTCATAGCGACAAATCGGGGGCTCAAAAATTGAAATGAATTTGAAATAGACCGCTACGTGACACTAATACTTTACGTCCAATGTTTCACTTCTTTCGGCCGTCTCACGACGGCTCAGTTTTTTTTAAATGTTTTCTCATGAATAAATTAATTATTCTAGTTAAAAAAAGAAATTTCTTTCGGACCAAACGTGCAGAGTGTTGCTCTACCAGCGAAGGATATGCCATCAGCTCCAGTACTCGATTTTGCCGGATTCGGTTATTCGGAGGTCAAGGAGCACAACCGTGGATATTTACGATTCATAAAAATGATACTTCTCAAACCAACATCATACTTCGATTATGGAATTGAAACACCATTGGAAAATGCCTTGTATGTCAAGCTCAAAGCATATGATACCGAAATAGTAATCGTAAGTATTCGTCTTCGTCCCGCTCGGGTATACTACCCACTATTGCTGCTGCTGGTGTGTTTGTATGTGTGTGTGTGGCTATAAAATCGTTCAGCAATTCCTTTTAACAACTGGACGGACCTGCGTGTTTTGTATATACGAGACCGGTAGCGCGTGCTCCGCACGCGCATCTCCTTTTTCCGCCGCGCTACCTTGTGTCGCGTCGATTTCGTCCTTACGGTTTCACAGGATCACAGGATCACAGTTATCACAGGATGTTTGCACATAAATTCCGAGTTCACGGGGCTAGCTCGCTACTTTTTTTTATCTGATACTCATGGCTCCGATCCGTAACAGACCACGCCTCTGTCCCATTTATTCCACGGGACAGCTCGCGCGTACTTCGCACGCGCATTTCCTTTTTCCGTCACGCTGAGTAGGGTTGCGTCGGTTTCAGTCTTACGCTTTTCAACAATATCGATAGTTTCTTTGGTCTCCCCTTTTTACGACAGCCCGAACGCGCGCTTCGAGCGCTGCCTTACGATATGCAACTTGAAGTAAAAACAATTCTTTTCCGAAGTTGAAGATACTGTTCATCATCGATTCCGAAAAAACGAGAGCTTTCAGTTTTCCAATTTGCAGCAATCATCTTTGGCTTTTTCTGTAATTATCGCATACATATAAAATTTTCAACACTGGACAGAATAAGTAAAACACTCGAAACTTATAAAACTACATAAGTTATGACAACTCGAACAATTGTCATACTTTTGAAAACTAAATCCGAATCGACATCGCAAATATCGATATTCGATGTTAATCCGTTGTTACAATTTTCGCCACAAAACGCCATGACGTCATAATTTTTATATAATAATTTTTAAACGCCATCATGCCATAATTTTCGAGATATTTCGACTCTAGCGATGTTCGTTTATGTGTATGTATTTTCTTGAATTTACTTGAATAGGAATAAATAGAGATAGAGACTACGATTGTCAGCGAAGCTGCGCGCGCATTTCGATGTGACAAAATTTCGAGATATTTCGATTGGTTATCGATATCAGATGTATCTCCTTTCTATAATAGGATAGAGATTCGCAATAATGGCCTTGTAATTGAATACAAAAATATTTTCCAAGCAAACTGGGTGATTGCAGGGGGACAGTGGCAGCCCGTTAGTACACAACAACATTGTTTACGGTGTAGAAAGCAGAACTGAAGGTCAAGAGGGGCCGACAACTATATTCATGAAGGTTAAAAATTTTCTACGATTCATCAACGATGCAATGAAAGTATAATCAAAACGTAGATGAGGTAATCAACAAAGTTACGTTGTACGACTATATATTTGATTGATTTAATGTGTTGGTGGGTGTGATTTTTTCAGTAGTAAAATTTCAGGCACCAAAATGATCTATTAATAAATAAAGAATGGAATTTTGAACAGGCTGTTCATTGCCAGAACTTTTGCCTTGTTCGGATGCGATTTGACTTTTTCGGCTTCTGTTAAACCTATATATATGTCGTGAATCACCACGTAAAAAGAAAGTCCATGGGAGATGTTTGAAAGATCTCTAGGGGGATGGTGGTGAAGATCTTCCGGAAGATCCTTTTGGTGAGACTGGGGATCAGCAGGGAGATCTGCGAGTGATTTCGCAAGGATGTTTGACAGATATCCCCCGCAAAAAGAATATAAGGGTGACCCAGTTAAAACAGCGCACCCGAACAATTTCCCAAAAAAGGGTTAAATGGAAAAATGTTTCATATGAAAGTTGGAGGGTTTCGAGGAGGACATTCGATATGAGCTCTACTTTGAGCTTGCAAGGTCACACTTGCAAGCTGCGAGCACAAAATGCACTTTTTCAAATGGCAACCATATGTTTCACCACGATGAAAATTTTTTCTCTTAACGAGATGTTTCCGGACACCTCGTCATTTGTGCCGATTCCTTCGATTCCATTTCAAAAATATGATAACTATTTCCGAGACCAAATTGGAAGTTTAGACTTTTCACACAACCTGAGATATGACAGATTAGTTTTTTCATTTGTTGATCAACAAGCTATGTCCAAATGTAAACAATGAACAGTTTCCAGGTAATTCAAGGATAATTATCGTCGAATCGACTTGTGTCTAGCAGTTAATGCTGGAAACATAGAACATCTACTTTGAAATGTCTTAGGTCCCAGTGTACAGTAGAGGGCCCTTTATTTTCCGACCTCGGGGGGTGACCTTGAAGCAATTTCGTGGAGAAAAAAATTAAGGAAGCCCCCCACTCTGCCCACTGGTTGGTTGGCGTGGTGGGGGTTGTCGGGAGCGGAAGGGGAAATAAGAGCAGAAGTGAACGGACTATGTATCAAAAGTAAATAGGTTATGTTTCATGAATGCCCGGTCCCACTATTGAGACGCTGCGCAGTCTGGAGCGCATAACGTCGAAAAAAAGGATAGACAAAGTACGGGGAGTGGGAGAAGGTTTTTGAGGGGAGACAAGTCGTGAGGGGAGTACAGCGAAAATAAAGGAAGCGGAAAATTAAGGGAGCTCTACTGTACCTGAAAACTGTTTATTGTTTATATTTCGGCATGACTTGTTGATCAATAAATGGAAAAACTAATCTGTCATATCTCAGGTTGTGTGAAAACTCTAAACTTGCAATTCGGCCTCGGAAATGGGTTTTATCGTATTTTTGGAGTGAAATCGAAGGAGATCGGCACAAATGACGAGGTGTCTGAAAACATCTCGTTAAGAGAAAAAAATTTCATCGTGGTGAAACATATGGTTGTCATTCAAAAAATTGCATTTTGTGCTTGCAGGTGTGAACTTGCAAGCTCAAAGTAAATCTCATATCGAATGTCCCCCTGGAAACCCTCCAACTTTCATATGAAACATCTTTCCATTTAACCCTTTTTTCAAGGAATTATTCGGGTGCGCTGTATTAACTGGGTCACCCTGTACATGCAGGCATATATCTTAGATATATGTATTTATATGTCGGTCGGAAATGCTGTATGCCAGATAGATGATTGATTGATTGATTGATTTGAGTTTTATTTACGGTACATTATGTTGTACAAAAACTTACGACTGAGTCGTTTCAACAGAAAAAACATAACATAAACAAAATATAGATATAAGAAAAGATTGCGGTCGGGTAAGTAACACTAATATTAGATAGTAAGAGCAATACATGGAGAAAATATACAAAGAAATATATAGAGAGTGAATTGTCGCCGTTCCATGAATTGTCAACTCTGGAATTGATTAAACACTCGAAACAGCCTCACACCCATTTCCGTTCTCCATGGAAGGAAAATGAAATTTTTATTTGATATAACACTGCCCCTCTGAGTTTATTCAGATGATTTCAAATGTTATGAATTCACCTCCCGCTTCAATGAATCACCAATGAAGTAGTTTACGTGTGACACAATTCTCAGCGTCCCATGATATTTGTATTTGCTCTGCGAATGTAAGAAATTGTTGTATTGGGCATTAAGGCAGCTGCACACCCTACGGGAACTCCCCGCAACATTGCGCCGTGGCTTGAGTTATATGTGTTGGGGCCTCACCCAATGAGCCCAATTGTCCGGAGGTATTCGAGCACAGCGTTTAGAGTTAGTCTTGAGGAAAAATAATTGTGATTTTTGTGCCTGGGGTCTATGGCGTGTGCATTCCATTATTGTTACTGTAATTATGAATTTTTTGACACTCGAGTGCTTTTAATCTCTCACTATTCAATGCAAGTAATGGAAGAAAAGCGTCTGCATATGGTCTATATTGAGATGAGGGTTAATCTGGCGGCTCGGAACCTGCACTTGACGTTGAAAGTTCTTTTTTTAATGTTTACTTCTCATTCTTTTCCAATGAGTCCTGGTCAAGGGAGCGCATACACAAAAATGATTAACAGTATCTTCAACTTCGGACAAGATATTTTCTTTTTTTAATCATTCAAAGTGATGCGATCCATGAATAGGATCATTTACACTATCGTTTTAGTTACATTTTGCATTGAATTCGCAATTTTAAATTTGTAGGTTACAGTTTTGTGAGTATTTACAAATCTCTTTTATAAATTTAACCCTTAGCTCCCACTGGGGGTGACTTATCGCCACAGGCTGGGGAAAAGTGAAATTAATTGGACAATCGCTTCATGAGGTTGGCTCTCTGCTTAATATAGTCAGGGCAATGCCACAGAATATGATCTACGGTTTGGCTTTCTGCTCTACAAGAGTAACGGACAAGATGATGCTCCTTCAAATTGCAAATTCCAATTTAGCGCATTCTGTATTGTGAGAATTAAAATTGAACGTGGCAAAATTATTGAAAGAAAATAAAATGTGAATCGAAGAGCTTAGTCTGCTTTCTGTCAAAGAATTTCCTAAAAAAAATATATATATTTGATTTCTTCCTACTGTATTGAGTTACCACTCGATGATTAGGTGTATGGGAAAAATTTGGCCATTCAAATTTTCCCGACGAAAGAAAAAAAAAATCTCAAGTTTTCTATGAAAACAGAATTGACTATCCTAAATAGATTATTAGGTATTACTGAAGGCTCAGAAGGGCATTTCACACCTGACCCTACTGTGCACTCAAGAGGCTGAGGCTCAATGGAAATGAGGGAGATTTATCCCTTCAGCCAGCCCAACATCAGCCAATATTTTGGTCCCTTGATTTCCCCCCCCCCCCCCCTCAGTTGTCATTGTCCATGCTATTTTTATTCTACCTGTGCCCTTTTTCCTCCTTCCAGAATCGGCTATTTCCAGAAAAAAAAATCGCTATTTGCGTAAGCAAGCTGCCCGTCACTTCCAAAATTTTCGAGTCTCAGAAATTAAAAATGACGAAAAACTCTGAGAAAATGATGATTTCATGGACAGTTATCTTCAAGAAGATGCTGCAAAATTCTTTGAAAAAAAAACAAGTTTTGCAAAATTATAGATATGTAATATATATATATATATATATATATGTGTATTTGGATTGGATTATTTTTTAAAATTTTTCTATTAAGTATTTAATTATATTCAATCGAATCAAATAATTGGAATCAATGGACCTTGAAGAGAATCCTTGTAATTATATATATAGATATATAGATGCAGAAACTTCTGACGTACTTTAACGAATTATTATCAACTAAAACCCGAGTTTCATTCGCCACAATAATATTCCCATAAGGCTTCTGTTTTGATGATGCAGACGAATGGATCCTTTGACGCTACTCCATACTGGTGAAAGCACCATAAAACGGAGCCCGGACAAGAGCAGCGCGCTAGTCTTCAACCGGTATTGCTTCAAGCTGGATTGACTGAATGAAAGCAATTTGTTAAATATTGCTTTGATGTTCTCATGCTAGGCATTTGAAAGATTTACACTGATAATATTTCGTTAGTAAATATCACGCGGACGGAAGGGCTGACTTATATTAACTCAGTTTTTCCTGATGTTTTCATCTCCTGGTTTTTATCACATTTTTTTTTTCGTTATCATTATCTAGTCGGTCTCTTTGGGAAGTCTATGTATTTATGTATTTGGCAGTGAGTGAGGACAAGGTCCACGGCGGTTACGATGAGACCGCTTAAGCTGGACGAGAACCCAACCCGGCGCGGGAGGGGGGGGGGGGGGGGGGGAGGAGCTCCATCAATAGGCGTCCGCCAATGATATTACTCCAATAGGCGAGAGAATCGAGACAAGATGAAATAATTATAACTCGATACAGTACGGGAGAGCAATTTAATGATTATCGCCGAGTCGAGAGAATACGAGAGAGATGTGACGAGAGACGAGATGTCTCGACGAGAACTCGAAAGAAAATCGTTTCAAACCAATCAATTTCACTCACAAACTAATGATTTTTTTGTCAATTTATGGTGACCCTAAGAAATAATAATGATGATAATAAATTGTTCACACATTTAGAAAATGTCATTTATTCAACAGTGTAAAAATTTGAAGATATATTTCTGTCAATATAACTACCAACATGAACACCCACTTTTTGGCAATATTTTCTTTCTCAATAATTACAACGGATATTTGATGGCACTTTTCAATTTTGATGTTAATGAACGCTGGAGCCAAGAATGAAGGCACAGAAGCATTTCAGCATGAATATCACTCAATCGATTCCTGTGTTTTCGTATTAATAAACCAGCCTTTGAAAAGAGGCCTTCTGAAGCAGCACTTAAAAAATGAAAGAAAATTGAGACGAGGCGAGACAATACGAGACGAGATAACGATTGATTTCAGAATTTCGATACAAAACGAGAGAGTTGAAATTTTCGCCTGGGAAGAAATCGGTTCCTCGATGTAATTTCTCAGTGTTCCGATTACATATACATAAATCTTTCTACTCCAATATTTTCATTAATAACACTAAGCAGAATATCATCCTGTACAAGTTGTCTGCCTACATGTTCTCAGGGGCCCGACAGAGATGGGAATATGTGGCGTTCAAACTATGAGACATTGAGAGGCTGGAAAAGGTGTTGGGAAAACATAGCAAATGGTTTGGTCATCACTGACTCTGTTATTCCTTGCTACGTGAGAACCATGGAGAACCTTCACGGATATCGTTACACTCGTTTTTGAATATTTAACAAATAGTGACTTGCTGAATCATCGCATCAAACCTCGATTCCAACTGTCAGAACTGTTTGGATAGAAACTATCGTCGAAGAGGTGAATTGGAGGAATGCAATCTGAATACCACGGATGGTCTTCTTATACTTTTACGGATAGAGACATAACATTGTCATTAATTGACTTCGAATTGATGCTTCGAATTTTTGTAACACATTCTATTTTTTGCGACGCCTACCCAAAGTTCTCTCGGAGCAGAATTTTAACAGCCGTGTTTGTACAGTAACTCTCCCAGCGCCAGGGCTCAGCGAGCAGAGGGGAATGCGTCCCCCACTACGCGTGACCTTGGGAATAGCGCTTGAGGGGTAAGACCGTCGCCACGCGTGGGCTCCTAGGTGACGTAATACGAATGTTTTGGGATGATTAGAGGTCAAAGAAACATCCATGGTTCTTACTTGAGTTATCATATTATCTCTCTCTTTCTGTGGCCACGCCTATTGCGAGCGTGGAGGGGGTACTCTGTAACTCTTCGTCCGCGGAAACCTCAGCCCCCAAACTAATGAGGGTGGTGTCTTCGATAGTTTTCCACCAGAGCTTCTTACATCCAGGAACAGTATGTTACTCGGTGCATACATTCCGTAATAATAGCTGTACTAAACAGTGCCATCGAAAATCCAAACGCCAGACAAGTCGGATAATCCTGATGACGGTCTTACTTCAGCCGTGTTTCCCATCATCCTGGATTTTCAACCGAGAATTAATGGCCGATAAACATAGGATAATAATCCTTAAGCACCAGGTGACTGTTAGGTGCCGCTTCCAAGAGGGTACGGGTCACTACCAAATAAAAATAAAAACCCAAACGACCGAGAATTGCTTACTCATGCATATTGCATGCACTCGGAAAAATCGTTTATTTCAATCGAAGAAAGTTTATTTAAGGGGTAACACCACTATACAATTTTTGAAAAATCGATTTTGTTTGCTTAAAAAATAGTTTAACTATCCTAGAATACTGTAAAACAAAAATTGGGTGGAAAAAAATTTCCACCACCAATCAAATTTACACCACTTGTGCTTGTGAAAGTTGCTTTTGAGATTGTGTGTCTGTGTGTGTGTGTATGTGTGTGTGCGTCTATATGTGGGACCGAAATTTTGAGTACGATTTTCTCACCAACGGAGCGTACGATTGAAACGATTAAGGCCACAATCGAAGCATCCATGGCAATGGGTTCATTGCGTTAATTGTTGCAAACAATTTTAATTGTTCATAACGCTTTTACGGGAGAACCGTTGGAGGTACAAAAAAGTATGTAGGACAAAAGTTGATCCACGTGTGAAAATGCATATTTTAGGTCATATGACTTTTCACGCTATCCCGCATAATTAGTGAGATATTGCAAAATGTTGCTAACAAAATCGACAAGCAAAAAATACAAAAACATCGAAAATGTCAACCTTTTGGCAAATTAAAAAGTTGCAAAAATTACGCGATAAAATGTGTTACGTATCATGAATTATCATTTCACTGGCAACATAACTTCTCAATAAAATTCAATCATCGTTCACTTGTGAAATTCAAAAGCGTTGACAGTTCATGTAAATTTGGGCTAGTTTTAATTTTTCTTTTCCGTCCCGATTGTTCCGTCGCATCGATAACCACATTATTGCTGACAGCTCTGGAGACTTTCTTGTCACGAGAACCTCATGAGTAATTCCTTTAACTGTTTGGATTATGGTTTGCCCTCCGAACGCTAAAAATGTGCAGAGTATTGTTCGATCCAGTTTGGGCCCCTGGGGCCTATCTCAATTCGGCGACCAACACATGTTTACACATTTATTATTATTTTGTTACATCTTCCATTCTGTTTTGTATATATCCTTATCTAGCACAGACCCTCGAGATATACTTGGTTTTATTTCGAATGAGACGTAAAATTCGCTGTGCTAACCAGAAAATTGTTGACTGAGACCAGACATTCTGCTTGTAGATGCGAGGACGTTAACAGCCTTTCACAATTTAATCTCACCAAATTTACAATTGAGTGTTCTTCGATATTGTTCTGTGCAATTCGATTTTAATTTACAAATGTACTCAATTGTTATCAATGTGTGTTAAACAAGAGACGAAAAATAATCACACTAATTCACAAAAAAAGGGGAACAACAAGTTCATGTGAGGGCCGGTTTGCCGTAATGGGCTAAAGTGCTCTGCCTACTTCAAATCGATCCTAGGATCATGGGTTCGAATTCCGCTGTGAGCCAAATCTTTTTTCAAAAAAAGAATTTTCGTCACGCCGCTCGAGTCGAACCTACGAACCGAAAAAGTGAACAACCAAGAGTGCATCCCAAGAGTCCAACAATTAATAGTACAACAACAGTTTACAATCGAATGATCCTACCCTCAATGTAAACAATGACATCCGTAACTTTGAGTTACACAGGAAAAAGTCGTGAGCATCTAACGACTATAAGTCCAGAGCCGTCGCTTATGACCCTGGCAGTTCCACAGCGACGTTAAATAACACCATCAAAAAAAAAAAAAACAAAAAGTTCATGTGACAAACTAGAAACCGTATTCAAGTGATTTGAATAATAAGAAAACCTTCCCTCATTCAATTCGTTGATATTGATAATAAAACTTTTCGTTTGCTTCACATAAATAATATTTTCACATACGCAATACTTGTCAGTTATCCTGAAACTCTTTGAAATGCAATAAATTTCAGAGATTGAAATTGCTCACCATATCTGGGACTTTAACAAGTCATAATTTTCTTCTTTTTTTCAAGATGTTATTTAAGAAGAACCAGACAATCGACGCAATGAAGAATTCTAAATGGTGTATGAAAGCCCGTATGTTGTCTATTTGCATACACTAATGGTAGGCAACTTGTATTATCGCCGTTACGAATGGACAAATGGATTTCCCAACCGCATACGAGAGACAATCACCATCAACGTCAACTAAATGCATATCTATGCATGTACACCAGGCTTATTCCACATATTGTTGAAAATTCTTGATTTCTAATGCCTCCATATGTAACACCACCTGAATATTAAAATTCACCTATTCATAATGTATCTTATTGATTTTTGTCGACAGTTATGTATCTGTTGCATTGAGGGACGAAAAAATGAGTATTGCTATGTCAAGTAGGAGATTGACGGTTGTCATGACATCGTCGTATTGTCATTTCTCAAGAACGTACATAGAGAAAAAAATGCCATTTGATGTAATGTTATTTGGAGTTGAGTGATGTAAAATTACTCGATTTTTGCAAATTCCATTTTTTTCCAGAAGGCTATAATTATCTAGGCTATATTTTACTGTCTGAAACCTGCATTAGATCCGGGGAATCAGGGCACAATGATGAGGGTTTATTCATTGACTTTCCGTAACTCTTGGAGAGCAAGCGAGCGGAGGGGGACGCGCCCCCCACTACGCGCGACGCTGGGGACGCGCTTGAGGGGCATGGCTGTTCCGCTGTCGCGCGTAGGCTCTTCTTATATGGACCCGCCAATTTCGAGCGTGGAGGGGGTAATCTTTAACTCTTCGTACGCTGCAAGCTCAGCCCGTTAGCTGAAAAGTTGCGGGAAGTACACTCTACTAGTTTTTCCAGGACGAGGATGTAAATGAATGTCACAAATTCTTGGGAACAGACTTTTATTAAATCACCGATATCGAATCGGCACTATTTCTCATCACTCTTCTTCTATGCATCTCGCATTATTTTTCATCTACGAGAACGCAAGAACATCCATTTTTATACATAAACATACGATGGAGTCGAGGGTCCCTCTAAATATCAGTCAGGAATAAAATGAAATCCATTAAAAAATTATAAATAAAATGAGATAAGTCCGCAATTATTCACAGTTTTTTGTGGTATTGGAAATCTTCCCAAATAAGAAAAGAAAAATTTTAATACTACTATTAAAGCTACTATTTTAGCTTGTCATATTTTGTAAAAAAAGTAATTTTGGAGAACAATTTGTTATGTGGCATTTTCACTGTTATATTTAGAGGTGACCTTGGAAACCGTTAGCCTTAAGGTCGTTATTATTAATTTTGGAATGGGTTGAATGATTTTATATCCGACCAGAAACCTTCCCAAATTACACAATCAGGATTTTACAATAATGAATTAGTGTTATCGTACGTGCTAATATATTACACTCATTTTATATTACACTTTGAACATTGGAGATCATCAAAAAGGATTTATGTACACGGAATTTCGCCACTTATTACACAGTTTTTTCGCCATGGAAATTATCATTCATGCAAAATTATTAAAATTTTTTTTTTCAATTCAAAGACATTATTTGCATAAATAATAAATTATAGTCTCAATTGGTCGGTTTTCTATCCAGAAATGTAGTAAAAGTTATTCGATGGGAGGCAAATTTATTCACAGTAAAATTCAGAAATATTATATATACATATATAATATAAATGTAATATCAATAGTATATATATATATATATATATACAATGAAATTTCATCGGAGAATAAAATTCAACTTCCGCTGATAAATTTCCACTGCACTTCCGAATAACCAAACTGAACTGGAACGAAATAATTTACACTACATATTTACCAAAAAAAAAAAATTTCCATCGATCATGTACCTCCATATAGCTACGTGCTACGTATTGAAAAAATTCCATCGAATTCCTATACGAAATCTTATGGCTGGTATGAGGTTCCTGCACAGAATTTGTCGGTGAATTAGAAACTTTTTACAGGATTCAATTTCATCCAGTTCCCAGGAATGTCCGATCGCGATGCTTCAGTATTTGTTGATCTTGAAATTGACATAAGGAGAAGAAAAAACTCATAATTACTAGTACATTGCCGATTTAGCTATGGAAAATCAAGCAGCGCGGTCTACCCGCGAGATTGCCATCCGCGGTGAAGCCGCGGATGGCAACCACGCGCGGCGCTTAACTTTGCATGACGGACCGGATTTCGAAGCTTCAGTAATCGCCTGCCGCCGGCTGACTTGATCGGTCGCATGGTGAGCGCTGCGCCGCCCCCTACAATTTTCAATTTTGGCAAAGAGAATCCACCGAGATTCACTATTCCGGAATCATCATTTTTGAAAATGAAGGAATTTTCTCAGATTTTGCTCGTCTCGATCTAAAGTCTCAAATGGGAAAATCGGCGGCGATGAGACCATAGGGCGACCGCTCGGGTCAATCGGCGACGTCCAGGACAAAAATCCTATGCGGAACATCTCAAGACCCCACAAAATTTCTATAGGAATGCTGAAGGAAACCTTACAGGAGAATTTCGCGTGACGATTACAAAATAGTTTATACGCTGGAGCTCGATGTGGCATTAGCTTGGATGTAATAATTTCTCACATGAAGATGATTGTGAAGGTGAATGGAGGATAGTGGTTGTGTACGAAGTGCCGTCGGTGTATTCCAATCGCATTGGCTCGTTGGTGATACCATTTTTCCATCAGGACTTGCGCTAGGTGTGCCGACGGGTGACGACATGGGATTTGTTTCAGCAACAACGTCAACGTCAACGTCCACATCGACGTCCACGTCCTCCTCCTCTTGGTCAATTTGATCAACTTCGTGCTCGGATTCACTGCAACTGAATCTTCTTGCTTTAGACGCCCGCAAAAGTCCGGTTTCCGAATTCTGATCGTCGGGCGCTAGAAGACTTGCTACGTCAAACTGACGCTTCCGCGACGGCTGGAAAGAACGCTGGAAAAAAATAAAATTGAATAATTATTGACAATGTCAAGTAGTTTTTTTCCATTCGATTTTTTATATTTTTTCTTTATGCACAAAATTGTAGCTTGCAAAGTTCAGAATATTATATTTGACCAACATATAGTTGACCACCTCGTTTATGGAGGAAACTTCCACGGAAAACTCTGAACTCTGCACTGAAAATACGTTGAACATTATTCTATCGAGTGGCGCGAGTTAAATTTCGATTGGTTAAATAATTCATTTGTTATAAACAAATTGCGCACATCAGACATCTGAACTGAGCGCCCAGAAATATTGCAATTTATGTTGAGAATTAAGAAAAAAATACCGCAAGAAAATGACGCACACACACACACACACACACACACACACACGCACACACCTACACACACACCTACACACACACATACCTACATACACACACACACATACACAAACCGACGCACACACACACACACACACACACGCACGGACATGCATTTGAAGACTTGTCAGGATGATATGAAATGTCGTGAGAGGTGTAACTATCCGGAAAAGTTTAGTTTCGTCTTTCAGGTTGATCTCAATAATTACACTCTACAATAATAGCCTAATTAAAAATACGCATCGAATTTACTGCAATAATTGAACAGAAAATTTAGTGCCATACAGTGCACTTCCTATAACTCTCCAGTTTGTGGGCTCAAGTTTCCAGGTACGAAGAGTTACAGACTACCCCTTTCACGCTCGAAATAGGTGTGCCCGCAGAAAGAGAGAGATAATATGATGAGTCGAGTGAGAACCATGCGCGACGGGATGCAAAATTTTTCTATATATATATGTATATAAACATATATATATATCTAGATAGAAAAAATAGGATAAAATTTCATATCAATTGCTGCAGCAATATTTGCATTCAGTATCAGAAAATTTCCCCGACGGAAGTTGAGTTGGATCTCCTAACATCCTTCGACTTATGCTTCAAAAAAATCTGGAAAATTCATTTAGTGCAACTTTGCCCAACGGCCGACCGATTTTATCATTGTACTCCAACCATTCGAATTGAATGGTATAAATTGTGGCTTTTCCGTGCCGACACACTTGCAAATAGGAATTTCCCCAGACGATTTAAAAATTATATCCGACCCCATTTGACGCTAGCGCAATACGAAAATTCATCATTATCCTATAATAATCCGGCTCAAAGTCTGGTCCCCCGAAGCCTGTAAACCTCTTACAGCACTGTGCACTGATTCTCAGATACTTGAAGTGTTTTCCCCATTCTTAACATTCTACATTATCAAAAATGTAATATTACATAATAATATATAATATATAATATATAATATAACGCTCGTTTTTAAATCTTATCGCATGAATTCTAATAAATGTTTGCTTCTGATTTTTTCGTTATGAACGTTCCAATGAAAATATTCTCGGATTCTTAAAACCTGTTTTTTGTATATAATAATTATATACATTTATATAAATTATATGAAGATGAAAATTGACCCGGGAACCGTAGCCAGTTAGCGTAATTCTTCCCGTTAACAGACGCCAAAGCTTCGGAAAAAATGGTGGCACAAACACACAATTCAGTGGCATCGTATGTGAAATCGTATTATTTTTGCCAATAACAATTTTTTTCCCCGCCATTAAAGTACAAATTTGTTTTCCGAACGGTGATGATTAGGAAATCTGGGTGGAAGCATCACGATCGCCGGATCCGCGCCTGCAAGCGACCTGCGTACAGCTTCTCTTCACCATCTCAATTTCCCTAAATGTTCAGTACAATAACTTGACTTGCCAATTTCACCATAAAACCTACCTGATGGCGTTGCAGCGTCGGAGAAGTTGATTGCGGTGACAATTCCTGGGGTGCTTGATGCTGCTGCTGTGTAACCTGAGGATGATGATGATGACTCCAAATGGCGGATAAAGCTTGAGGATTAACTTGGCCAACAAGCGCCGCCGGGGGTGGAGTAGGTGGTAGTGGTGGTGGACTAGGGCTATCCGGTTCTTCCTCAACTGCCAACCCCATATGGCGACGTACTTTCCTCTGGGCTTTGCGCCGGCGAAAGTCGCCTCGCCTGAAGTCTTCAAGATTAGCCGGATGAATGGCCCAATAGTGGCCCTTGCCATTAGCACTCCTTCCCGACTTAACGAAGCAATCATTAAGCGACAAATTATGCCTGATTGAGTTTCTCCATCCAGGTCCGCGAGTCCTGAAGTACGGATAGCCTTCTAAAATATGCTGATAAATATCAGATAGCACCAGTTTTTTATCTGGCGATGAGAGTATCGCCATTGCAATGAGACCTATATAACTATGCTGTGGTTTTGGCTCTTCCGGAATCCTCGGATGATGTGGATGCAGCAGAGCCATGGAAAGTGCTAATCTGCTATTATACCCAGCGGCAGTTGGATATAATGGTAGAGGTGCTGGAAATCCTGGTGACATTCCCAGATGTGATCCCGGCCCAGAATTCGGATGTCCAACTGACGGATGCTGTGGATGTAGCTGCTGGACCAGCCGCAAACGCTCAGCCATTGCATAATGATAAAAGGTATGCAGCCTATACTGCTCAAGTCCTGGCAAGAAGCCGGTTATAGGATTGCCAACACCAAGACCCACTGCCAATGGTTCCTTCGCGGGTGGAGGACTCTCGTTACTACACATGGTAAGTCCTTCAATGTCTCCTAAGTAAGATTTCTCGGTGAAGCGATCATTCGCCTCAACAGTAAATCAGCACAAATCACTTGATTCAATGACAATAATTCAAAGTTTCACTGGTTTATCAATAACTGCAATCCATTAGAACCAAGATATAAATAACAATTAACTTTCAGCTCCCCCCCACTTAGCTTAGCACTGATTGATGGATGTTTTGCTCGAATCGCGACGTGCGAGCGACTGGTCATGATTTACGATCTTGGGTAAAGGGGAGCCAGCGTTCATCCCCACTTGGGTGATTTTGGATCCTGAGGCTTTGGTTGGTCGGGCTCGAACCCCCTCCGCCCCCCCCCCCCGCCCCGCCGCAGCCGCGCTCCAGCAGGCTTGGGGAAAGGCAGCAGGCTGGCAGAGGTCCCAGGTAGTTGGTTAGACTTGTATGCTGGCGTTCCGCCAATCACAAGCGCCGATGGGTGTGGCTACCACGGGGCTTTCAGGATCCGCCCGTACAACCTACGAGATATTGATCTCAGGCTCTGTTGCACATTCAAACAAACCAAGCCAATGTCTGTGGAATTGTCCGCTGATAGTGGTGGTGTGATTGCTATGACGAGAGCCTATCTCTCTTATCGGTGTTAGGGGGGGAGGGGGAGGGCGAGGGGGAGGGGGAGGGCGAGGGGGAGGGGGAGGCGGAGGGAGGGGGAGGGTCTCCATTTCAATGGAGCATGTTTCGGGAAGCGACAAGGAAAATAGATAGCATGGGCAAGAAATCATATAGGAACGGAAGTTTGTAATCTGTAGGACACATTAATGGAATTGGTAACAGTGATGATGAATATTTTTGAGCGAATTGATGGATAAGGATGAACGGGGATTTAATTCGGCGGCGTTCTGCATCTTGTCATGCTGCGTATGGTCCGCAAGCGTGTAATTATGATCGTGTAATTATTAGTAGCGCACACTTAATCGTGGTAGAACGTGGACAGAAAATTTGAGACATGGATGGGGAAATTTTATCTTGATGCGTACAGTGGACTCCACTGGTCCGACTGTAGCGTCGGTACTCACGGAATTTTTCCTTCACTTAAATCAAATTTTTGAGGACGGTTATCAAATTTGTGCGCTCCATTATAAAATATGAATTAGCCTATATTGCTTTTTTGAAGTCCATAAGGAAGCATACATTAGCTATCATAATATACCTTGAAATGCTGGTTAGAAATTATACGCAGTTGAACATGATCTCGGATTCAAATGACGATTGATACAATTACATAGAAGGCAAATGAAAGCTTCCGAAAAATGTATCTTGGCGACAAAATTTTCGGTGACTAAAAAAACCAAATAAACGGAACGTGAGAGTGACCCTCGGCGGATCGCATCAATAACTTCCCGATTGTCTGTGGGTATGTGTGTGTGTGTGACGAGACACGCATGAATTTAAGTTGTATATCAGTTACGCAAATTCGACTATTGATCTCGTCTTATGATTTTTGATCAATATCCCGTGAATTATGATGCCTAGCAAAAAAAGTAATAAAACATGAAATATGTAGTTTTATCAGCGGAACAACTTTTGTTTAACACTTTTTCTCGTATCTATCACCGTTCTCGAGATACAGCCTTATAAACAATGAAAATTGCAAACACACTCCTTTCAGCGGTTTCGCCGGAACCATTTACCAAAAAAAAAAAGGATACAGACGCACACACACACACACACACACACACACACACACACACACACACACACATATTAGGAAATAAGTAAATGTGAATTACAGAAAATTTTTTAATTATCAATAATAATAAAAAAAAAATACTCGATTCAATTGGAAATAGAATGCGCATTGCCCTAAGACGATCTCTTACACCGGAGGGCTCTTCTTCACGGAGGGAAAAGTTCAATAAAGATTACGTAAAAAGTTGCATAAGCCTAAATTAACGCCTAAAATTGAGACCAGTTTTTTCAGCCGACTCCCAAAACTCATTTTGATTTTTTGTGCATGATCGGGCGGCCATGTTTCAATTTGTCGGGTGGTAGCAAAAAACACACACACACATGTGGATAGTGTGAAAAGGCTCCACCTAGAAGGGAGTTTTCCCACCTTTTGCTTTATTCCCAACCTCACAAAACCTCCGTTATTGCTTGGGTGACAATAGATATGTCACGCTGGTTATTTTTAAAAGCATCAATTGGGCACACACGTATGGGCACAATACGTGCGCTAGGAGCAAGAGGCTACCCGCCCCGCAACTGTTTGTAAGCATCCGCCATGCTGGTTTCATATCGCTTCGCCACACAGCTTTTGCTACAACGAAATTTACATTTGCATGCTGGTGGGATTGATGTATATGGAAGAAGGACACTGCATTTGCTGGTATATGTGCGAATGTGCAGGAGGAGGGGAGGGGGGGGTGGGGACGAGGCGACTAGTTGAAACATGTATGTTTTTGCCATCAAATGGAATCATGAATGTTGCGAGGCACACCGGAAATACAATGACGCCACGTCCCATCCAACACTCGAGTTGACAATGGCGAAAATGGATGATATTGCAGACGCTGTAGAAAATTACAATGTCTAATCTATAGACTGTAATAATTTATAGCGGTGCTATACTTAACTAGTGGTGTGAGCATGTGTGTGGGCCGTTCGGGGCACAAACCCAACTTGCCGATTTGGTATTTCAGCACAGCGTACTGAATTTATTCTTCTCCAATATACCCCGCTTAATCAGTGTGACCCCTATTAGTGTCATAATGAAAACTTGCAGATTTGAGAATTCTAAACTGACTCATTTATGAAGTAGATAATTATGAATATTTGAGTACAAGCATGGTGACCATGAGGATGAGACTTATGCCCGTTACGTGGGTGGGAGTGAGATGCCAATAGGGGTGTGGCCGCTCGAGGGCACTTCTAATAACTCTCCAGTTCGCGGGCTGTAGTTACCGCGTACGGAGAGCTACAGAGTACCCCCTCCACGCGCGCAGTAGGCGTGGCCACGGAAAGAACGGGATAATAGGACTCGAGTGAGAACCATGCAGCGCGACGGCGTGCAATGAAACGGCCGTATCCCTCAAGCGCTATGTCCAAGGTCACGGGTAGTGGGGGGCGCATTCCCCTCTGCTCGCTGGCAGTCGCAGAGATCCAGATTTGCGCGTTACTGTACGGATCTACACTAATACAATTGTGCATTGCAATTTCGATGAACTAAACTTTCGGGAAAAATTACATCGTTTTCACGGACTTCTTCGTTCAAGATTCTCACCTAAAATCCCTATAGAAATGCCGAGAAAATGTTAGGGTTTTCCACCTGATCGCTATCGGCAGTTTTCACACACTTGAGCCCACGTTTTTTTCCACGCTTCTAAATTATGAATCGTAACACTTGGACATTAGGATGCCTCGAAATAACCGGATTCCCTATTGTCCGAGATTTTCCCTGTAGGGTAACTCTATATCCAGGCCGATCAGATATAGCTATGTATATGAGATATTTCGCACGGCAACAAATTTATCGTGTCGTGGAGATCTAGAGCAGTTGAAAGGGAAAACACAAATAAATGGGATATACGGTAGGAAACAGGAACTGCGTCAACACACAATTGTGGCTTACCTAAATCCAGATCGATGTATCCAGGATAGCTTCGATTATAGTCCGCTAGAGAGCATCTACTTTTTTGTCGTATTGTTATTTAATGTCGCTATAATTATGCTATTTTTGAGTGTTAATTAAGAAGGGAGGTCTAGGATATATATATACAGATATATAGGTATAAATAGACATATAGGTATATATAGATATATAGGTATATATATATATACATATACATATATGCATATATACATATATACATATATACATATATACATATATACATATATACATATATACATATATACATATATACATATATACATATATACATATATACATATATACATATATACATATATACATATATACATATATACATATATACATATATACATATATACATATATAGATATAGGATATTTAATGTTAAACATGGCAGAAATTTCACACACACACATTTTTTTGAAAATAAGTGTACATATCATGAAAAATCATTTTGTAAATATCTGTGTGTGTGTGCGTGTAAGTAGCTAGGTATGTATGTGGCCAAATTTTTCGTCCACAATTTCTCGCGACTGAATTATGCGATCGAGGTACTGAATGATTCAACCAAAGCATCTTCACGCAACTTAGATCTGATTAGTTTTTGGATGGAATTGGTTGATTACATATATTGTTATTAACAATCCCAATTGTTTATAATGTCCTACTGCATAAACTCTTAGAGTTAGCGAAAAATTTATATAAGAAAAGTTGTTCTCCATATAAAAATACGTATTTTATGTGGTATGCCTTTTTTCGATAATTTGCATAATTAAGGAGGTATCGCAGTCTCAACAATTATGTATGTGATAAGTGAATGAATGAACCTGAATTGAAATTGTTATTAACAATTGCAATTTTTTATACTGTTCCATGATTCTCTGCTCCGTTAATGACTCAGTTTAAAATTCTCAAATCCGCAAGTTTTCAGTATGACACTACTTATTAACCGGGGTATATTGGACAAGAGTAAATTTAGTACGCTGTGTTGAAATCCCAAATCGGGAAGTTTTGTTTGTGCGCCGAATGGGGCACACACATGCACACATCACTAGTATCATTATGAAACACGAACCGCGTCAAAACACAATTGAGCAATCCCTCCAAATTGAGATCGATCCGATCGTAGATAGCTTCGCCTAGAGCCCAAGAGATGTGTCCCTACCTGCTATACATTTTCAATACCCAATAATTCGAGGGAAAAGTGGTGGTCTGGGCCGATTGAAAATTGGAATGAAACCGAGGCAACCTTGGTGCTATTGTCATCATGCCGAATGGCTAAAACGCTTCTTCGTCTTCAATAATGGAGATAATTGTGACAAAATGGAGCGTCATTGTGGCCCTGTGATGCTACACCGTTTCTGAGCACAAGAGAAGAGGAAAACGAGGCGCACAAGAAAAAAAAAAGCAGAAAAAATCGGAGAGAAAAAAGCGAGAGCATAGTAACAATCAGAGGGTGGGCACTTTATCCCAACCTCGAGCGAGCAAGAGTAAGTGGCAGATGCATTGCTACGAGTTGACAGGCTCTCCGATTACTCCAGAATGCTCATTGCTGTTTAAGGTAGTAACACCTAAACCGCATGGCCCCATAAAGGTTTGTGAAAAACCTTTATTGTGCTATTTGAGAAGTGGGGAATCGACTTTCAGTGCGTAATCACTTTAATCCTCATATTGTGTGGTCTGTATTATAATATAAATATGTTATATCATGTTTATTTTTTGCTGATTATCAAGCCCTGGTTGCCTGATTAAAGCTGTGTTACATACGACAAGTTCCGAGAACAGAGCGGTACTTCCAGTTCCGAGAACAGAGCGGTACTTCCAGTTCCAAGAACCGACCGGTGCTTCCAGTTCCGAGAACAGAGCGGTACTTCCAGTTCCGAGAACCGACCGGTACTTCCAGTTCCGAGAAAAGACCAGTACTTTCAACTCCGGGAACGGTTCCAAGTACTTTCAGTTCTGAAGACAGAACAGTACTTTCAGTTCCGAGAACGGTTCCAGTGTTTTCAGTTCCGAGAACAGGTCAGTGCTTTTAGTTCCGAGAACAGCCCAGTGCTGTCAGTTCCGAGAATAGACCAGTGCTTCCAGTTCCAAGAACCGATTGGTGCTTCAGTTCCGAGAACAGACCAGTACTTTCAGTTCCAAGAGCAGATCAGTGCTTCCAGTCCCGAGAACAGACCAGCGCTTCCAATTCCGAGAATAGCCCAGTGCTTTCAGTTCCGAGAACAGCCCAGTGCTTTCAGTTCCAAGAACAGCTCCAAGTGAACGGAACGTCCCAAACATTATTTCCCATAGAGGTTCCAGCCTGGGAACTATTTCGGGTGGAACTTCATTTATGGAACCCGTTCCGGGAACGGTTCCAAGTAAAAGTAAAATTTCCCTTTTCACGCTCAGAGAATAAAATACGCAATTTTGGAACAACATGTATATATGTATTATGTAGATTGGTGTTGGGTGTTGGTCGACTAAAGTTTCACGAGTGAAAACAACTGACCAACAGTTCCCTCAATAGCTAAACGATCAAACCCGGGGAAACAATAAGCCCTGTCATGAAACTCCAACCCTTTCTCTTAAGCGGGCAAATCGTTTGGGTTGTCTACGCTTGCGCTGTTAATGCTTGGTACACAGCTTCAACCCCTCCCGTAAACTTCTCCACGATACTCGGGTAACCATCAACAACCCTGGGCTTTGTGAATATATTCTAACGTGGTTGCGATCAACCAGTACTAAACACTCGGCTTCGAACAGAGAACTTTGTAAAGCTTCTATTCAGATCAGGTTGGTGAGTATGGGGTCTTAATCTCATTCATGTGTTAACTTTTCCAGCTTATTGAGGACCATTATTATTCATCTGGCACAATTTTCCGATAGGTTGTTGAGGGAACACCAAAGATGTAAAGATCAGCAAAGTAAAATGTTGGGACAATCTAGCACAATCTTTCAATTGGAAATTCATCCGCATTGGAGTGTATCTTTTCGGCCCACCTAAGCCTTGAAAAATGTTGACCTGATTGATATCGTATAAAATATCCCTTAGAAGGACAAGGTAAAATGAGGGGCGCTAAAGAGAGGTCCATTAGCTTTGGCGTTTGTCTCAAAGGAGCATTCTCCCTTCGTATCGTGTACCAGAGTGTTTCGTAGCACTGCCTCACCTCCTGTTTCTCCCAGACGAGTTTCCATGGTTAAATATTCATCATTTGCACACTGGAGTGATGCTCTCCAGTAGCTTCTCGTGGATTTTGATTCGTAAATTATTTTCAAACGATGGGTATTCTTCCTACTCTACATGGTGTTCCAAAATTGCGGACTTTATTTTTGAGGGTAAAAAGAGGGAAAAGTTGAACAAATACCGGACTACTTAGGTCACTGGGTCAGTGGTTTCAGTTCTGAGAACGGTTCCAGGTCATCGAAGAACAGTTCGAAGATTTTTTTTTCTGTCAAGTTCTGGGAGCTGTTCCAGGCGGAACTTCAATTCAGGATCCGTTGCAGGAACGGTTCCACATAAGTCGGATTCCGGGAATGGTTCCCAGAATCGCTGTGGAGCGAGAGCAGATGTCTGTTCCAAACGAACATCAAGTTCTAGGAGTTTCTGAAACAGTTCTTAATACTGTTCCTCCACCTAAAATCTTTCTTAGGACCGTTTCCACATTCGATATTGTTTCTAAAATTGAACTTTTATGCGGAACCGTTCCTGGAACAATTTCCGGAACTGAAGTTCCATCTGGAACAGGGCCCAGAACGAACCCTTTTTTTGGAACTTCCCTGGATTTCTTAGAACTTTTAAAGTCCAAATCAAAATTTTCTTCTCTAATTCGAACAGAAAAACTATTTTTATATTTTGCAAAGAACTTTTGAAATTTTGGAAATTTAAGAACTGCTTGAAGTTTCTCAGATTTCAGAAATTTTCAAAATTTTCAAAATTTTCAAAGTTTTCAAAATTTTCAAAATTTTCAAAAATTTCAAATTTTTCAAAATTTTCAAATTTTTCAAAATTTTCAAAAATTTCAGAATTTTCAAAATTTTCAAAATTTTCAAAATTGTCAAAATTTTCAAAATTTTCAAAATTTTCAAAATTTTCAAAATTTTCAAAATTTTCAAAATTTTCAAAATTTTCAAAATTTTCAAAATCTTCAAAATTTTCAAAATTTTCAAAATTTTCAAAATATTCAAAATTTTCAAAATTTTAGAAATTTTCAAAATTTTCCAAATTTTCAAAATTTTTAAACTGCTCAAAAAAATTACGTCTAAAACATTCGACAATAAATTTAATATCTTCTAAATTTTTTCGATTGTGCTGAATTGAAAAAGTTGTTCTTGTACAAAACCTCCCGATCAATTAAAACGAAAATTGTCCCACATCCAATACCACATTGCTACCTCAACATCCGTTTCCTCATATTGTGAGTCCCGCCCACTTCCGTGAAAAAGCGGATTTCACGTGCAAATCCTCATAAGAAGTTTCACTTGAAAATCCCATTTCAATGATCATCGCAGTGGTCTTGTGGGCCCTCAATTTGTCACTTGACAAAATGTTTTCATCCAAGAGCTGTTGGAGGCTGACCAGTCTCGTGCCCTCTTGAACACACAATGCAAATCTCCTCATCATTCACTCCACTAAGTGTCCAAAATTAAAGTTTGCGTTTCGCTTCGTTTAACTCCACCCCTGAAATTCGAATCAACTGACGGTGGGGTGGGAGGGGGGGGGGGGGAGGGGGCGACTAGGTATAAACATCAATACGACCCCTGCTGGGATTTTTGACACGAGCACTGGTGCCACCCGACAGCTATTTTGGTACTATTGAACCAAAATAATACTCTATTCATGCGTTAATGCCGGGGGGGGGGGGGGGGGAGGAGGTGGCATCCACGGACCCAGTGAGAAGTAACTCATCGTTTGGAAATGTATATTCATATTCCTGAATTGATTTCTTTATTTCGATTCGTAACTAGGATTTTAAGTACACTAAAATGCCCGTGTGTGTGTGTATGTTTGTATGTGTGGAATTGGAATTTCCCGTTAACGATTTCTCACGAACGGGTAGAACAATCTGGGTCATCGAGATCTTATTCGGAGCGTCTCCATGGAACTTAGATCGAATTAGTTCTTGATTTAAATTGACCGAGCAGTTTTTTTGTTATTAACAATTGAATTGTTTACAACGCTCTATTTCAAAAACGGTAAGAGATACGGCAAAAAGTATTAAGCAGAATTTGATCTGTAAGTGGAAATGCATATTTCATTTCTTATCACTTTTTTCCATATTCGTCATAATTAAGGAGGTATGACGGGTTTAACCCTCGAGCGTTCGCACCCCTATTGGCGTCTCACTCCCACTCCAGTAACGCGCATATTTCTCGTCCGCACGCTGACTATGCGGCTAGTCAAATTTTCATCATTATCTGCTCGATAAATGGGATTGGAACATTTAATTGACGTATCGAAAAATCTAGGAATGGCAAACAGAAATTACAAATCGGGAAGTTTTGTTTGTGCTCCCAACGGGGACACCCACACTTCATCCCACTAGTTTGGTATAGACTTGATCCAAGTACGAAAGTAGAACTGGACCCAGTGACGCCTACATCCTCATCAGTTGAATTCTAGGTTTAAGACGTGACCATTTGGCCGAGTAACAGGATTAACGGGTGAGATTAGATTGTGTTAAAGATATTTTTCAGCAGTGGGTGGTTCAACTTTAGTGAATGGCGGGATTTGTGGTAATATTTTGGGTGTTTAGCTTTGTGGCAAGCCAGTGGAGCCATTGTTGGGGCGGCCTCGGGCGTGGCACTTGAGGAAATCACAAAGACAGCAGATGAGGTGGCGCTTTTCAGCATCTCCATCAATTTATCCTTGTTTGTAGGCATCGGAAGATGAAGGTTTTCAGAAGTGGATTAATCAGTTTTTCCAAGCCGACTATATCATATGAGAAAAAGAGATGAAGTGATGATGAGGTCCAAGGGTTGGATCTCCGTACGGGGAGTCTGCGTTCGGTATGGTAGAGTGGAATTGTGTTCTAATTCATACGGATTCATAGTCGAACGACAGTTCCCAAAAGAAATGGCTGCAGAAATTGAGTTCTCCGTGGTGTTCCTTCAATGGACTTCATGGTTCCGTTTGGGTCGGTTTTCAGGTTGATTCAGTTAGTTTTCGAACTGATTCATCTCATCTCTCCTGGACCGATCTGAGATGTTTGCTGGTTCAGTCCAGTTCCAAGTCGACTCCGTACGTTCCTAATTAGTTCCGAAGTCCGAGTTGATACGGACTGTTCAAACTAGTAACTGTCATTCAGCTCGTTGGGAGTCAATTCATCTCCGGCGAGCAACTGGATTCTTAGATCAAGCTACAATGCTTTGACTCATCACTTGAAATGTTCCTATTGCGAACTATATGGTTCTAGGAGTTATGTTCCATGGAACCTCGCTCCCGGAATATCATTGGCGGGAATTCGTTAATCGGAAAATTATTCCACACGGTGATGGCCAATAGTGGTTCCGGAATTAGAAGCAATCAGCACTTTACAAGGGCTCCCAGTTTTGCGATTCCCGGAACCATTTCTCGGAGAACATTTTTAAATTACGAAGTCATTTTTGCGTCGATCTCCGTTCTAGACTATGGAATGCGAACACTCAATGACTTCATTGAACGCAGAACCATGTTCCTCCAACATGTTCTTTCAACATGTTCTGTCAACATGTTCCTTGAACATGTTCCTCCAACATGTTCCTTCAACATTTCCCTCCAACATGTTACTTAAACATGTTCCTCCAACATGTTACTTCAACATATTCCTTCAATATTTCCCTCCAACATGTTCCTCCAACATGTTACTTAAACATGTTCCTCCAAGATGTTACTTCAATATTTCCCTCCAACATGTTGCTCCAACATGTTCCTCCAACATATTGCTCCAACATGTTGCTCTCACATGTTGCTCCCACATGTTGCTCCAACATGTTCCTCCAGCATGTTCCTCCAACATGTTCCTCCAACATGTTCCTCCATCATGTTCCTCCAACATGTTCCTCCAACATGTTACTTCAATATTGCCCTCCAACATGTCGCTCCAACATGGTGCTCCAACATGTTGCTCCAACATGTTGCTCCAACATGTTACTTAAACATGTTCCTCCAACATGTTACTTCAATATTTCCCTCCAACATGTCGCTCCAACATGTTGCTCCCACATGTTGCTCCAACATGTTGCTCCAACATGTTGCTCCAACATGTTGCTCCAACATGTTGCTCCAACATGTTACTTCAATATTTCCCTCCAACATATTGCTCCAACATGTTCCTCCAGCTCTGCTCTTTGCGAGAGAGTAGTCAGTTCCCCGGAACAGTTCAAATTTGGGAGTGTTCTTCAGATTTGGTGCATACTTTTCAGATGCTCTGACGGCTCAATAGACACTAATAAACAAAAGTCGAAATTCTTGATCAAAGGGTTCCTCATTGCTGGGGCTCTATGCTGATTTTTTCCTAGATTTTTTAATGCATATTTTAGCAAAGAGCATTTATGGTGATCTATTAGTCGGGGTTTTTAGGTTTATTATTGTGTCCTCTTCGGCTTGGCCGCTCTCGAGGGATGAAACCCTTTTGTTGGCGTTTGGTACTTATGGATTAATCTCGCCGGGTGGGGACGACAGTGAACGGCTTTTTCAGGCCTCTTCAATTGAATATCAGGAGTATTATGAGAATATTATCCGTTGGAGAGAAGAGTTGTTGAATTGAGATCCATTTCCATTGAATTAATCAGCGGTTGAGTGGTTAAATCAGCCTAAACCTTAACCACACCGTTTTGCCCCCGACAAAATTTCTCGGAACAATTTTTCCCGCGTGAAAATTTTCCGAAAACCAAAATTAGTTGAGTCAGTTGGAAAAAACTGATCCGACAAAAAATTCAACCGTCAATATTCGATTTTAAATACGGGAAAATCACAACGGAAGTGAGTTGAATGGAAGCTTATGAAAGCGGATGGGTCAGATGCCCGTAGAGCTCCTTCACGAGCTAGAGCCACGCTCGTGATCTAGTACCAATATATTCACAATACAACCAACCGCTGTTATTTTTTATATGACCCTTATTGGGTAAATTGTGAACGGGAGTATCGATGTTGCGCCTGATGTTTAATGTATATTCAACACTTGGAATCTCACCGACTCGAGAAGACCTATCAAAACACTTGGCTGCTGTTGCCACAGCCGGCTCAAGCGGGGCCTGTGTTTCAAGGCATGAGAATTAAAGGCCGATCTTGTGTTATGTGTGGAGCGACTGGCAATATTGTTCCAAGCTTTTCTCTCGGTTATTTATTTATTGTAATGGAAATTTGTTTTTGCCAGGATTGGTTCAGAAGCCTGGTTGGACATCAACATTGTGTGACCTTGGACATAAAGACCGACGAGATCTAGGTCCAGATGATGCTGTGGTATCAGCATGGGTGGTACCCACAAGATGAGAACGCTAGGCCGGACGCGAACCCAACTCGACGCTGGTGGGGTGGGGACGGGGGGGGGGGGAGGCGTTCCCTCCCTACCAAACCAACCCTCCCAAACCTTCCTACATCTCTGAAGAAAATCTATTGCTAATGATTGTTCTGGAATTTGAAAATTTTGTTAAACTGATCTTATCACCACCAATTACCAGAAAGTGAATTGTGAGTCTCAAAGGATGTGGAATGACATGTGACCATGGGTATACATTATCGAATCGGTAGATCAAGACGAGGTATATCGATACCATCGTGGCAGCTGTGTCGCGTGGCGGATGGTGGTGATCCGCAACAATAGCCAATGGCCAGACCCAAAGGACAGCATGACAAAAAAAAGGGGGGGGGGGGGGGGGGGAAACAGTGGATGGCAAATGAAAGGAGAAGGTAAATAAAACAGGATAGATCAGTGGGACACGGGCTTGTCGATCAGACATTAATAGATGCTGATTTGTGTGAAAGGGGTTGTCGGCGTGCGTTTTACCAGTTGGTTAATAACATCCCAGTATAAGCATAACAAACGCGACATGCCGTGTGGGTGTAACCGTAGGGTACAACTTGGAATAATGCAGGGTGATCGGTTGATGATTTTCGGTGGATGGGGACAACTCAAGACGGGAGGAGATGACGAGATGAGAAATGAAGGGATAAGTGGACCTGCGCAATCGGATTAGGGGAGCGGACGGGGTGAGCTATTTCAATGAACGTTTTTTTCTCTCTGTTCCTCTTTTTTCTGGCCCGCAGTAACTTCAGCATTTCTTCGAAAGGGAGTACTGGACACCCATCCGGCTGGGGCCTTTCGTCATTCGAATCATCCTACTTCTAACCATAGGGTAAGCCGCCAGGAACCCCGGGGCTGCGATAGCGGACGCCTGTGATGGAGCCGCTCCCCTGCCTTGAGTTAGGTTCCCGCCCGGCCTTGCGGTCTCATTTGTGAGGACCACTGATAGCACACACGCAATGCTATCGCTTGGAATCCACGAGAAACTCCAAAGCCCCGACTAGTATGTGTGTGTATGTGTATGTGTATGTGTATGTGTATGTGTATGTGTATGTGTATGTGTATGTGTATGTGTATGTGTATGTGTATGTGTATGTGTAAAGTGTCTGAAAAATCGTGATTCTCTTTCTATGGTGATTTTCATTCGTATGTCGTAGACTTTTTTCGGTATGGATAAGTGAATAATAAGAAGATCATACGCGGTATGAATACTGAGAGAATTACCGAGGGGTGGCGTCAAGTCGTCCATACTGGCATGTAGCCTACGGCGAAAACTTCCCTCAGTCTTACATACTCCCCCTAACGAAACATTATTATTCAACCATTATACGATTATTACCCAGCAGTATGTGGGTGTAACGCGAGAAACAGTAGCCCGAAGCTGATGTGGAGGAGAAATAAAAACGAAGGGGATTCGCATATCCAGTGACAAACTGCATAAATCTATTTGCTCGATGCTTGACAATTTACCGCGCATTTAACCGCCCAACGTATGAAACACATGTCACCAGACATCTGTTATGTCGAGAGTCTTTTGGGAGTACATAATGTTTTAATTGAGTAAACATAATTTGCAGTTCTTTGAACTAGTACGTAAAATTTACCACGTAGCAGTTTAATCGTATTTCTTACGATGGCTGCTTTTGAGCATTTCTTTGGAAGGGGCCACTGGACACCCATCCATGCTGCGGAGGTTGACTTTTGCCAGTGTGTGTGTGTTCCCCGCACAAAGTTTCACAGGTTAAACAGAAAAGACCTTTCGTTTTGACAAGAAAGTGATGAGGCGGCGTGCCGCCGCCCGGTGCGAGTAACAGAGTATTCTGCATTTTGAAAGTCGCCATTGTCAACTTGACGATTTATTATATTTAAATTCGTATTTGTACCCCCCAGAAGGTCCGGCGGCGCGGCGCTCACCATGCGAGTAGATCCACACACATACCCAAAAAAAAAATTTTCTAATTTTTCCTACTTTTTTCTTACCTTCCTCAGCTGAATTCTTGCAAAGTTTTCATGTTTATTGAAGACATTTTGAAAAAAAGCTGTTAGTGAAAAACTGTTATTACAAGATGGTAGATGTTTTGTGCAGTTAGAAAATGCTAATGATTGTTTTGACAGGGGCTTTTCCTGTTGGCCGTGCTCCTCCCTCAACTTCACCAAAGAGACATCGCGAATTTTCCAAAGTGAAAATGTCCATCTTATGTGCCATTGTATTCGCCAACAGATTGAAATCAATATTTACACTCGAGGCCAATGTAATCCGGGGATTAGCGGCGGCTTAAGCCACAGACAGTGCCCCCCCCCCCCCCCCCCCCCGCCCCAACCCTTTCGAGAGACTTGGGACCTTTGAGCAGTGACATCCATTTGCATTCAACCATTTACAGAGGCTTTTTGCAAATCTAATTTTCGTTCATTCTCACATTTTATTTAGACAAGATCGAGTGATTTTAAATGGCCCTTTACGGCCCTGGGCTTTTGTGTATTGGCGTGAGCCCGGAACTCAAACGATGCCCCATTGAAATCACCCTAAGGATGAGTAGTTTAAGCGGGGTGAGCAACGACAATAGAGTGACTGGTAGGTAATACACATCGACCCATTTATTGGACCCTGTTGCGCGAAATTGTTACACGCTACTTGTTCACGACTATTCTTGTGATTATAATCGAATCCATGTCCATAGATAATTGTGTAATTGGATTATATGAAATACTTTATCAGATGATGAATGAATTTGGTGGATCTGTAGTTGAGATTTTGTTGGAAGATTTGAGAAAAATTTGGTAATTATCTTGGTACACTGTCGAAAATTCCTGCCCCGAAAATGCAACACATGTAACGGCAGGACTACATCAACACCGTATCAAAAATTTTTGATACCGTAATAGAAATGATCACAGTTCCAGGTGGGAATTGACCATGCGATGAAGCTTGATGAAAGCTTCCCCAGTAGAAATTGGACGAAATTCTGCGGCATTCAGCCGAAGTGGCTATACCTTTAACATTGAGTACCGCGGTGCAATACCGCGGCGAGGCCTATGCGACATTCAATTTCTAGTAGGGTTGGACGAGGCTTGGCTAAGATGCAGCACATGCGAATGTAATACCAATCCCAGCTTAGAAAATAAGCTTCGCCCTAGCTTGGTTACGTAGGTTAATACAAGCTTCGAACTTTATCTTGATTCAAGCTTCGGACTTTATCTTGGTACAAGCCTCGAAATTCATTTTCGTCCAAGTTCTAAAGTTTCTCGCGGTCGAAGCATCGAAATTAATCTTGGTCTAAGCTACAAAATTTATCTTTGTTCAAACTTCGAAGATTGGAACATTGAGGTTGCACCAAGCTTAGTTGAACATTCGTTTCCAAGCTTGGGTTAAGGTGGTGCAGCAATCCTGGATTTATATATGAATCCAATATTAAGCAGAGTTTCGCTGAAGCCGGTTAAATCGAAACTAGGAAAAGTATGCTTCAATCCAGCTTAGTTGAACCTTAGTTCACAAGCTTGGGTTTAGATGGTATGAGCAATCCGGGATTCATGCTTGTTAAAGCTAAGATTCAAAGCTAACAAAGCTGAGCTCGGACCAAGCTTAGCACAACATGGTTTCTGAAGCTTGGGTTTGGATGATTCTAGTAAGCTTGGATGTATGTAGGTATCCAATATTGGACGCAGATTGGATTCTGCCTGTGGGCTAACGCTAGGGACGCTAAGATTGAGGCAAGCTTGGCACAAGCTGGGCCAACAAAGCTTGGATATCTTCGATATAACTAAACTTGGTTTGATCTAGGCTTATAAATGGGATATTGCAAATGAGCCGCAAGGTTCGAGGGCTGAAAAAAAAAAGTTTTTCGTATTTTCCATACTTTGCATACTAGATTGCGTTTTTTAAAAAATCGATAACAGCTAATCCCGGCTGGGAAAAAATCTGAAATTTTGTACTCAGCTTTTGAATGGGCCAACGAATTTGTCAAAAAAAAATCAAAATTTTCTGGTCTTTTTGGTTAGCACGCTCGAATACCCTTAATGCGGAAATTTTACAATACCGTAGTGCGCTAATTATACTACACGGTAGTATAAATTTCGAACTCTGTATTCAGAAATTATATGAAATTTAATGTGATTCAGAGTACATTACGAGGTGTTTAATTTTTTCAATACCTACGTGTTGTACAAGTGTTAAAAATTTTCAAACATTTTTACAAGTGTATGTGTCGGGATGGTTCTTCGTGTAGAGCGCTCATTTGTGGTTCTCGGAGAGGTCTAAGGGATGCTTGGATCGCAGGAAGAATCATGACGAGTCGGTTAGCTGCTGTCCGTAAAATCAAATCCGAGTGAAGCGTCATAACTGATCGACGGTGGGTAAAGGTTCTTCTGATAGTTCATCATCAGCTTATGGTACCCATTTGCTTATCGCTAAAGTCCTTTTGGATAAGACAGAATCTTCTATTCCAACTTATGGCCACTTCAGATCGAAATGGTTGAGATTTTCGAAAAATTTTCAATTTGGAAAAAAATTTGGACTTTTCCATTTTTTTAAATTCTAATTAAACTATTTTTAATTTCCCGAGAAGTTTTAATTAGGGAAGTTATTGTAATGACTCTGACTGATGTCCAGGGCGGAAAGGAGTGTCAATGTTTAAAAACAATTCCTTCAATTGTTATTAACAATTTTAATTATTTAAAACGCTCTATAGCGAGAACCGTTACAGATAGAAGAAAAACTGTATAATGAATGTTATTCCTTATACAAAAATACACACATAATGTTTTATGACTTTTTTCCATAACTTCCATAGCTCAGGACATATTCCTGGTTAACAATTTTAATTGTTCATATTGCTCTATGGCACGAAGAGTAAGAGATAGAAGGAAAAGTTCCAAATAAAAGTTGTTTCCCATGTAGAGACATACATTTTTTGTTTTATGAATTTTTTTGTAACACTCATAATTAAGGCGATAGCGTTCAATTTTTCCCAAAATTCCAACACACACACACACACACCGTTGAGGGTCACACGTGTATCCCGTTTATTTATATTTCAATTTTCCGTTTGTGATTCTAAAAATTTGGACGATTTAATAACTGGTCATATGCTTCATTATTACAGCTGAAAAATTTGTATGGATGTGTGTGTGTGTGTGTTGAAAGTTTTTTTTCTTGTGTGGAATCAATGGACTCAGAAGATTTATAGAGACTTTATTTTTCAGCACTCTATACAAAATTTATGATACAACTGATTTTGGTGTAGATGTCGTTGTAGATTTTGGATCATGGTGTAGGTTTGGTAAGATCACATTTTTGTGGATGCTCTTCGCGATTGCACTCCAAGTATCCACCACCCACTTGGCACTATCTTTATGAGCCTTGTTGATCCTCCTGCTAGAGTCATCAATAGCGTCTTTTATGTGGTTCACAGACTCATGGATAAGTGTTCTAGACATCAACGCGAGTGGGTCCTCTCGAGGTTCCAGTATTAGATAGTCACGCATCGGCCTCCGGTGTATTGTCGTCATTCCGTGGTACAAGTCTGGATAGTGAAAACAATTTTTAAATAAAATGAAATGACTAAAGTCGCCATGAACTCTCACTGTGATTAGATTCCGCTTAAAATTGGCCCATTGCATTAATTGTTTATAACGCTCTTCCGGGAGAACTGTTGGAGCTACAAAAAAATATGTTAAACAAAAGTTGCACCACGTGTGAAAATGCACATTTCAGGTCATATGACTTTTCACGCTAGCTAGCATAGTTAGTGAAATATTGCTAATTGTTGCTACGAAGATCACAATTTATTAATAAACTTCTTCGGTTTTCTTCGCTGATTATACTGAGTCCTGCAATTCTGATGAATGAAAATGAGTACTTACACGAGTCGCCGAGGCATATCCCAACGCACAGTACAACCATGAAGATGACTACCTGCATGGTGTATAACGATTGTTTTTCAACACCCGTTAGTCACAATATTTGGGAACTACTTGTGACTAGTTGATTACCTGGCGCCCATTATATACGTCTGTCACGACTACACCATGATGTACATTTTATTGACCCAGCGATGTAGAAAATTCTCAAATACTGATAGTGATTCTCTCATAGATTTTCAATTGTGATGACCAGGTGTTGACTGCTACTCCATCGAACCTGGGTCGCTGACAGAATATATATTTACAATTGAGATAATTAAAAACAATTTCATGTTTTTTTTCATTCGTTAGTTTTCCTTAATAGCTATTTGTGTCATAAGGCCGATAAACGGCGGTTTGCGAGGCGGGTGAGTTTGCCCCACGAGGTGGCGGTGAGGCATGGACGAGGCTCGCCTTCAACATCTCAGCCCCGGAGATCCGAGAGGACCCCCACATTCCCGAATCATATTGAAGTGCCACGGAGAACTATATCTCTACAGCTGTTGGATTATGAGGTTTAAATGAGTAGAAAGACACAGCTAATATTTGAATTTTACTTTTTATTCAAAATACTTGATTCTACTCAGTCAGAAGATACGTGCGCTTGATGCAGTGATCTACCCACAACTGAACCTTAAAAACTAAGTATTTGCAATTATCTCCTATACCTGAGTGCCGACATAGTGTCCACCCCCTGAGTCTCAACCCGATGTAGATATCGTGGACAGGATCCCGTTGTGCAGGGAAAAACCAGCACAGTAATTTTGCTTATAATAAAAGTAATAAAATTGATGCTGTCCTTTCCCAACAGCCAGGTAGACACTAAATGCGGAGGTAGTTGAATTTTGAACATATATAATTTTACTGAAAATCCAACAACAGCTAAAGAAATCATGGACGAGCTCATGAGGTTGGGGGTTTTCAACTCCTCAATCCTCCCTGAAAACCCCGATGAGGGGTTTGCAAACCCCTTAAAAGCTCCGAAATCCTATCAGATACCGTAAATGATTAGTCAATTAAAAACAGCAAATACCCCATAGATAAGACAATTATTGCATCCTATGCACACATCTTCACCGCCACCAATGAAGCACCTACAAAACTCACGAATCCTTGCGAAATCATTTCCGCCATCAAAAGCATGAAAAACAAATCAGCTCCTGGTGTCGATGATATTCCCAACGTAGCCTTGAGAAACCTTTCGGTTCAAGCGATAAGGCTCACAAAACAATACATGACTATTCAATACATGTCTCCTACACCAATATGTCTCGGAATTCGGAAAAGGTGCCGTGGTCATACTAATTCTCAAGCCTGGCAAGCCCCCATCGTATCCGCTGAAGTACAGCTCCTGCCAGTACTAGCAAAACATTAATATCGACAAGAAATCAAATTGGTCTCGGCATCAGTGATCACCAATGGAATTTATTTATCAGTGCTTTGTTTACAAACACATCGTAGACCTCCGTCGCTGATTAGCACTTGGGAAGAGATAGATAGGTTAAAGAAACAAAAGCCATAAAAGGAGGCCGCAAGGCCCCACGGAAACCTATACTGCCGCGCAGTAGGGGGGGGGGGGGGAGGGGAGGTAGGTTCCATCATAGGAACCCGGTATAGTAGTACTGGGGTTTCTGGAGGTTTACCTGCAGGAAGTGGGAGCTACTCTGGGGTTGTTTAGACCCCTTGTTTCTTGTAGACTTTTTTTAGATGTTGACCAAGCTTAAGTCTGACGGTATCTCGACCCACCTCTGCGCAGTTCGTGTTTCTAGTTGACTGAGACCTTCGACTTACCAATCATGGGCACATGTTTCTAGTAAGTTTCTCATCATCAATCATTTATCCATCGTATCAATCAAACCATTATGTGTTTTACTGGTTAGATGGTCATTTACACAGGTGGTCATATACTCCGCGATTACTATATGGCATTACTAATCTTGAGAGAACAATAATCAACTATTTTCGGTGCTCAAGGTTGATGACAAGACATGGCGCGTATTAATTGGAATTAACATATTGAATTACAGGTCAGGTGTTTTCAGCTAATGTTAATTCAAAAACTTGAATTGAATAAAGTGTGAACTTCAAAGAAAAAGACGATAAAAAAAATTGTTTGGGGAGTTACGATTATGTTTCAGAAAACCCTACAGATCCATATATATATATAGTATTCCTGCGTTCAGCATTCCAGTATGAGCCCGATATTGAATATTATGCTCCAAAGTTTGTTTGTATTAGCTAAAGACGTGCTAACAAAAAATATAGTTCCCACTGTACCGTTGAGAAATTAATACTATGTAATGAGGTAATGGCATAAATAAGTATTACTTCAAATGAATTATAATAAATTGGAAAATTAATGTTTGGTGTTGTGTTATTTTTATATTCCCTTATCGTTCACACTGATTCATGAACGGAAATTTTTTACATGGCAAAACAACGTTTGCCGGGTCAGCTAGTATTCTTTCTTCCTTTTTTAATTATTATCTTGTGTACTGTACATACCTGGCTGAAGACCCTCGGACGATGGCTAAAAGTTCCCATGGCTTATCGCCATTCTAATAGTTTCCAGTGATTATGAATGAAAGTTAAATAATTAAAAATCAGTAAAAATCATTCAATCGCTTAATTCATTGCAAACATTTATTGTTGAACACCGCTTAAGTTTGGGTATTCACAAAAAGGCCAAAATTTGCTGCAACCGTATAACGAAAAAATAAACAGAGGTGTCACCACCAAGAACTATCTGGTGCAAGCTGAGAGCATCGTGCTCGAAGTCACTCGCATCACAAACACTTGATTCCAATACTTCAACGAACAGATAAGTTGGTGGTAGCTAAATCAGTATATGGTATAATTGCAATACGAGCAGTATTTGTGAGGTTGTTGTTACAATTATCTGAAAAAGAAAGGTATTTCGGTTGAAGCTTACCATTCACCTGCTACCTTCAAGAGACATACGAAGACCAAAACTCCTAAGCTCAACTACAACTACACGCAATATACCTTAGACCCCTCTTTCCTCCAGAGTTAATTTAATACCACTCCTGATCTGAATCTTTTCTCTCTTTCTCATCATCTCGTTTCCTTTTTCATAATTTGTGTATCAGTGCATAATGCTTACCGAAATCAGGAGCGCTGCGTTCAGTGGGAAGAATCCTAATCCAACGAATTTATACCTCTCATGCAATAACTCATGCCCATACATAATAATCTGCAAAGTTTACCATTGTTAGATACAAATCTATTGAATGTTAATCATTCATAATGAACCGATAGTTCCTTATTATTTTAGATTCATTATTTATACAATGCAATTCCCATAATTCTCCAATCTGTGAGCTGAGATTCCGGCATACGGAGAGTTACAGATTACAGTTGCACTATCATATAAACCCTCACAGGGGCCTTGGCTCCTCGAAAACTGCATTAAGCGAAGCCCCCACCAGCGAGCGCGAGACAGTGCGAGCCGCCTGGTGAGTCGTCGCGAGGTGGTGGGGGCACCGCTTCCACGCTAGCGATAGGCTACCCCTCCAGCGCAACGCCTAGCGTCGCGGGTAGTGGGGACGCAATCCCCTCTGCCGCCACCATTGGGAGCCTTACAAATAGGAGAGTTACGGTCCACTCGAAAATATTGATATAACTACCTGATGACGGAATCGTTGATTCACCTGAAGATGGAGTGACAGGTGGCGGCACAGAGTACCTTTTACACTAACCTTCAATTAAACGCTAATGAAAATAACTTCATAACGAATATCCATCGACATATAAAACTGACTAATACCTCTGTATTTATATACTCAATTGTAAACGCCAAAACGGTAATTGGAAGCATCAGGAGTACCATGCAGCTGGCCTCATGCAAAACTCTGCGCACGTTTATTGCGCATGATGTATGAAAATGGCATATACCTATCTCAGAGATGCAGAAGACCAGAGTATAATATATATATGCTACAACGAGGAAAGTGGGAAATGAATAGAATCGGGAAATCACACCAGCAGCGTTATACAGATTATCATGAGCTGCTCTCCATCTTTCGAAGCATTTCACTATAATTGCATCATCAACCTGCATTGGCATCATCGATTGCTCGTACGTTGCTGTTACCAGAGTCTTCGTCATCGTTCCATTTAGCGCTTTCATTCGCCTCCGAATCAACTCAATTGCTATACAGTATTGAATGATAAATGTGGCGATGATAAATGGTGACACTAAGTAGGCGAAGAATGATATGAAGCGTGAATAAGAAGAGTTGAGGCGTACGAAGATGAAGGTACATGACACCATGAAGTAAATAAGAGTGAGTAGGGCGATTAGGATCCTGTTGGATGATAGCTCATACAGCTTCCCAAATTTCGTTGCAATTATATCCGTTTGAATAATGTTATCACAATAAATAATTAATCGTCGCCAAGTTAGAGGGTAGATGATCCAGATTAATATGTTAATTGTCATGCCAGCGATGATGTGAATGTAGTCCAGGACCCACGTCATCCGAAGGTCAGTATTGACTTTGATGTTGATGTGCAACATTTCCGGCAGAGCCAGGTAGAAGCTGCAATATATGAATATAGTGCACAGGACAATCTGGTACAGAAGACACTGGCTTGAAGCAAATAGAGTTATTGGAGCTGTCGTGTCCAGTGTGCACGGAAATAGACCCAGTATTTGGAAAGATTTAGTTATCAATCTGAGGCACATGATGTCACTTGCTAAATATTTTTTATACGGCATCATTGTTTGAAACTTCTTTAGCAGATTTTTTATCATCGTGGCTGGAGATCAGGACGAACTGATGTGTCCAAAAAAAAATCCAATGGAGGAGAAACTAGGAAACGTGGTTGTCGATTTCGTTTTCCAGGAATGATCATCAACTTCCACAATGCTATAATGGAGAGTGTAAAAATGAATGACACAAATGTGACCTAGTTACCGAATTGGTTTGCACATGTTGCTTTAGACCTATTATGGACGATGTAAAAACAGTTGGGACAGTTTCCCAGAATAAGGTGCGTGTTCAAATTGCGCGGGCTAGATTCGATTATCGATTATTCTCATTTTGTTCTGTTGGTAACCTCGTTCCAAACACATGTCCACAGTTTCAGCTATTTTTATTTCCTCGTCCATTTCTCGCGTGGTCCCCAGGGCAGCTCTTCAGCATTCATGTGGTAGGGCAGTGGACACCCATCCGTGCGGCTGGGACTGACGTTCACCATTTCAGCTAGGGTAGCGGCCGTCTGTGATGCTTCGCTCCCCCCCCCCCCCCTCTGTGATGATGCCCCCCCCCCGCCTCCCACCGGGTTGGGTTCCCATACTATATAGTATCAATGAGCTATCAGAAAATTTGTAAGCCACACCTGACATCGGCAGGTGTAACGCACAAGAGTTTTGATGATGAATTGCATTGACGATAAAAACTTTAAATAAGATCAATGACCATGTGTCTGACGTGAATAGAAAAAAAATTGAATATTTCCTAATAACTGCAAAGCATATGCCAATTTTGCGGATATCGCGTATATTTTCATCGATAAAAAGCGCTACTGCGCGGAGTATAAAACATTCGTCGGTGATAGTAGGCATGTTAGTTCCTAGTTTCAACAACCCCAGATCCACCATGAAGCTCGAGAATATAGGATTATTAGTATTGTGCGTCGCAATCTGCATTTCTAGTAAGTTACATAAAAATCATTATCATATTGTACTGAAGGTTGGCCCCAAACAAATTGCTCTTGCTAACTTTCCGATGGAACAAGTTATTGTCCCTCTTCGACTTCTCATTATAGTTTCGTGTTTCAAGGTATTTTCGAGGTGTCACAATGCTATTTAACATGATATGCATGTGTGTGTGTGTGTGTGTGTGTGCGTGTCTATATGTTTTGTCTCGGTCCCTCTCGTTTCTACTCCCCACGATAGCTGCTCTTCAGCATTTCTTTGAAAGGCCCTACCGGACACCCATCCATGCTCGGGGCCGACTTTTGCCCCTTAGCCTATTGCATTTCTAACCACTGGGGCACCCCCCAGAAACCCCCGCGCTCTCATGGCGGGCGCCTATGACGGAGCCACCCCCTACGTCGGTTAGGTTCCCGCCCGGCCTTGCGGTCTCATTTCATGGGTATCACCGATAACACCCACGGACTGTTCCTGCTATCTGTCGGAATCCATGAGAGAGTATTTCTTTCTCCGGAACCTGGGCCCAAACAGGGTGAAAGGGTTGAACAATTTTTGGGTGTGCTTAGAAATTTTTGGAACGTTCCTGTTGAAACCTAAGGCACGATGGTCCGGGAGAGTGTCATTGAAATTGGTTTACCAGACTTGTCTATTATTCTTAAATAATCCATCGATTCTTATTGAATATTTTTTTGCAGTCACATCCGCAAAAGACGCCAAGAAAATTATCAGGGGAGCGTATGCCAATTATGGAGAAAGACCGTACCAAGCATTTTTGAAAAATCTACGAACTGGTGGATTGTGTGGTGGCATCATTATTGACGCCACTCATATCTTGACTGCTGCTCACTGCGTTGTATCTCCATTGAATAAGGTCGAAAGACCTCAGAATATGGGAGTATCAACTGGTTTTATCGACCTTGTAGGTGCAGACCATTACAACGTATTTGGAGTTGCTGAAATAACACCTCATGAGAATTACTTGAGATCGAACGACATTAAATTGTATGCGGACATTGCCGTTTTGCGGGTAAAATTCTTTTTTTTTTTTGTTCATTGATTATTTATGATGCCAAAAAAATTGCCAATTCAGTATATAATATATATATAAACATCCACACATAACTTCGGAATATATATTTTGGACCCTCGTTAGTTGCAACATTCGCCTTTTGTATTTTTCTCTAGGCCCCAGCGTTGCCCCCCCCCCCCACTTTACCGCGCCCAATGGGCTGAAACACGTGGGGGTTACCGTTGGTCCTGTCTTGTTTCCATTCGGTCCTTGCGAAATTCGGAATTATGTAAAGATCGAAAGTAAAATATTATTTGTCTCTTTAAACTTCCTGGAACTGACGCCCAGCGTCTCGAAAGAGTGGGGATAACTCTTTAGCTGCAACGCTCCAAGTTTTACCATTCCCTACAGTCGTAAACGTGTTGCAACTAACGAGGGTTCACTGTAAATCCAAACAAAGCTGCGTCATCAAAACTTTATCAGTGAAAGGCTGTGATGGTGGTACCAGGTGATGTCTTCCGATGCATTTTGACCGATGCAGAAGACAAATGGAGAACCTAATCACTGAGAAATTTATTGTACCAAAATATTTTCATGTAGAAGCTCTAACTCGTCTGTCATGCTTTGCAGTTGACTCGACCGATTGAATTCACCGCTCAGCAACGACCAATTCGCCTAGCCACTAGCGCTGTACCTGCCAATACGTCTGTTGTCGTTAGTGGCTGGGGAACGACCCACTTCATTAATGGCGAGAGTGTGCGGCATGCTCGGTGGCTGCAAAAACTGGACCTGATCACTATCAGTTTGGACAGATGCAGGCAGATTCATCACAATCGAGTTACTAATGGGCAGATTTGTGCGGCGGGCAATGGAATAACTGGAGCTTGCTTTGTATGATGTTCCATTTTACCGAATTCAACTTGCAATTACTTATTCTGTTCTCTCATTGTTTTTATTTATGCTTCGATCCTATTCAGCAAACCCCGCGACCGCTTTCAACGATTTAACTTTTTGGACTTTTCCGAAATTTTATTGAATTTATTACTCTGATTGCTTATGACCTACGATCACATTTCAGGGAGACAGTGGTGGACCGCTGACTCACAATGACGAGCTCATTGGAATTGTTTCGTGGGGTGAACCATGCGCAGTGCGGGGCTATCCAGATGTCTTCACCAGCGTTCACCATTACCTTCCCTGGATAACGGAGACGTTGAAGAATCATTGATTTCCTGGTCTCTGTACATGACACCAAAGCTTTCGATGTCCTCTGAGCACACTTCCAATAATTCTGCATGTCCATTGAGACATTCCCGCTGCATGGAACAGGTCCTCAAAGGGTTTCAACGTCCATCAAAATTTCTGTGTTGCCTCTTCGGGGTACCCCAGATATCATGCCGAAGAGGAACCTTCAACATCTTCCTCTGGGCACACCCCAAAAAATTGTGGGGGCCAACAAAAAATCATTGGTAACACAGGATAATAAAAGATACATTGATAAAAAAAATCTTTTATCATTAACCAGGCTCCTTAACTATTAGCTATGGCAAAGGGATTCGTTAATAGTGAAGCCATCCGTACTTGCCAAAAGTCAACTAGTTGACCATCCAAGAATGAACATCCAAGAGAACTGAATCACTGAAGTCTGTCAATCAAATTCTTTCGATAACTAAACAGTTCTATCAGTGCGAAATGAATTTTTTTACAATTGATGAAGGAGGTGCCTTAGTAGTCGCCGGGTAATTACTTTTAGGTCAAAAACATTCTGAGCAATACTTAGGGGATTCACAAAAGGGTTTACAAAAGGTAATGCATCCCCGATTGGTAAAAACGTAATGACGGAGGTTTATGATAATTGATCGATGGATGGTAACTTACCAACAGTCCTGTTTTATGTCAATACCTTGGTACCCGTACCGGTGCTCGTATCACCTGCACCCTACAGGATCTCCCCAACTGTGGGGGAGTGGAAAGCGTGGACTTTCCTTTGGGGGTGGATGGGGGATGAAATTTGGAGTCGAAGGTTCCTTTGCGATTTTCCTGTCCGACGCGTTATTAGGCGGATTAACAATCGGGAATTGACAATTAGGAATTGACAATCGAGACAGGGCTGTCTCAGCCTCGAAATGATAACGCCGTAGGAGGCTCGTAGACCAAAAACATTGGTCAGAGGGTTTAGCTGGGGCTTATCGCCATTGACTAAAATCGACTAATCGACGCGGCTATTTTTGATATGTCACGGTCGACAATGTGATGCAATTTTTCGAGGAACTGTATCAATAGGCCGAGGCTGAAGCAAGCCTTAGCAATAGCTTTATTTGCTATCCTGCGTTTAAGGCCGCTCTGGAAGATGAGGTTAAGCCTGGCACAGGCCTGTTCTCGTCATCAGCCCCGAGCATTCCTACCTGTTTGCGCAGGTGTGTGCGTGTGTGTGTGTGTGTGGGTGGGTGTAGGTGTGTGTGTGTGTGTGGGTGTAGGTTTTTTTTTTTTTTTTTTTTTTTTTTTTTAAAGAAAAAGAGAAAGAAGGAAGTCAACCTCCTTCCTCACACTTCCTTCTTTCTCTTTCCTTCCTCTTTTTCTTACTTTTTCCTTTATTAAACAAACTTACAGAATTAACAAATAAAACATAACGTGCAAAGGACAATACCCCTTGTCACGTACAATACAGTTCGGTTGGTCCCCAGAACACGACGGAACATCTGCTGAGCAATACTTCGTTGTGTAGGGGACGATAGCCTTGGCTTCCTCAGTAGCGAATCCTTTCCGCTCGTTAGCGGTAAGAAGATCCTCCGTTTACTCTGGATTTTTCCGCAACTGCTCCTCGCGGCGCAGCTCCTGCAAAACCTCCATTGCGAAGTCGCTTGTCGCGTTCCATGCCGCCTCTGATGACAGCATAACTTCCACAAGATTTCCACCGTTGATGGGTTTGCCTACGCTATTTTCCCATACAGCTCGTTGGACGTCGAAACGCGGACACGTAAAGAGAACATGTTCCGCGTTTTCCTTCATTCTCGGACACTTTGGGCAATCCGGAGAATCCTCATGCTTAAATTTGTGAAGATATTCCCGAAAGCACCCGTGTCCTGAGAGCATCTGGGTTAGGTAGTAATTGACTTGTCCATGTGATCGGTCAAGCCAAACATCTAGCTTCGGAATAAGTCTGTGAGTCCACCGGCCTTTGCTCGAGGCGTCCCACTGCAGCTGCCATCGCTGGATGCTGTGGTTTCGTTCTTCTGTCCTCAGTTCCACTGAGCTCAGCTCAGTTGATGTTTTGCGTGTGTAGAGTTGCCTACGCTCTTCCGCTAGCACTTCAAAAGGTAGCATCCCAGCAATGACACACACAGCATCGTTCATTTTTCGAGGAACTGTATCAATAGGCCGAGGCTGAAGCAAGCCTTAGCAATAGCTTTATTTGCTATCCTGCGTTTAAGGCTGCTCTGGAAGATGAGGTTAAGCCCCGAGCATTCCTACCTGTTTGCGCAGGTGTGTGCGTGTGTGTGTGTGTGTGTGGGTGGGTGTAGGTGTGTGTGTGTGGGTGGGTGTAGGTGTGTGTGTGTGTGGGTGTAGGTGGGTGTGTGTGTGTGTGGGTGTCGGTGGTTGTGTGTGTGTGTGTGCGTATGTGTGTGAACTGGGAAGAGGGAAATTCTCATTGTGACCCTCAAAAGTCACACGGTCTTACCCGTCACTAGTTTCTATTATTATTATCATTATTATTCCCACAAATATTGAAAACGGATAACGATGGAAATAATGAATGACGATGTAAACGTAGAAAAAAAAAGTGGGAATATGAAGTTAACAAACGATCTTTTTATGGATCTCTCAATCCGCATAACAGGACACGTGCCAAGCATAATTCACCACTGATGGTTATATTCCATTGTCCGAAGCCTATTATGGCCTTTACGAGGGCCCGTGCCGCCGCTGCAAAACGAGGAAATGGCAACTGATCACAACTGCCCGACCCCAACTCTCACCCCATTTCCCGGGAAAATCCGTAGTATTGGCTGCTCGTTAACCACTCAATCGTTTTGGAATTTCAAATTATGGCGTTAATATTCGGCACTGAATAATAATGGTAATTATACTCCAATTATCCGTAATATTTCTGTTAATTTTGCCGATATATTTTTGGAGTTTATTGTTTATTTTCTGTTAGGAGCAATAATAATTTATCAATAATAAGAAATTATTAATCGTAATTGTTTTAGGCATCAGTAATAACTTGCCGTTACTATTCTAGCCCATTTTTAACCAAATCTGTATGTGTGTGTGTGTGTATTTTTTTTTGGACGAGCAAGTGGGTAGGTGGGTGGGGGCGTAAGTGGATGGGTGGATGTCAAGGTAGGTGGGTGGATGTCAGGGACGGTGGGTGGGTGGGTGGATGTCAGAGAGGGTGGGTGGGTGGACGTCGGGGTGAGCGGGTGGGTGGATGTCAGAGAGAGCGGGTGGGTGGATGTCAGAGAGGGTGGGTGGGTGGATGTCAGAGAGGGTAAGTGGGTGGGTGTCAGGGTGAGCGGGTATGTGAATGTCAGGGTGGGCGAGTGGGTGGATGTCAGGGCAAGTGGGTGGGTGGATGTCAGGGCCGGTGGGTGGGTGGGTGGATGTCAGAGAGGGTGGGTGGGTGGACGTCGGGGTGAGCGGGTGGGTGGATGTCAGGGAGAGTGGGTGGGTGGAAGTCAGGGACGGTGGGTGCATGTCAGAGAGGGTTGGTGGGTGGATGTCAGGGAGGGTGGGTGGGTGGGTGGATGTCAGGGAGAGCGGGTGGGTGAATGTCAGGGTGGGCGAGTGGGTGGATGTCAGGGCAAGTGGGTGGGTGGATGCCAGGGCAAGTGGGTGGGTGGATGTCAGGGTGGGTGGGTGGATGTCAGGGTGGGTGGGTGGATGTCAAGGTGGGCGGGTGGGTTGGTGTATGTCAGGGTGGGTGGGTGTATGTAAGAGTGAGTGGGTGGGTGGGTGTATGCCTGTGTGTGTGTTGGTGTGTGTGATATGCGAATAAAGCAACGTAGACCAGCTTGGAGGGGGATCAGTCACTTCACTTTGTTATGGAGACCATTCTCCCTTGAGAGCAAAGGGTCCAAAACTGGTTTCCAGTCAAGTGTTAACTGTAACAACTAGTCATCCCTAATGCATAACTCGTGCAAATCCATTATGTCACAATGATGCAAAACATCCCATCCTTCTTGTATGCCCCTAAAACGAACTACACTGAGAAAAAAAAGACTCTAACACAACAGCATTCACTTGTGCCAAAAAACGGGAACATTATCCAGGATTCCCTCCCAAATGAATCCTATGAAAAACTTGTCTGTTCGATACAAAATTTTAATCATTGGAAGTAACTCGCTACTTCGTAGGAAGTACAAAATTACTTGTTCCGGCTTAGGTTATCGCCAGTTAAAAAGAAAAATTTATGTTCAAATACACATTTTCTATAGTCAAGTATATGTTCACTTCACACAGCATCTGCATTCTTACTTTGATGAATTACAAGATTGCTGGATCATTTATCTAACTTGAGAACAAAATATCTTAATTGCCTACCTGAGAGATCAGATCTAACGAGCACTTAGCACCGCCAGTCAAATATTTGTCACCACTATCGTTTTATTAGCTCCATTATTTTCTGCTTTGGCATACCTTGCATATCTTTCAATCGAAGAACATTCGCTGCTCACCAATGATTCGCAACATCTCCAAAAGTTCGATTCATTTTGTGGTTGAATTTCCCATTATAATAATATACTATTTTCTCCAGATGATAGCACAACAATTCCTTCAATCTCCCGAACAATTCCACCTGGATTATCATCACTGAATTAATCCTCGGTGTTCAGTGAGCTGCGAAGGAGCTCTACAGATACAAATATACCCCATCATTCTCAACTAATCGAAACCCCATTTGGTGTAGCTCGAATGGAGAAATCCCAAAATCACTGAAAGGTGGGCGGCGGCGGGGGCGGGGGGGGGGGGGGGGCGAGGGGGTGGAATCCAGCTCAGAGCATGCTGACCACGCGGGTCAAACACATACCCACGGATTTACGCGAACGGATTGTTCTGGATTCTGTCGTTCCACTGAAGGGGAAACATCGGTTGGGTGGGTGGGCGGTGGGCGGTGGGGGGGGGGGGGGGGGGGGGGGGGGGGGGGGGGAGGGAGTAACACGTATGTACTTGGCCAACTCGTCTACGAAAGGCAACATTTTGGTTATGGCAATATAGGTGGGATATACAGGGGGAGGCGGAGGGGGGGGGGGGGGGGAGGGGCTCGAGCAGCGAAATCGTAATCTGTATTATCTCCTCAGTATTACTATCGCCTGAGGATTCTCGATAATATCGATTCGATCGTTTGATACTCTGAAACAATATTCTTCATTCCTTCGTTGAATTCAATTTGTCAGAGCGGCTAGACTAATTGAGATTTGGATTGAAATTACTGGATGAATCAAGGGATATAATCTCTATCGGTCATTGTGCTCATTGGTTTGAAGTGTGTCAATGATGTACAGTTGAAAACTGTTCTCATTCGCACCGCCGTAACAGCAGACTTTCTGTAACTCTTCGACGCCAGCGAGCAGAGGGGAAAGCTTCCCCCACTCCACGCGACACTTGGAGCTGCGCTTGAGGGGTATGGCCGTTTCGTTGCATATCGTCGCGCGGGGGACTCATGGCCGACGATCTGTGGACACGCCTATTGCGAGTGGGGAGGGGGCACTCTGTAACTCATCGTACGCGGAAAACTCAGCCCTCAAACTGTGTATTTTAAATCGTATCGCAACGTAGATAAAAACAAAAAATCTTCAGTATTTTTTCCATTATGTTGCGAAACTGGTTATCAAAATCGCAATGTCATATCGTTGATAGAGAAAATTGATATGAAAAAATCTGAATTTGACACGAAACATACTTTGATAATTCTTCTTTGATTTCATTAATTCATGAACTCTGAAATTGAGACACATTTTTTTTAAGTATCATATTTTTGTTTTGTGAACATTATTATTTCAATCATCAGCTAATTAGGTAAATTCCGCAGAATTATCTCTTGCTCTTAATCAAATTTGTTGTTGTATTTTATTTACACACCACAGATTTGTTTAGAGTCAACACCACGCTTGGATACACTGGCTTTCTCACCATGTCACACAATCCATACACTATCATCCCCAATAATGTGCAGAGAGGGCGTGACGATGTAGGATAGAAGGGGATTCCCCCTATTCCATAAACCGAAACGTCGTTCGGCAGACAACTGTCGGCCTATTAAACTAATTGACTGCGCAGTATGTCACCACCGCATCAATTGTATACCGCTGCTTGTCTAGCCTATGTTCTCTGTGCGTACATTCACAATTATTAACGGGAATTATTTGGTGGTTATGTCAGTTGCATCGTCAGGGGTCAAATTTTTTTTTGTACAGCCAAACGTTTGATGAAAATAACACACAACCCACTCACACACAACCCACTCCCCCACCCACCCACCTACTCACCCACTCCCCCCTCCCCCACCCACCTACTCACCCACTCCCCCACCCACCCACCTACTCACCCACCCACCCACCTACTCATCTACCCACCCAAACACCCACCTACTCACCCGCCCACCCACTTACTCACCGACCTACCCACCTACTCACCCACCCACTCACCCACCCACCCACCCAGGACGAGCGATCGGAATCAATTTCTGGTTAATTGAAACGTTTTCGCTCATGACACTTCTTTCATGTATTTTTTTTTTTCAATGGGGAAAATGAGAGAAACATTTTATGATGATCAATTTTTCAATGGACTTTATACAATTTAAATTTCAAATTTCAATGACATTATTGATAGTCGCAATTTGCTATGATGGGCTTGATATATTTGATAACTGTCGAGGAAATTGGTGAAAATAAAAACCTAATTTTATTAATTGTTTTCCAATGAAATTTATCGTGGAAAAAGAAGATTTATCAGTTCAATCGTAATACCAAATAATTGGACGTTAAGCGAGCAACCTTTGAGTGCCTCCTCCATGAATTGCAGTGTTATCAGGGGATTTATAGAGACGCAATTGAAATACTCGGGGATAAATTCAAGTGCTGATATAATGACAGCAATTACATTTGATTTGTCCAGCTAAAATCCAGTGAATTATTTTTATTGTTTTTATTATCATATCACTTGATTATGAGGATTAATATAGTAGGTTAGTACGAGTGTTAATGGGGGGTAGCTCATTACGTTGTAAATATTTGCAGATTATATGAGTAAACGTAGTGAATCCATGAATTCAAATTGGGTGTTTTCAAATAACGCTTAAGAAAGATTTTATGAAATTTGGGAAAATTGAAAAAAAATCCGTATGTTTCACATGATGAAATATTTTCTCAGGGATTGCCACTGATAACAGGAACATTCGACGTGTGCTATCGGCGGTACCCATTAAATGAGGCCGCATGGCCGGGCGGGAACCTAACCAAAACATACGACGAAAGTCGGCCCGAGCCGCATGGATGGGTGTCCAGTATGCCCTTTCCAGGAAATGCGGCATTTCCAAAGGGGAGGGGTGGCGGAAAAAAACACACACACACAGGCAGATATTTTGTTTAAAATAGTCTAGAAATGTTGGAAAAACTTTAAAACGTGAACATTCGACGTGAACAAATGAAAACAATGACTTCCCGCGCAACGAACTAATGCGTTGCTAGTGTCCCGTAGTGATCTGGGGACACTCTTTCCCATAGGCCAAAATGTACATAAATTTTGTAGATACAATTTTCCCAAAAATTTGTCTTGAGCAATTTTATACCCCAAATTATTTCGCGCCAAAATTCCGCGCCAAAAAAGTTGTTCCGATCAATGCGTAATTTAACTACCAAAAATTGTCGGAAATATATTCAGATTGGGGAAAAGGTGTCGGAGGCATTAACGTGATAATGTCGTCACGGTTTGAATGAGGGTGACCCACTCGAGGTGGCACCCGTGGTACCTTTCTTTTTTTTTTTTTTTTTGTTAGGGGGAATCTACGTGACCGTATGTTCACCTCGTCAACCCTGACTTTTTGCATTCCCGAGTGTGACAATCGGGACACAAAAATAATTGCCCCGGGCCGTGTCTTTTTTCTACTTCTAGTTTGGTTGCGGCTCTCCCTCCCCCCCCCCCCCTCCCCCCTGCCCCCTATGAGTCGAGAGTGTGATATTTATTACGTATGGTAAGGGGCGGCGGAGATTCGTATAATGGCCAACTGGGGTGTAAACTCTGCGAGCCTCTTTGCGGTTCGTTAAACGATGTTAGGGGGGTGGTAGGCGAGGGGCCGACAAAAGACAAGTTTGAGTGAAGACACAAATTCATTTTTGACATTAGTTAATCATTCCTAGAGCAAACTTGTTTGCCAATGGCACGAAGAATCGGAGATATCCTGAGAAGAATTCAGAAGGTTATGGAGTGAGTTTTGGGGCAAGACGTTCGGCTTTTGAAAGTTTAAAATGTTAACGGTGAGAGAATCGAAATAAGAGGAGGTGATTAGGCCTGGATACAATACGAGAGAGCAATACCATGATCATTGGCGAATCGAGAGGATATAAGAGAGATGGGGTAGGAGACGAGATGCCTGGACAAGACTTCGAAAAAAAAATCGGTTTAAAGCAATGAATTTTACTCACAAGGTAATGATTTTTTCGTGTATTTTAAATTCATTTATCCAGTAATGTAAAATTTGGAAGATATAATTTAACGATACCTCGCGGCGAAAAAGCGCTCCCCCCCCCTCCTCCCAGTTAAGGCTGACAAGTATGCACCCCTTGATTGAGGGTGTGATCTCAAGCATTGTCACTCATTAATTAAAATGGCGATGCTCAAATCGACGATGACGTTTCTGGAAATCGTAAATTACGATTCTAAAAATCGTAAATTGCGATTCTGGAAATCGTACATTACGATTCTGAAAATCGTCAATTATGATTCTGGAAATCGTAAATTACGATTCTGAAAATCGTAAATTACGATGCTGAAAATCGTAAATTACGATTTTGGTAATCGTCAATTAAGATTCTAGGAATCGTCAATTACAAGTCTAGAAATCGTAAATTACGATTTTGGTAATCGTAAATTACAATTCTAGAAATCGTAAATGACGATTCTATAAATCGTAAATTACGATTTTGAAAACAGTAAATTACGATTCTGGAAATCGCAAATTACGATTGTGGTAATTGTAAATTACGATTATGAAAATCCTAAATTACGATTTTAAAAACAGTAAATTACGATTCTGGTAATCATAGATTACGATTCTGAAAATCGTAAATTACGATTCTGGTAATCGTCAATTACGATTCTGGTAATCGTGAATTACGATTCTAGGAATCGTAAATGACGATTCTATAAATCCTAAATTACGATTTTGAAAACAGTAAATTACCGTTCTGGAAATCGTAAATTACGATTCTGGTAAGTGTAAATTAGGATTATGAAAATCGTTAATTACGATTTTAAAAACAGTGAATTACGATTGTCTAAATCGTAAATTAGGATTTTGAAAACAGTAAATTACGATTCTGGAAATCGTAAATTACCATTCTGGTAATCGTGAATTACGATTGTGGAAATCGTAAATTACGATTTTGAAAATTATACATTACGACTCCAACGTGATAATTTACGATTTCAGGATCGTAAAGTACACTTTTGGAATTGTAAAGTACGTCTTTCTCGTAAATTAGATTCAAGAACCGTAATTTACGATTTTTAAAATTGCAATTTACTATTTTACGATCATGAGTAAGGTTTCGATTTTGCTATATATAGTGTTTTCATATAGTTTTAGTTTTTTTCCAGTTTTTCCAAACACACACACACACACACACACAAACACACGCACACACATTCCTACAGCGTAACTCAACTTCGTTTCTGATAGCGAATATGGAAAATTCATAATTGGTCTGACTCTCAAAAAACTCCCCAATTTTCAGAAAACAACCGCAACTCCCAGACTTGAAAATTGAGAAATAGGTTTTGCTGGATTATCCAGACTTCCCCAAAATTCACTCAACAATTAAAGTCTCCATCTGCTATTGAGTATTCATGGACACTAAAATTATTGATACCTCCCACTGCACATACCCTCAATCTATGAGTGAAGCAATTATTCCTAATTCAAAAATAAATCTCAATTATGTATCAAGTCGGCATGGTTCAACCTACCAGCAATATGTCCGGGGTATGGTGGCCCAAATGTTCTGGTCTTTCATCGTCCTATGATAATAACATAGTTTAAGTACGTGTTTGTAGTTACCCCTGAGGCGAGCCACCCTCCCCACCCACTGGTATCATCATGCGAGTGGGGGAATGCTATAGAACAGGCAAACTCCGCCCCATGGGGGTGGACAATTCATCGGTCTCATTGGCTCACAACGGGGGCTGTTATAATGGTGGGCGGTAACTCCACAATTGACGATAGTTGCCTGAATCTCATCCCTTCTGCTCAGGGTAAGTTTTACCACGGACTCACAACTCGTATGATTACATCGGTACGCGCTTCGTGCAACATTATGAGCGAGTCTAAAGTGGTGGACATTAGTTCTTCATGATTGTCCTTCATTCAATAAGCATTGGACAATTAAGTGAATGGCAAAGTTGGATCTTCTTACTTGAGATCTAGTGAATAATTTATCGGATCGAGGACATTTTACCGAACAGGTGAGTGAATCTTGCCGAACCCAGAAGGTCCTGGTCAGTAGAAAAAATTTACGGGATTTGAGAGCACTGCAGTTTTCACACACACACACACACACAAACTTAAAATGCTTCGAGCGCACTTTCGAAACTCCGTCCAGAAAGTTTCTTCGTACAAAGAGTTTCGGTTAATCAGAAAACGATCAAGGCGGGGTATCGCCGCACGGTGCGAGCAATGGAGGACAGTGTATTTTGGAAGCGGTGATTATCAAGGTGCACATTTGAGTTGTATATTCAAATTCATGTATATAACACTCAGCGCGGACGACTTGGCAAGCATCGAAGGTCTGGCGGCACCGCGCTCACCATGCGAGTCAATGCGGCTGAATTAGCCATGGGAGCTCAGAACGGTTATTAAAATGCAGAAAAACGTGTTTTGTCTTTTCGTTTTTGAGGTGTGAAGATCGCCCCGTTTCTTTCTATTGGAATCTGAGAAACTCTGAAATGCTTCGATTACGTTTAGTGATTTTTTTTATTTTTTAACTGTAGAAATTTTCAGAATTTTACGAATTATTGAATTCTTAGGAAATAATCTGTTAATGGAACGCAAAAAAATTGGATCACTGCACGGGACTCCGGGATCTGTATAGTGAGGGATGCATGGTCAGTGAAAAACTGGCACACACACACACACACACACACACACACACACACACACACACACACACACACACACACACACACACACACATACTACGTTAAAAGTCCTAAGTTGGCGCCTGGACGAAATATTTTCTCATGGATTCCGACTGACAGCAGGAACATTCCGTGTGGGTCTGTGTGCGATGGTGTTTTTTTTTTTTTTTTTTTTTTTTTTCACTCTTTCTCTATTCGTATTCACCCACGTCCCCGCTGGTAAGCATTACTACATGGGCAATACTACGGATCAGAGTACCCACCCATTGCGGCTGGGGCCGACTTCGCCATTTCAGCTCATCGTATTTCTAATCACAGGGTAAACCTCCAGAAACCCCTGTGATACGATGGCGGGCGTCTACGATGGAACCCTCCCTCCCCCCCCGCGCGACGGGTCGCGTTCGGTCCCGGCTCACGGTCTCACTTCATGGATACCGCCGATAGCACACACGGAATGTTCCTGCCATCGGTCGGAGTCCGTGAGAAAATATTTTTCAGAAAAAATATTTTGCAGTGAGCGGGAATCGAACGCGGGACCTGTGTGCGATGGTGTGTCGGTGTCTGTGTGTATGTTCTTTTTGTTTCCGTTGCTCCCGTTTGTACGCCCCACAGTAGCACCTGTTTGAGCATTCCTTCAGGGGGCGCACCGGACACCCATCCATGCGGCTGGGGCCGACTTTCGCCATTTAGGCCATCGTATTTCTAAACACAGGGTAAACCCCCAGAAACATCCGACGACGTCAATGAACTCACTCCTACATGTGTGTGGGTGTGTGAATGTGTGTTCATTTTTGTCCTCCGTCGTTTTCACTTGTACTCCCTATACGATGGATCGTATTGAGTCGTTCTCAGGGAGTTCTATGGGCACCCATCGATGCGGCTCGGGTGGACTTTTCCCATTGCAGCCATCTCTAAATACAGGGTAAACCTCTAGAAACCCATATCCTACGATGGCAGGCACCTATACATGATAGGCACACACTTTACTCACTAGACCGGAGCTCCGAAGAAAAACCCAAAATGTGTATGTGTATGTGTGTCTGAGTGTGGGTGTGGGTGTATGGATATGGGTGTATGGGTGTGGGTGTATGGGCGTGGGTGTATGGGTGTGGGTGTATGGGTGTATGGGCGTAGGCGTATGGGTGTGGGTGTATGGGTGTGGGCGTGGGTGTATGGGTGTGGGTGTATGGGTGTGGGTGTATGGGTGTGGGTGTATGGGTGTGGGTGTATGGGTGTGGGTGTATGGGTGTGGGTGTATGGGTGTGGGTGTATGGGTGTGGGTGTATGGGTGTGGGTGTATGGGTGTGGGTGTATGGGTGTGGGTGTATGGGTGTGGGTGTATGGGTGTGGGTGTATGGGTGTGGGTGTATGGGTGTGGGTGTATGGGTGTGTGTGTATGGGTGTGGGTGTATGGGTCTGGGTGTATGGGTGTGGGTGTATGGGTGTGGGTGTATGGGTGTGGGTGTATGGGTGTGGGTGTATGGGTGTGGGTGTATGGGTGTGGGTGTATGGGTGTGGGTGTATGGGTGTGGGTGTATGGGTGTGGGTGTATGGGTGTGGGTGTATGGGTGTGGGTGTATAGGTGTGGGTGTATGGGTGTGGGTGTATAGGTGTGGGTGTATGGGTGTGGGTGTATGGGTGTGGGTGTATGAACTCTCATCCGTGCATCTGAGCCCGAATCATTTCTCAATTAATAATTAATTGATATGAGATACACCAAAAAATTGATCAACTTCATCGTTCGAAAACGTTACCCACATGTCGTCGGCTCTGCACATTGACGCATGACACTACTACATGAAAGCTTTTACACTAAAATAATATGTAAATAAACATAATAAATTTACTTAATTCTGCCATTTAATTTTACACATGACAAGGCAAATAAAATTCCTTAAAAGTAGATCAGCAAAAAAAAAGCAAATTGATGACGAGTTGGGGACAAACTGTTCCCTTGGGGCCAAAGGGGAGCAGGGGGGAGGGCGGGGGGCGCTCCCGTTAGTCCCTTGTGTTCAAAGATGCAAGTCTGAGGGTTACAACCCCTCGCATCAACAGAATAAACTGTTTGTCATGAGGATTAGTACAACAAAAATACAAACACAAAATGTAATTGTCCATCATCCATTGTGATTATAAATAGTTATTAATAAGTTATGAGTCGATGCTGCCGGCATAGCAATTTACTGATTAAAGAGTTACCGGCATGGCAGTGGGGTAGGATAGGGGGTGAATTGGGAGGGAATTTTTTTTTTAATAGCTTCAGGCACTGTCTGCGGCTTGAGAACCCGGGCTTTGAGTGTATCATTTTTTTATCGGGGAAAATATGATCTGGGATTATGGAGGGACTTGAAATACGTAGATTTAGATCAAGAAGCTTTTAGCGAAATGCTTTAATGATTAATTTAGGAACTGACATTGATTTTTTTCCATTTTTGAAGGTCTTGATTGAGGTGGGGGGGGGGGGGGGGGGGGGGGGGGGGGAGGGGAGGAGTTTCCAACTCCCCAATAGAGACCATCACCCCAGAACTGAAGTGTCTCTGAATCACACGCGTCTATGTGTGTGCGGGTGGGTGGGTGTGGGGTGGGTGGTGGGTGGGTAGGGGGGGTGTGTGTGTAGGTGTGTGAGTGTATGTGTGGGTCTTTGTACCTGATCCGCGAAAAGCAAATACCAATGGAATGAAACCTGTGAACACCCCAACAAGAACTCATCTTTTCGTTACACTAAGTTGAGTTTATTAGTCTAATTGACGTCCGACCGCAGCCGGAAATGATTATGCTGGGGTGTACAGAACGGCTTTCACGAGTTGGTGGCGGTGTAAATTCGTTCATTAAATTGTACTGGCTCGGCTAGTTGCCGATCAAAATCAGTGCCATCGAAAAGGGGAATCACCCCATTGTCGACGGCTCTTATTAATTCAGTTAATCGTCACGATAATTATTGTCTCTTCATGTAGTCGAATTGTACTATAGTATTCAAGGAGTCGGTGAGAATCCATGAGAAATGTCTGTGTGTGTATATATGTGTGTGTGTGTGTGTGTGTTAAAAAAAAATTAATGGTGTTACCCTGTGAACCACGATCGTCAGTTCATAGAACGGTTCCAAGTGAACCGACAATGCCAAGAACTGTTCTCGAATCTTTACTCCCATTTGGAACAATTTGGTACGTCCACCTGGTCGACAGTTTTCGTTGTCGGAACTCAACCTGGAACCGTTCGTGGAACTTAATATTCATCGGGAATGTTGTGGCTGTTCTTCCGAGCGATTTTCGGAACCGTTCCCGGAATTGTATTTTCATCTGGAACCGTTCCTGGAAAGGTTTTGTGCAACTGAAGTTCTACCTAGAACAGCTCCCAGAACAGCCCTTCATGTGCAATAATTCTTGGAACCGTTCCCGAAATTGTATTCTCATCTCTAACCGTTTCTGGAACGGTTTTGCCGAACTCAAGTTCGACCTGGAACAACTCCCGGAATGGACCCTTCATGTGCCACAATTCTTGGAACCGTTCCCGGAGTTATATTTTCATCTGGAACCGTTCCTGAAATGGTTTGTGGAACTAAAGTTCCACCTAGAACAGCTCCCAGAACGGACCATTCACGTGCAACAATTCTTGGAACCGTTCCCGGAAATGTATTTTCATCTTAAACTGTTCCTGGAACGGTTCGTGGAACTGAAGTTCTACCTGGAACAGCTCCCAGAACGACCCCTTCAGATGCAACAATTCTCGGAACTGTTCCCGGAATTGTATTCTCATCTGGAACCGGTCCTGGAACGGTTTTGCGGAACTGAAGTTCTACCTGAAACAGCTCCCGGAACGGACCCTTCATATGCAACGGAACCGTTCTCGGAACTGAAAGCACTGGCGCAATGAAATAAACTAACTTCAAACTTCGATAAGTTTATAGGAGGGCGTAAGATAGAAAATTTGATGAGGAACTTTCGACGTGGAATTTTGCCCTCTTTCTACCCTCAAAAAAAGTCCACAGTTTTGAGACACTGTATATAGCATAACCTCGTAGTTTAATCCCTTAAATAAATAATGGAGAATTTTGAAGTCTAGTGGCGTACAATTACGCAAGTAAGATGGAATGATTCGTCAAGTGACAAAGGATAAAAAAAAAGGGGGAGGGGGGGCGAAAGAGACTGATAGACGGGTGGGGAGGAGTTGCGGCGCAGTCGTAATGGAAAGCACCGAGATTTAACAATGTTACAATGACGTACCCCACCCTCAGCCGACTTCCATTATTTCTCCTGTATTTCTCGTTTCCTCTTTAATACCTATACACATCTGTCTCTCGGTGCTTTAGCCCCTCCGCTGAGTTCAGGAGTCACCCTGGAGCCCAGATTGAATCATAAAATAAACCCGAGATGGGGAAACGAGGCGCACTTTGTGTTTGCATTTAAATAATCTGCACTCAAACTGGAAATTTTCTCTTCGAACTTTGGACTTTTGTTGGTGGGTTAAAATAATGGGAAAATATTCTACAGAAATATTTTAGGTTATTAATTAATTCTCGACGAATTCAAGACTCAATGTCACACAGAAAAAAAAATTATAAAATTTTTGTACAAAAGTTCTTGGGAGAACAGATCCAAAAACAAAATTATTGTTTGTTTTTTTTTAATAAAAAATTTAAAAATAATTCCATTATTTCCCAGGAAAAAAATAATATTTTTCATCACTTAATGTATCAAGTAACCAAACTCCTTGAGCGCGAAACTCAATTTTCCTCACCTCAGTTCAAAGCGGATTTACTTCACTAATTATCAAGTAGTTACACCCGAAATGCGTCAGACAAGCAATCTCCGCCCACGCTCGACCCAACAATTAATTAATCCAAACTTAGATTCGCCTACAACCCCAGTATCAAATTTACGTGGATGAAGAGGTGAAGTTGAGACTAGTGGAACGCGGTGTACTCTTGTTTCACATTGTTTCATGGTAGAAGAGAATTCAATTTATTGTGGAGAGAAGCATTGATGATGAGCAAGAAGTGTGTGGATGGAATTAATACCAAGAGCGTAATGATGTATTTTTTCCTGATCATAGTTTTGACATACCCGTAGCGTACCCATCAAATGAGACCGGTCGGGAACCTATGGGGAGGGGGATGGGCGGGAGGGGCGGGGGGGGGGGGATGGGCGGGAGGGGGGATGGGCGGGAGGGGGGGATGAGCGGGAGGGGGGATGGGCGGGAGGGGGGGGGGGTGGGCGGGAGGAGGGATGGGTGGGAGGGGGGATGGGCGGGAGGGGGGATGGGTGGGAGGGGGGGGGGGTGGGCGGGAGGGGGGGTCGGTTTCGAATCTTAGAAGATTTGTCAGTCCAAAATTTTGGTGTGAACAGGTCGAAAGTTGGTTCATGGAAATTGCCGCTGCCCCTTCCTTGTTCCACATTGTTTCACGGTAGATGAGAATTTAATTTGTCCTAGCGTAAGCTAGTGGCGATTGGCAAGGAACACAGACAGAGCATTATTGTGCACACTGGGATAGGGTGGATTGTTTAAGCGATGGGTGGGAGTGTCAAATTGAATTACCCTCCTGTAGCCGTTTGGAACCGGCCTCCCGGGACGCTTCTGCAGCGCTATGCGCGCGCTCACACTCACATTTACACGTTTACCGGAGTCACACGAAGGAGGGAAATGAGGGACCAACGGAATGGGTAAAAGGGCGGCGGGTGGCTGGGGTGGGGTGGCAAGTGGCGCCATCTGGAAGGTAACGCGAGCCAGTCTGCCCTCGTGAAGGCGTTTTCAATTAAAATCAACACCAAGGGTATTCCCTCCAGCCACCCTCTCCGCCTGTCCTGAAAATTTCACAATCTCAATGGACGCCTTCACTGGGCGTTAAATTAATCGGCGGCATGCTTCTCGTTTAGATCTTACCCGGATAAAAAAACTTCAACTCAAGTAAAACATAAGGGGAATTGTTTTTTATGCAAGTCCCCTAAAATTGGGAAAACTTCCAAATTTGTCTCACTTTAAAAAAAAAAATATTTTAATTTTCTTAGGTACTAACACTTTCAAATTTTCAAGTTTTTGTAGTTTTCCAAATTTTTGGAAGTTTTAAAATTTTGAAAAAAAAACAATTTTAATGAGATTTAAAAATATTCATTTGATTAATTTTTATTTTTCGAAAAAAATACTGAAAAAAAAAATAAATTTTAGAAATTACAAAACATTTTCTCGAAAAATAAAATCGAGTTTTGAGGAATTATCTCTTATCACATAAATACACTAACCCCATAAATATGGTATTTTTTCCAAGCGGAGGGGTCAAAAAAAAAATACAAAAATTGATTGGTATTACCATTTTACGAACCGTAAAAGTAATTTTTCATCAACCTTTTCTCTTTATGTATCCGAAAATTAAATTGAGAACTCTAAAATAAATTAATCGACTGTATGCACATACAAAACTCCAAATAATCCCATATTTTTTAATCTGTTTTTGTCATGACAGGATGGACGGTGCGGTAGTATTGTCACTGCCACCCCCTGGTGCCCAGAAGCCAGCGCAATCGAGTCCCCAACCCCAACCGCACGCTAAACCAAATCAGGTAATCTGCCTCGCCAGGTTTTTTTTCCAGCTTTTATTACCAACCCCCCCCCCCCACCTCCCCCCTCCCCCACCCACCCTTTTTTCTGCAATTCCTCTTTCACTCTTTCACTTGATCGTACACTCGTGAATATAACCGACTATTTGTGGAAAAAAAATAGAGAGGAAAAATACACGCATTGAACATTTTACAACAACAGTCTCCATTGTGGAAAATCTATCGCGTTAATGGAAATTGGTAGTTGAAACATTTAGCTCTCCATGGAGAAAATGGAGTTGCATTGACTCAAGTTTTGTTGAGTGCAACATTTCAAATTTGAGAAGCTATAGTTGGCGTCACCCACCCACCCTACCCCCCACTCTCCACCCACCCCCCCTCTCCACCCGCCCACCCTACCCCCCCCCCCACTCTACACCCACCCACCCTGCCCCCCACTCTACACCCACCCACCCTACCCCCCACCACCCCACTCTCCACCCCGCCCCCCACACTCTCTAGCCACACACCCTACCCCCCCCCCTCTCTACCCACCCACCCTTCTCCCACTCTCCACCCACCCACCCTGCCCCCCACTCTCCACCCACCCCCCCTGCCCCCCACTCTCCGCTCACCCGGCCATCCCACCCCACCCACTCACCCATCCACCGATCCAACCACTCCACCCATGCACCCACCTCACCCACCCCACCCGCCCATCCACGCACCCCACCCACCCCACCATCTCAACCCACCTCCCCCCAGAACCTCAATAAAACAAATTTGGTCCTCCAACGAATGAGTTTTTCAAAATTGAAGAAGAACAAATTTAACGATAAGATGATAGCTGAACTCCATCAATGTACATTTCTCTTCCTGCATAGGAAACCTAAAGATTGCAAATAGGTTAAAACCTAACTTTTGCAAATGCACACGCCACTGATAACTAAACAGACATGGTGCGACTATAGCCTTTAGGAGTTGCAGGTTGGTTCGGTCGCCCTGTACGGCATCCATATCGTCTCGCTGGTGATCGAAGGTCAGGAGCGCTTGTGTCTCGCCCAGATAAGCAATACCCTGCTGAAGCAGTTCAGCTACAATGAGATTCATAATCGGCGTGTAGCCCTCGGCATCACATGTGTTCAATGTACACCTGTGCAACTTGAGATCCTGAGAAGAGCTGGTGCTATGCCACCTTCTTCCAGAAGATGCGGCATGATAACGAGACGGGAGGCTGAGCGGCTCTGCAAGTCCTTTCTAAGTGACAACGCACCTCCACGACTGCCAGATGACTTTGCTTTTTCGGTGCACCATGAGTGCTCTTGGGGATGTCGCGGTGCCTTCCTACCATCCAGGTAAGCTCCAAATTTTTTTATGTCAATGGGGACCAAACGGTGTTAGACCAAAGCTAACAAATTCATTCTTAAATCCCTAGATACAATAGCTCCAGGGCCAAATGCATCAAGTGCACGTACTGCGGACTCTTCTTCTCACCAAACAAATTCATCTTTCACTTCCATCGAATTGGTCCAGGAGACAAATACATTCAGCCCGATGCCGCGAACTTCAACTCTTGGAGACGACATATGAAGCTGTCGGGCACGCCGCCTGATGAGGTGGTACACGCTTGGGAAGATGTCAAGGCGATGTTCAATGGCGGAACCAGGAAGCGCCTACTCTCCAGCCACGAGTCCAGAGAATCACCGATTGTTAAAAGATCTAGAATATCACCAAGTACTCCAATTCCTCCAGCCATTGGTGCTATAGCTCCAGCACCTAGTCATCCGCCACATCCGAGAGTTCCACCGTTTCCGGAGTTACCTTTGCCCCTTTCGAGGAACCTTGTTATGGATTACGTATGGCATCAACATCAGCAAGCTACTGCTGCTGTTGTCGCTGCATCTAAAACTCCAGGATTTGTTATTCCTCCATTTGCTTTTCCGTGGCTGAAGAGACCTGTCCTGTTTGGAGGTGAGTAAATTCACAACTTACAAAACAATTTCAGTGAGTTTGAAAAGCTCCCAAGAAATTCAGAAAATCAACTACTATCACCTTAACAAGCCCCTATTTCGGATAAATGTAGTGACCAGCCCTGAATGTAGTTGTGGTGACGATGCTGAGGTGCAGGGCATCACGTCTTATGGTACTGTCCTTTGCATACAAAGGCCAGGACAGAAACGCTAGACGGATTGGGCAAGTTCAAGTGTCTCAGACCATTGACCCCCCACTCTCCACCCACCCCCCACCGCCCCACTCTCCACGCACCCACCCACTCACCCATCCCACCCCACCCACTCACCGATCCAACCACCCCACCCACCAATACACCCACCCACCCATCCTACCCCACCCATTCACCCATCCCACCCCACCCACTCTTCCTTCCTGCCTCTAGATAAAAACAATCTGGCGCCTCGTCAGATCATTGACAAGTTTCTGAAAATCAACAATATCAAATTTTAGGAAGCATTCCGTAGATTATGAATCACTGTCATATTATCGGAATGTATAGATCTAAGTATAAAGTGAATATATATTGAACAGAACCTACCGATGTAAATAATCCCTATAGAGATTAGGACTTACTCAATGCAAAAAAGGGCATTATATGTGTTGATTTTTCAATTAAGGACCTCTACCATCACCCCTAACTGGTACTGGAGCTAGTGAGCCTATGTTGCAACCAGTAACACCAGCGCCCATTCATCAATCAGCATTCCGTCCAGTCATTCGACTGTCGTCCAATGTCGAGCCGCTAACTTCGGATACATCGGAGGTTAATGTCGACAAGGATGAGGACTCGGATGACGAAGTGGACATTGAGACGACTGAAGACGATGATCAGTCTATTCGAAATCATGTGACCAGCTCCATTGGTGTTCACCAGAGCACCAGGGATAGTGTGTCACCTCAATGTTGGAGTCCAGCACGTGAGACGGTGAGTGGTATTTTAAGTATACCAAAATGCTTTCCGTCAAAAGCGTTGCGCAAAGTTGTTAGTAGGGGCCGGTCTGCGGCTCCTATGCGTGGGCAATTTTTATCAAACTCCATGTAACATCTGGAAGATACTCGGCAATTTTAAAAAACTTAAACACTTGTCATGCAAGCACACCATTGTCCCCATCCGTGCGACCCGCCCTATACTCCACTCATGAACAATCACATCGGCGTGACGGTTGATAGGGACACGCGACACATTGGCACGCGACCTCATCCATTTTTTTTTTTGTCGCTTGTCGCAAAACTCTAGTACAAGCAAAATATTTGCTCACCCATTTGCCTGGATTTTATGCTGCCATTCTCTGAACGCATATTTTTTAACTCTATTACTTAGAATGGAAAAGGGCAAGCCATGAATGATAGAGTGAGCAGTGACGTGTAACTGGAGAATCCAACCACTCCCGGTATTAAATTTCCCCTAAGGACAATTGCAAACAAGTCTTAGCTTAATCGAATGGACTTTGTACACATTCTGGGGCAAATAAAGTAATCGATCAAACTTACGTTAATGAACGATTTCATAGAATTAAATTTCTGAATTTTGTTTAATATCCTATTTGTATTCTCTCCCTCTCGTTTGTACCCTCACGGTAACTGCTCTGGACTATTCCTTCAGGAGGGACTCGTGGACACCCATCCATGTAGCTGGGTTTGAGTTTCGGCATTTGAGCCATCGTATTTTTAGACGCAGGGTAAACTCCCAGAAACCCCCATGCTGCGATGATGGCCGCATCTCGGGACCCCCCCCCCCCACCCCCCCCCTGCGTGCGGGTAGACTCGACCTTGCGGTCCCATTTTGTGGGTACCGTCGATAGCACACCCGGAATGTTCTCGGCAAGTGTATTGTATGATTAAGACGGATCACACTTATTCCACGACTTCTTCCCACCCTCGCCCCTCCTCCACCGCCCAGGATTTATCATAATCACAGTCGTAAAAATCTCCGTTAATTGCAATAATACTCACAAGACAAGATCTATCCGATGTACTGATATGTTTTTACGAGATTCACATGGGTCGTTTCGTAGGTGAGAGGATAATCCCCGGTACCATGGGATTGCCAGACGGCTTTTCAATTCCCCCTCGTCGGTGAACGTGTCGAGTGTGAGGGGAGTGAAGTGCCTTGTATGTATTTCACCCTACTCGAAAATCCTTCATGTGCTTGTTGTCCGCTACTTCCTCCAACAATCTATCTCACTCTAACATACGAGTACTTCCCTTCTACCTAGTTACCACGCTGCCAATGGGACAACTCTATTGCGGTAACTAAATAATCCCCAAACGTTATTTGGAGTTATTTGTCGCTCCAGTGGATACGCGAAATGTCCATTTGTTGTCCTTTGATGAGTCTCAACTTCTGGGTTTTTCTTCCGACTCGGTTAGAAGAGAACTATTCGAAGAAAATTTGGAATCAAAAATGCTGCCTGACCATTCCTTCAGGGGCCCTACCGGACACCCATCCGGCTGACGCCGATTTTCACCATTTAGGCAATCGTATTTCAAAACACAGGGTAAACCTCCAGAAACCGCTATCCTACGATGGCGGGCGCCTATCATGGACCCCCCTCCCCCGCGTCGGGTTAGGTTCCCGCCCGGCCTTGCGGTCTCATTTTATGGGTACCGTTAATATCACACACGGAATGCTCCTCCTATCGGTCGGAATCCATAAGAAAATATTTCATCAGGTCCGACTTTGTGTGTGTGTGTTTGCAAAACACGGATGGGTGTCCGGTAGGACCCCTGATCGAAAAGATCTTTTCAGTGGTTGAACATACAGATTTTTTTGTTGCTATAGTACCTTCTTCAAAAGGCTAAGCATCATCTCCACTTCAATGGCTTCAAGGGCTGGACCATACAGCTTCACGAGTGATCACATTCGAGATTCATTGGGCGATTTAAATTCCGAATAATTGAGAAAAAAAGAAGGAATTGGAGATGGAGATGGTATCGTGCAAATGCAATTAAGCTATGTCACGTAGCTTCGGACTTGAGCGTCTGGTTTAGTTAGCTTTCCCAACTTTTAATTGCATCCGCCCATTCGAGGTACGAGACTTGAGGGCCATTAAGTGGAGGTCCTTATCGGTTCTTTTGGGAATTTATGGGGGTAGAAGATCTTTAGAAGGTAGTTTGAAGTTTTTTTAGGGCGATTTGAGAGGAGAATTGATAGAAATGCTGATGCTACACCGAGAGCCGGACAGTTCTGTTTGACAGATTGAATGAAGGTAAATATCAAGTGATTCCAGAGATGTAACTGAGCTATCAAGTTGACGAAGGTCTTCCTCAATTAATTAAGCACCCCCTTGTTATGGGGATTTTCATTGTACCTGGGATTTGATATATTCGGGTGATAATTTTCATCAGTGTCCATGACATTTTCATCAAATGCACCTGGCGTTTACTTCCAACAGTGAAATGTCACGCTTCGACCTTTACCACAAGCGCCACTCTAATCCACAAGGGGCAAGTCATGAATAAATTGATTAATTCTGGGGACAAATTCACGTCCCCATTGTTCACCCCCGGAAACATTTGATCACCATGGAATTTTCAGTTATTAACTTTCCCGTCTACCGGGAAGTCATTATAATGAATACGATAATGAAATGTTAGACGAACTAGCCCGTCGCGTCGGTGGGGGGTGGGGGGGGGGGGGGGGGGAGGGGGGTTCTGTGGCGAGAACACGAGAGACGAATAGATTCAAAAAACAGAACGAAGATCCGAAGGCGGGCGCCTAAGCTGGAACCCCCCCCCCCCCCCCACCCCCCACCCTCCCACCCACGTCGGGTGGGAATCTTTATTGCAAAAATATTAATTACAAATCCAGAATCTGTTTACCTCGAATTGCACAATTCAGTCAAAATTAATGACCGAAAATGGAAGGAAGAACACGATGCTCAAACTTCGTCTTTGCTTTAGTGTTCTTAAGATTTAGTGGTCCTTTTTTCGCTGGGGAAAGTATGAAGAAGACGGGTGAGTAGGGGGCGGTGACTGTTGATTCAATTATAATCGTCCGACGGCCAGACTCCGCCCACAGAACCCTCTGGAATCCAATTCCAGGATTCTAACCTACTCTCTCCCCCCCCCCCACCGCCACCCGCCGGGGCGGAATAACATTCTCAGGACAATTCAATTTTAGGGAATATTCGAGTGATTATTGTCGAGTACAAATATTGGGGTAAATGTTAATTGAGGTATTGATTTTGAGGGGGTGGGTGGGAGGGGGTGGCTGAGTAGTTCTCGAGGTTTTTTATGTGGCAAAAGTTTTATTGTTGACTGCCTTTCAATTGGTGAAGTAACTTGTCAGCCTCGTTGAAATTTTATGGTTTGTTTCGACATTCAGAATTTTTTTGTTAGTTGAGGAATTCTGGCAATTTTTTAATAAATTTTTATAAATTTTGAGAAATGGTGAACTCAGCAAGGTATTGGCGAAAATTCAGTTGGCTCGGAATCATTGGAATATCTTTTAAATCTGATGATTTCGGTGTTTGCGTAACCAAAAAAATTCTGGAATAATTTCCCAGAACATTAAAATAAGTTAATTTAGCAAGTCCAATGCAATTTTTGGAGAATTATGACGGAGGTATTACGCCACAGATAATAACGAGCACAATCAGCCCTCTCATATAGTACTACCCAAAACATTAAACTCATCGACTTGGAAGCAATGCCACGTAACGCGATTGCGTTCATTAAAACCACCATCTAGTTCCTGCGAATTCAAACTTTCCTGTTGAATTCACAAAATTTCATTGCACAAAACAACCAATCCAGTTTTCTTTCCACTCAAACCTAACTTTTCTGAATTATTAATTCATATTCAATATATTGTCAAGTGGTATTTGAAAAAAAATCCTCCACGGAATAATACCGAATTGGATCCCAGTATAAATATATATATGTTTGTATATTTGATCGCCGAACACACACATATACAATTACACACACCTACCCTGACATCCACCCACCCATCCGCCTATCCTCACATCCACCCACCCATCCACCCACTCACTTACCCACATATCTCCCCACTCACCCACCCTCATATCCACCCACCCACCCACTCACTCAACCACCCACCCACTTACCCACCCATCCACTTACCCACACATCCACCCACTCACTCACCCTCACATCCACCTACTCACACATCCACCTACCCACTCACTAAACCACCCTCACATCCACCCACCCATCCACTTACTTACCCACATATCTCCCCACTCACCCACCCTCATATCCACCCACCCACCCACTCACTCACTCAACCACCCACCCACCCACTTACCCACACATCCACCCACTCACTCACCCTCACATCCACCTACTCACACCTCCACCTACCCACTCACTAAACCACCCTCACATCCACCTACCCATCCACCCATACATCCACCCACCCACTCATTCAACCACCCTCACATCCACCCACTCACCCGCACACACATATAGAGTGGCCAGTACTCTCCCTGAACGAATACTCAGACAGTAGCCACTGGGGAGTACAAAATGCTGAAATGCTTTCCTACCCATCGAATGATAACGCACGGTCGGACGGGAACCTAACCCAGCGCAAGGGGTCGGTTCCATCATAGACACCCACCATCATAGTACAGGGGTTCCTAGAGGTATACTCTGCATCTAGAAATACGAAGCCGGCATATAATACGAAAGTCCGCCCCTCCTGCATGGATGGGTGTCCAGTACGCCCTACCGAAGAAGATGCTGAAGGGCAGCTACCGTGGAGAGTACAAGAGAGAGAGAGAGAGACGGAGGACAAAAGATACATACAATACCAAAAATAGTGTATTCCCTGATAGGCCTGTTAAAAATTCTCTACCATAAAAAAATCCTTGAAAATGCAATGACGCGCCGGGACGGAAGAGAAACTTTTGCCGTTTACGTAAAATCCATCCCGGCGCGCACGCTACGATTGTTTCGCCATAATCCTTTATTGGATCAACGGGGCTGAAACAATTGAGCGGCCCCGGGGATTCGTTGTGTTATATAGTGGCGAGAGGGGTGGAAAAAAACGGTGGGCTGGCGGGGGGGGGGGGGGGGGGGGGGGGGGGGGGGGGTTATGTGTGTGCGGCGAAGGGATGCATTTTGTAGTATATCTGAAAGCGAAACAGAGCAAGTTAAAACATAGAGTTTGCAAGCGAGAAATGGGAATTGAAGAGGGGGATGATGGAAGTAGCAGGCCCGAGGGGGAGGGGGGAGGGGGGGGGGGTGCTTGAATCGCTACCTACTTTGCCGGGTGAATGAAGTTACAAATGGGAGAACGCGGAGCTCATCCACAAGTGCGGAGAAAATCGTACTTCGAGCTTTTCTCGAACGGTAATATGACGATGATTGAATGGCCTGCGGCTAAATATACTTGCGCAAGTAGACGAACGAAAGAGAGATAAGGTTGTTCACTAACGCTTGTTGATATTAAATAAATACCCGATTCATCTCATTAATTACCAATGTGTTTTTACCTCAACTAAACTCCTGTCAGTTCATCGATTCAGTACGCATCATGGACGAGATTTCTCCGAGAACCTCATGTTCATCTGGAACAATTCTCAGAACTGTTCTTCCACCTGGAATAGTTCATGGGAGCATTTCCACTTCTGGTACCGTTCCCGGAACCGAGTTTCCATCCGGAAGCGTTCCTGGCGTCGTTTCCACAACTGATGTTCCACCTGGAACAGTTCCCAGAACATACCCTTAACCTCCAAAAAATCTTGGAACTGTTCCCGGAACTGAAAGCACTGACCCAATGCAATAATACAATTTCCTGTCTTCATATTATTTTTTAGCTTTCGCCAATGAGAAAATAATTTTTTTAACGATTATAAGGATCTTTTCGTAATATAAATTCGCCGGACCAACTTTTTACCTTTTATTTTCCCTCCCAGATTTCGAAGAGAGATAATACTGAAGAGCGTCACGTACAGGCGATAATAATGACCCCGTTGCGTTCTCCCATAATACCAGCTACATGCCCCGAATTCACTTCTACAAACTCTTGCCAATCAATCTTGATGTTTTTTTTTCAACTCGTTTGGATTGCAAGGGATTACCTCCTTCCGGATGAAATTGCTGGGGCATTCGCTCCAGTTGGTCGTTATATAGAGCACATCTATTTTTTATTTTTTCGTTTTCATTAAATACTCTGAATGCGGAAAAGTAGATTAAAGCTATTGATAATCCGTCAGCAATTATTGAATTGATAATAACGTGATGGGAATGAAATGAATAAACTATGATGGTACATTCCCACTGTGTAGCCTGATTCCATGACATCTTAGTATTTTCAGCTATTGTATTATTATTAACTTCCCGATTTTTAGCTTTCTTCAACTAGGGTTTTAAGTATACCAAAATGCTTCCCGCCGAGCAGTTTTTTTGTTATTAACAATTGAAGTGTTTACAACGCTCTATTTAAAAAACGGTAAGAGATACGGCAAAAAGTATTAAACAGAATTTGTTCTGTAAGTGGAAATACATCTTTAATTTCTTATCACTTTTTTCCATATTTGCCATAATTAAGGAGGTATGACGGATTTAACCCTCGAGCGTTCGCACCCCTATTGGCGTCTCACTCCCACTCCAGTAACGCGCATAATTCTCGTCCTGTTATTATTTAATTAATGTCCATGACCAAAGCTCTTTACAGAACCAAACTTTGTTATTCCGTTGCTTTTGTCCAGCCACATCAATTCATTTTGAACTTTGTAAGGGCCACTTTTAATTATACCCATGACATGCGTGTAAAATCAGATGTGCCCCTCGAGTGTGCCTTTAAATCGACGTTATTCGCGAGGTCATTATCATCCTCGACATATGGTATCCCCATCCCAAGCCACCTGCTCAAGTCATCCGAACAAAAAATCGATATATGTTTTGACGCGTTATATACAGCAACCCCCCCCCCCCCACTGCTTGCGATACAAGGAAAAAAATGTTCCATAGTCTTCCCCGTTCTATCTTAACAATGATAGCTTCAATTAGAATTTCAGAATAACTGACAATAATTATACCGCGGGATAGAATATCAAAATGCATTTTGATACGGCAACAAGTGTTCCTGGAAAAAGACAGCCGAAGAACGTACGGTTCCAGGCCATGTTTGAGGTTGCGTACTGTTCCGGAATCTATTTCAGATGGATGTTCAGGAACTGTTCCAGGAAGTTCAGAAGTGGTTCCAGATGCAATTCCCGATCCAATGTCCCGATTCCTCGCGCCAACGCTCAAGAACGCTTCTCAATTCCCAGAACAGTTCAGTTCCCAGAATTGAGCATTCATCCGGAACCGTTCCTGGAATTGAAGTTTCAGCTGGAACCGTTCCTGGAATGGAATTTGGGCTTGGAACCGTTCCTGGAATGGAACTTCCATCTGGAACCGTTCTTAGAATTGAACTTTCATCTGGAACCGTTCCTGGAATGGAACTTCCATGTGGAACCATTCTTGGAATTGAACTTTCATCTGGAACAAGTCCTGGAATGGAACTTCCATCTGGCACCGTACCTGGAACGGCTTTTGAAACAGAAGTTCTGCCTGAAACAGTTCCCAGAACCCCCCTCCACGAAACAATACTTGGGGAAACGTTCTCGGAACTGGAAGCACTAGCTAGAACCAAATGAACTGGGCTACGCAGTGCTGTAACTATTGAACTTCAAAACTGCAATTTTGCCCTGTTTTCAACCCCGAAAGTTGAATCCGTAATTTTGAGACCCCATGTACATATATAACTTCGCTAGGATACAGCATGTCCACAATATATTCTTTCATGGAGAAACATTTCTCGTACCGTGTCAAATTTTATCACAATAGGCCATGCAGCGTAGATAGGACAAAAGGGTTAGCAAGGCTGTTTGTACGACCCAGTATTTCCGGCATACAAAAACGTAATTACTTGAAATCCCATTTTATGAAAGTTTCATCATCGACTACCTTCTGATGGCGCTTGGACTTAGTCCATTAGGCTAGAAGGGATAATTAATGTTTGCCCGGGTAAATAGACGCTCTTATTACATTTGAAGGGATGTGACTATGTCGCTATCATTAAATTGGAGAGTCATGGTACAAGGCTGTTATTTAATTGAATATTCATTAATCCACGGGCGGTTTATGGCGATCTAAAATGATGGCAGAATAAAAAACAAAAAATTTATTGGTAATTTTTCCTTTCCGTGGTTCGATCACCATTAGTGTTATCACTGCCTAGATCGGAATTGACCATGCTGTAAAGCTTGATCGAAGCTTGGACGAGGCTTGACTAAGCTTCGACAAGGTTGTGTTTTGAAGCATCGGTCAATCGGTGTAGAACATGTGAATGTAACACCAATCCCAGCTTAGAGAATAAGCTTCGTTCTAGCTTGGTTACGTAGGTTAATACAAGCTTCGAACTTTATCTTCATTCAAGCTTCGGACTTTATCTTGGTACAAGCCTCGAAATTCATTTTCGTCCAAGTTCCAAAGTTTCTCGTGGTCGAGGCATCGAAATTAATCTTGGTCCAAGCTACAAAATTTATCTTGGTTCAAACTTCGAAGATAGGAACATTGAGGTTGGACCAAGCTTAGTTGAACATTCGTTTCCAAGCTTGGGTTTAGGTGGTGCAGCAATCCTGGATTCATATATGACTCCAATATTAAGCAGAGTTTCGCTGAAGCCGGTAAATCGAAACTAGGAAACATATGCTTCAATCCAGCTTAGTTGAACCTTAGTTCAGAAGCTTGGGTTTAGATGGTATGAGCAATCCGGGATTCATGCTTGTTAAAGCTAAGATTCAAAGCTAACAAAGCTGAGCTCGGACCAAGCTTAGCACAACATGGTTTCTGAAGCTTGGGTTTGGATGATTCCAGTAAGCTTGGATGTATCTATGTATCCAATATTGGACGTAGATTGGATTCTGCCTGTGGACCAACGCTAGGGACGCTAAGGTTGAGGCAAGCTTGGCACAAGCTGGGCCAACAAAGCTTGGACATCTTTGATATAAGTAAGCTTGGTTTGATCTAGGCTTATACATGGGATGAAGCTGTGTCGAAGCTATCAAGTCCAAGCTTCGGCATCGAAGGTCTGACCAACATTGATCTCATCGTTCAAGCTTCGAATTCCCCACCTGGGGCGAATTCGCTTCTGTCAAGTCCATCGGTAGTTTCGTCTTGTTCCTAATGTCGCATTCTTGTATTCTTGTAGTAACTATGGTTACTCCTACCAAGATAATTACTTGAGAGAAGAATAGCCAAATTTTTCTCCCAGGTTCAATGGCGCTGCAGAGGGCTCGCTTCGAGCGCCGCATATAGCATGACAAAATGTTGTATTACATGAAACCACATGAGTGTAATCATGGCACATCCATACCATTCCCATTGCCATCCAGGTTATTTTCACTGCCGTGACTGTTCTAACACGTGGAATATGAATATTTCATTTCCACTGAGAATGGAAATTACGACAATCGGCTTTAACTGCTTCCACCATCGTGGATTCCTATCTCCCAGCGTACATCACTTTTATGTGCAACCTAGTTTCACAGTGAAATAGGTAGAGTTAACGCCCTCAAGTTAACGAGTTCCAGAAAAAAAAAATTAACATTAACTTTTTCTTTCGTTTTTTAGATTAATTGTAATTCAGAAACGGCCTGCTCACCCCATCCTCCATTCCGGGAGCTTTCAATTTTTATAAAAGCTCTATCAAAAAAAAAAATGAAATTGCGTACTAAAGTTGGGTAAAAAAATCATTATCGCGTGACTTGATCTTTTATTTAGACACACACGACAATTTTTCCTGTACTTTAGGACAATCCGTGGAATATTTAACTATAATTTAGTACATGACATTCAGATGGAGCTGCAATTATGCGGCAATTTCTGCATGTTACAAGAATAATTACTAAATTCTAGATTACAATTTTTAAGTTGGCGATAGGGGAAGTTATTGTTTTGCCCCCGAAAATGAAAAATTGATTTTCCATCGGATCTCCACGTTTCATGGTATTTCTGAACTTTCTAGACTATTTATAACAAAATAGTCTGCTGGTTTCTGTTGTTATCAACAGTTTCAATTGTTTATAACACTGTATCTCACGAAATATTATAGATACGCAAAAACGTGTCGAATAAATGTTGTTCCTTATAAAAAAATACGTATTTTGTGTCCTTTGACTTTTTTCGTATCTTCAACCGTTTCGGCGTTAGAGCGTTATAAACGATTGAAATCATTTAGAGAGCTCTATGGTGAGAAAAATGAGAGATTGGAAAGAAAGTACGCATACACACGCAGACATCGGGAAGTTATAATTTTAGCTCGCGATTGGAGAAAACAAAAACTTTGATCGAACCTTTCTCCTCGCAAATGAAATGGGCTTAAGAACCCAACAATTAATTGAGTAAACCGTCACCTGAGTCACCCGGGCTTCCTCAACTTCACACAATAAACGAACACGTGGATTGCGTAATGAAGGGCCGGGGCTATTGTTGCATAGCTGAGTAGATTGATCACAACTCAGTGGGGTGTAATCCACTCATATTTCCATTATACTTATATCTTGTTCCAATATTATTGTTCTTAAGCACCCAACAATCAGTTGACAATTGTTAATTTCTAGATGGATAAATGTTTTAACATAAGCGCCACTTTTTGTTGTACTACCGTCACTTATAACCTCACCACCCGAAATGTCCGGTAATTTCAGAGCTTTTTGTACTTTTCGCTCGGAACTCTGCTGAATTTTTATGAGAATTTCTCTTCGTGTATAAGAGATTTTTTAGTACTTTCTTTTTCATTTTTCGAAGTGATCTCCATCTGATTGAATACAGTCAACTCCCCCACCAGTGCACGCCCCACAAGTTGATGGATCCCTATAGTCAGTATCGTCATGACCCCACCACTGACTATCTCCTCAAGCGCCGCCTCCCCACCATTGTGCAACTGGCCCCGCGTGACTTTGAATGCTACCTCCCTGCGCTTACTAATATCCGGGAGTGGGAGAAGTACTGGAGGGTCACTTGTGCGACAGGACGGCGGAGCAAATGAGTGTTTTAGATCGCTGCCGAGATGGAAAGGTGCTGGCCATGAGGAATTAAATAGTTCCATGTGTGTACGAAATCAAATGCCTACGATTCTTATGTGCATCAGTCATACCTTGTCGGTGGTTCTAGGGCTAAATTTCTCCTGCAAAATTTCTGCACACTAAAATAACCCATTTTAGGGTGGTGACCTCTTCGGGTCCTTTACTCCTTCGGAGCCTCACATTGTGCGCTAGTACACATTTTGTTAATTTTGAAAAACAAAAAATTTACAAGAAAAAAAAGTGAAATTTTCGTTGCAAGAAATTTTTAAAAGAATTTTTGGAAAGAGAAATTTTCATTAAGAGGAATTTACAATAACAATTTCGGGAGATGAGTAGCCTAGATCCGCCAGCATTAGGGAACTGACCCAGCCTCGACCCGTTTCTTAAGCCTCGGCATTTCTTTCCAGCATATGAAACCATAGAAATACTTTTCTCACGGGATTGCAGTATGATAACCTTGAGCTCATTATTTTCTAGGAAAGAGAAGCTGAGAAACTAGCAGAAGAAGCAAATATTCGTGATGTTAAGCCAGAAATTCACCAAACGAAGGCCCCGGATTCCTGGCATGGAAGTGCATTCTATCGACATCTCAATATTCTCAAAGGTAAGACATGGATAATTCACAACCAATCGAAATATGATGTGGCCGGAGGGCGATCGAAATGCGGTCTGTGTGTGTGTGTTTCCTTTACAATGGCCTTTAACACACACACCAACGGACACATCCGGAAGTTCATGATTCGATCCGTCGAGGGTCATATATATTGCTATTAACAATTTCAATTGTTCATAACGCTGTATCTCGTAAATGGTTGGAGTTAGGGAAAAAAATTGTTGACATAAGTTGTTCCTCATATAAAGATCCACATTTAATGTCGATTGACTTTTTTCGATAATGTGCATAATTAAGGTGGTAGAGCCGTTAGAAAAAAATAATTCATGTGATGATCTGAAAAACTCGAGTTACCAAATCGGGAAGCTTGCATTGGGTACTCACTGAGGGCACAAATACATCCCACCCACTATTTTTTCCATTTGCCCCTATCATGGAGAACGTCCATTAATTGTTGATGATCTTTTTTCGACGCAAAAGATATTCTAAATAACAAATATACTTGATACTTATTTTACTCAAGAAATTAGCCACCACTCATTTTGAAATATAAGTCATTACTGATGGCGATATCCCATCTACATCCAACACATGTTGATGCTCCATTCAGCCAAGCATTTTCAATGGATTAATTGGGATTTCATCTCTGATTTTAATCCGGGTCTTTGCCAAAACGATACAGCCGTAAAGTACACCGAAGCTAATCGTTTGTAATTAGTCAGAACTAAAGTGTTTACTGGCTGGTGGGAGCCGTGTGCGGGGCACGTGTTCGATAGCCAAGTGGTAACGAGGTAACCATCGAGCAAAGGGGTGGGTGGGGGGACAAAGGGGAGGGGGTGGGGTGGGGGAATACTTAAAAGCCTCTGGATCGCCCACTTGTGCGCCCTCAGAAATGGGGCGGGATTTAAACGTTATTGTAAAGCGCACGCGTCTCTTTTCAGCTCTTTGACGATAGCGTTCACCCATCATAGATGGATTTAGGTGTACCTGGAACTTTGGTGGGATCTGATGTTTGATCTGCGGTTCAATTAGAAATATTTTTCTCATTGTTTTTATGTAGCGCAATCCAATTTAAGATGAAACAAAAAACAAACATACACACACACACACAGACATTTGTGCGGAATTCGACGGGAAGCATCTTGACATACTTAAAACCCTAGTTACGAATCGAAATAAACAAAATTGATTTGGGGGTCATTACAATAACTTCCCGAAATTCGGGAAATTGAAAAGATTTTTGTAATTCTTTCCTAAGTTCCGTCAATCCGTTAATTTGTTATCAACGAATAGTTACATTTTGATGCACCTCCCCCGTTAAAACCCTCAAATTTGTGTAACTAAAACCAGCAATGTTCATTGAAATGATTTTTGCTCTCAATTTATTTACAAAACAATTTTTTTTTAAATTTACCTCCAGTTTCCTTAGGGATTTATACCAGCACCACGCAACGTCCTATTCACCTTTACTACATAAGCCGGAAATAACGAGTCGTCTTTGCGGTGAATAGAATTTGCGGATAATAAAATCGATTGAGAATTACTCGACTCGATGAGAGCCGAGTTTCGCGGGCAATGGAAGTGTTCCGCTGTATACTTACGAAGAACTCAATTAATACTTGTCACTCCGTTCGCCCAACGTAGTATACCCGCATATATGGTAAAATATATGGTATAAACCGAAGAAAAACCGAATAATAACAAACTAATATAAAGAAAAAAAAGAAGGAACATAGCAAAGCATGTCGTCGAACGACTTTTTTGTAGAATAATAAAATAAATAAGAAATCTTATGTTTATTTGAGAAATGTTCGCAACCGAAAATTATTGTAAATGGCTATTTTGAATAAACACACTTAAAACCAACGGATTCATCAACGGCTGTACAAATTGAGGTTCTCCATGATTTTCCTTCAGTTACTTGATGAACCAAGGAATATAATGCCCATTGGGCATTGGGTTCGTTGGTTTAAACTCTGTGACTGCTGTACGGTTTGGTAAAAAGTCGGTTTCCATTAGCGCTGCAGGAAGGCGTCGCGGTCTATCCTAAATCTCAGTCAGTTGGATGCCAAATACCGATATTCATATCATGACAAGTTTTTCCCCTATCAGGCAGTTGCAAACCACTTAATTCCTGGTTCTGAAGGATTGAAATCAATATTTGTTGATTCGCAGGAGGAGAATCTGCTGATCGACCAACACCAGACTGTTCCGCATGCAGACCCAGAGGTATCTTCTACGGACAAGTTCACAGTCCCCCTGCATCTACCAATTAATGATCAGCCCAATTAATGAATCCAAGAACTAGCACAAGCAGAAGGGTTTGATAAAAAATCATCTTCCGTTGGGTACACCTGCAGTACAACCTGATTTGGTTTTTCGCATTTAGAGTCGGCCCATTCTACGGAGTTTTCCGGCCCAGCAACATTAAGAGGTCTGGCAGAAAATCAGTGCTTGAAATGGTGATGCTACCAAACTTCACAGACATCTTGTTCTATTAGAGAGATCTAATAATTTTCACAATTAGAAGTAACGGTTGGGAGTACAGTAGACTTACCATAACTCTCCGAGCGCCAGCGAGAAGAGGGGAATGCGTCCCCACTACTCGTGACCTTGGGCATAGCGCTTGAGGGGTATGGCCGTTTCGCGGCCGGCTGTCGCATGTGGGCTCGCCTCTTGCGAGCGTGGAGGGGGTAATATGTAACTCTGCGTACATGAAAATCTCAGCCCACAAGCTGGAGAGTTATGATAAGTGCACTGCGCCTTATTGAAAGTATTGGGAAATAATGACGGTGAATACCATAGTAGATTGTTATTAATAAATGACAATTAAGCTACCCCTGGCTTTGCTTCGCAAATCTGGGTTGCCTTCAAAGACAAAAAAACAACAAATAATCTTGTATTTCAGGCGTTTCGAACAATAAGGTGATTTTTATTCGATATTTCGCTCAGTGCTCTAATAAAATTTCGAAATAAAAATTTCGAGACATCTCTGAATTAAATATCTAGTTCTCTTCTTGTCTTCTTGTATTATTCATAATCCTACTATGCTGTAGATATTAATTACTCACTTGTACATAATTAATATAATTGTGAAATATGCAAGTTATGATCTCAAGTTTTTTCGCACTGCTTCGTGAGTATTAAATTGCCAATGGTTAATTGAAGAAAATTTCACTCTAGTCGGTAATTATTTAACAATGCGCATTTTTACGCATTGGGGAAAGTGATAATTATTATGACGTAATCATTAAGGATAATCAATGTTATCAATACGTATCTTATGTAACACAAATTATAATAAAATCGTTATCGCATATTAATTGAAAATTCAATGTCTCTGAATTTATTGTAATTTATTTTAATTTTCCGATCTTTAACTTTCCCAAATTTTAACTTTCCGCTTTTTAACTTCCCGATTTTTACCTATCCGATTTTTAACTTACCGATTTTTAACATCCCATTTTTAACTTTCCCATTTTTAGCTTTCCCATTTTTAGCTTTCCCATTTTTAACTTACTGATTTTTAACTTACCGATTTTTAACTTACCGATTTCTAACTTACCGATTTTTAACTTACCAATTTTTAACTTACCAATTTTTAACTTACCGATTTTTAACTTGCCGATTTCTAACTTACCGATTTTTAACTTACCGATTTTTAACTTACCGATTTTTAACTCCCCGATAGACTCTGACTAGATGTGTGTGCAAAAGATTTTTGCACACCTTTCATTTTCGGGGTCATTACAATAACTTCCCAACATCACAAAGTTGAAAAATAGATACAATTGTTCGTCCAACAGACGAATAAAAAAAAAATCAGTTTCAATTACTCATCGGGAAAAATCCGTTGTACGTGCACAAAACAAGCCGGTGGTAATCTCGGTCTCTCGAGTTTACGAGAACGACGAAACCTCCTCGGGGAGCTTTTCAATGTACCCTAGGGGTAGGGGGATACAAACGCTCCACACACGACAGAGCCATTCCCCCGGTGATCGTCAGCAGAATTTCGAATACCAACCACATATGCCGCCTTAGCAATAAGAAAGGACGAAATAAGAAATGTACGACTTACTTTAACATCATACCAAACTCCACAACATATATTTCACATTTCCCGCTATCACTAGTTCAACTGAAACCGAAAAAAGAGAGAGGACAAAATGGCGAGCTAATGTTGTGGAAAATTGGTTCTACAAATATCGCACCGCTTGAGATAAATTATTGAATATTTTACCACGTTCAATGAGGGCTCTCCCTTTTTTATAGTTCAATCATGGATTTTCCCATACGTTTTCATTTAATTGTCCAATTAAATTTATTGCCTTTTTTCCATTCAATTATATAGAAAAGGATTACAAGAGGAAATTCCGAATATTATAAACGATTTCATTAAAAACGTGGTAGTAATATATATAACACATATATATATATATATATACGTCACAGCTGGTCTCAGGTGGTTCAAAAAATGATCGTTTTGAGTATTCGAGAATTCAAAAAAAATTACTAGTGCATTGAGCACCTTCAACGGAAAGGGTGTGCCCGAGACAATATAGTATCCCCCCCCCCCCCTCCCACTTTGGAAAGTTCGTATTTTCCCGCGCGAAAGGGGGCGGGGAAATTCGTACTTTCCGCCCTAGGTGCTCAATGTGCTATTTCCTCATTCAACACTATAGGAGGTATTCCACACCAACTTGGACAACCCATGACCCGGACCAATTCAGATTTTGGTGGCGATTTTTTCTTAGGTTCTCCCATGAAAAAAAGTACTCGATAATTTTTGCAGATTTTTTTTTTTTTTTTTTTTTTTTTTTTTTTTTTTTTTTTTTTTTTTTAATCAGAACGAATTTGTAGGGAAAATAGGCCGCGATTCTAAATTCTAAAAAAAAAATCACCAAAATCTAAAAAAATATACCAAATTTTTAGAAAATAAAAGAAACATGGAAGTCTTATCCGGTAGATCATTTTCGGTCCATTTTTCTCAGAATTTTAATTCAGGGCCTTTTTTTTGCTGATAAAAAAAAAATCTGAAAAAATTTGAGAGTACTTTTTTTCATAGTAAAACCTCAGAAAAAATCGCCATAGAAATCTGAGGAGGTGAGGGCCACGGGTTGTCCAAGTTGGTATGGAATACTCCATATACTTTGGGATTTTTTTTTTTAAATATGCGAATTTCCTATTGAGTAACAAGTGAAAAAATACATAACTATAATATTATGCTTGCGACGGAACCATTGAGGATATTTTGTGAGGATCAATTGAATAGAAGAACACCCAGAAATTTTGATGGACAATTAAGTAATTCTAATTGGGTATATAAATAACCATTTTAATTGCGATATTAAGCCGCTTATACCCCCCTTCCTCTTCGTGGACTTCCCACCGTTTTGTAGGACTGCCAACCCCTGTAGGTTAATAAGAAGAAAAAATCCGCTTCCCAAGAACCGGAATTTGTTTGAATTAAATGTGATAGGAGGACTGATGAACAACCATCGAGAGTGCTTGGAGGTCCAAAGAAAAATAATGTAATATTTAAAGGGAAACTTTGAGATGGCAATCGTTCGAATGTATTCCATAAAGATGGATCTTTATTGTAAGATTTGAGGGGCATGCTTTTGACATTCGCGTATAGCGCCTTCATTAGCGTCAGCCAAAGGTAATGGTATCGAAAATTCATTAAATATGATTCGTAGATTCGCTATTGTATTTTTATCTTTGAGGAAAATATGGGGGTCCCCCATATATTTCCGGCCAATTTTAGCATTTTTTTAACGAGGAATTTTTGGAATTTAACATTTTTGAAATTTGAAATTTTTGAAATTTGAAATTTTTGAAATTTGAAATTTTTGAAATTTGAAATTTTTGAAATTTTTGAAATTTGAAATTTGAAATTTTTGAAATTTGAAATTTTTGAAATTTGAAATTTTTGAAATTTGAAATTTTTGAAATTTGAAATTTTTGAAATTTGAAATTTTTGAAATTTGAAATTTTTGAAATTTGAAATTTTTGAAATTTGAAATTTTTGAAATTTGAAATTTTTGAAATTTGAAATTTTTGAAATTTGAAATTTTTGAAATTTGAAATTTTTGAAATTTGAAATTTTTGAAATTTGAAATTTTTGAAATTTGAAATTTTTGAAATTTGAAATTTTTGAAATTTGAAATTTTTGAAATTTGAAATTTTTGAAATTTGAAATTTTTGAAATTTGAAATTTTTGAAATTTGAAATTTTTGAAATTTGAAATTTTTGAAATTTGAAATTTTTGAAATTTGAAATTTTTGAAATTTGAAATTTTTGAAATTTGAAATTTTTGAAATTTGAAATTTTTGAAATTTGAAATTTTTGAAATTTGAAATTTTTGAAATTTGAAATTTTTGAAATTTGAAATTTTTGAAATTTGAAATTTTTGAAATTTGAAATTTTTGAAATTTGAAATTTTTGAAATTTGAAATTTTTGAAATTTGAAATTTTTGAAATTTGAAATTTTTGAAATTTGAAATTTTTGAAATTTGAAATTTTTGAAATTTGAAATTTTTGAAATTTGAAATTTTTGAAATTTGAAATTTTTGAAATTTGAAATTTTTGAAATTTGAAATTTTTGAAATTTGAAATTTTTGAAATTTGAAATTTTTGAAATTTGAAATTTTTGAAATTTGAAATTTTTGAAATTTGAAATTTGAAATTTGAAATGTTTCAAATTCGAAATTTTTACATATAGCAAAATTTGATTTACGTTCCTGCATACAATTCCTTACGAATGATCTTGAACAAATTTGTTTTCGTCAACTATTTCCACGAGGTGTTAAAATTTTTTTTATAATTTGTTGAAAAAAATCCTCAATGAAGAAGGTATAGATCATGCATTCCACTCGTTCCGCCCGCTTAGAATACTTTTCCAAACCCACCAATTTTCAAATTTCCACTTAACGTTGTCATACTCACTAATTAGCAAAAAAAAATTCCTCACCAACTACTTGTGATCTTTGAAGAATTGTGAGCTTTCGTTACAAAAAGTGGTCAGGAGTTAACGCAAGTCGGTTGTTACCGTGAGCAAACCGTGAAGTCCCCCGGGTAATATCGAATACAATTACCGAGGGGATGAAAGAATGTATCACAGGATTTTCATGCATAATGCAGAAGCTCATGCTCCGATGTTGGTGGAATCATGTCACAAGGTTGGTTAACTCTGAATGTTATCAACGGACTATGACGTCAGTAGTATATTGTTGCAGGAAATTGTTACCTCGCCGTGTTTCAAAAACTTCCAACATCAACATCACAGACCGGGTCCTACCACCAACGCTCCCATAGGTTCTTTTTTTTATCTTTAACGCCTTCGATCCATTATGAATATGTGGGCTTGTGGACCATACGCTACAGCGCATTCGCATGATAAGACACAGGAAACCACAGAAAATGCATGGCGGTACCGGCGGGTACTCTATGAGCAACCTCCCGCTCATCAGACAATCCGAAAAAATTATCGCCCTGTCGGGGATTTGAACTAGGAACCCAAGCGGCAACGCTAAGACTCCGCCGGTATAGGTTTTGATCACTGATCTCTATAATAAAAATTTTACATTTCAAACTTTACATTACAATCATGTCAAATGTAAACATTATCACATTGCTCCACGTTAAATCGAAAAAATTTTATTTGAAGAATTTCAAATTTTATCAATTTTATAATTTCGAAAATTATCCATTTAAAATGGATAATCGACTTTCCAGATTGGCAACTTTCGAAAATTTTCGGTTTCGGTAATTTCAAATTCAAAATTGTCAAATCCAAAAGCCGTTGAATTGCACATTATAAGCTTAAAAAAATTGTTATGTTGAAGATTGATAAACAACTGAACAAAATATAGTGTCTCAATACTGAGGGTAAAATTACCATACCCCCCTCCTCGAAAATTAGCCAGGCATGCGCATTAACATCACATTTAGTACCGACATCGGTACTAGAGGCGCTGGGCGGGCCTCCAAGTGGATTCACTTCTTTTGCATGGGACAAGCCATTTGGTTATTATAGAGATCAGTGGTTTTGATTCTATAATATAAGCTTCCGTCGTTTTGGCAAAAGATGGCGCCACGAGTAGGTTATAGAGGCTTCGATTGACTCTTCTTTGCCTGCACTAGGATGCGAGCACAGCCCTTCTTGAAAAAAAAGATCAATAATCGAATTGAATTTCGATGTGATAGAGTCCACTGAGCCAGCGGGAAAAAGGTAATTAAACAACAAAATTAACGCCGTCTAAATTCAATGACATAGAGCACACTTTATTTCTTAATTAATAATATTGATTTAGCATTGACCGAAATGTATTCTTATGTTTGTTTTCTCTCAATTAAATATCGTTACGTTCTTCATTACATCGGAGGTTCGATAATTATTAATTAGATTTAAATTTAGCAGTATAAGTTTAATTAATCGTAATGTATTGTCTGAAAGTTGTCACTTTGTTGCGTCCATTGCCTTCCATGATATTTATCTTCTGCACTGGAGTTTATGGTTAAAAACAAAATCGGAATTATACGGGAAGTCAGGATCCCAACCAATTTTCTCAGTATTGCAATTGGAGTAGATAGAAACAATTTTGCAAAATTACAAAAATATCTTCTGTCAAATACCAGAGGTTACATTCAGAGACGCTACGCATGTACCCTTCGGGTTTCCCGCCAAAGTCTCCTCACCACCCCGACCGCGCATGCGCGCCGCCAGCCGAACTTCCCCCCACCACCATCGCAGGATGAAATGCGCATGCGTCGGCGTGGTCGGCAGAGTTCGGGTGGCGATCTATAAGACTAGATGCCGCGTCAAATTTATGGATTCTTTCGCACACTATTTCGCAAGATATTAAATCATGAATTAGCAAGAATTTGCAATTGATAGCTGCATTTTTTCGGTATCTTCACTCTTACAAACCAAATTTTTTATCAGGAGAAAACTTTTTTGAGGCATTCCCTCTGAATGATTCTCTTCTCAAAATTATCAGCTTGAGAGAAGAAAGTAAATTAAAATTATAAAACTGTTAATCGATGTTTTTTATCAATGCAATTTATCGAGGCAATGAAAATTTCAACAAAAAATAGGAAATAATGAGAGAAAAAATGTAAATCCAATGATTCAAAAATCGTGATTAAATAACTCCTTGGTCTGCTAATGAAATCATGGACGCAGTGACGTTTTATTTTCCTCATTTAATGCAGCGAACCGAACGAACCGGCGTTCTTTCGATTCCCGAGCTGTCCCTCGGGACAATCGCCGAATAAATTCAACGTTCCACAAAAAAACAGATTCTGATGAAGACATTTTTAATTGAAAAATTAAAAACGTTGAATTTACCTGGCTACGATCTTAAGATTTACAATTAAAAAGATACCAAGGCTTTGTCGTTAGGATTTCTCCACTTTTTTTTCGTATTGTTCTTGATCATAAAATGATTTTCCTCCATTTTGTGTTTGTTTTGAACTTTCCAGCTTGAAATAAACAATTAAGGACCAAGTTTCCAAAATCGTACAAACTTCTGTGAATCACAATGATGGCATGTATTCCTGTTTCAAAGAAATTTTTTTTCAGCAGGTGTCCCAGAACGAGTTCCAGTTTGGACCTCCTGGCCCAGGGCACTGATCTACACACTAATTGAATAGCTTGTCCCTATGGGCTCAGCATGTTGGAACTGAGTTGACGTAGGGGCGCGTACAGCGCCATCCCAACCGGAAGTGGTACTAATCGAAAAGGAACGCGCATGGTACAGTGCGGTTGGTGCGGAAAGGCCGGTTTACACTTAGTGCACCCCACTCGCCGCAGTCCGCCGCGCATGCGCAGTTACGTTAATATTAGTACCGCTACCGGTTGGGGAGGCGCTGAGTGAGTTGTTTCACCTGTGCTTTAGAGGACAAGCCATGCACCTAGTATATAGAGCAGTGATCAAAATAGTTGTTTGAAAGCAATAAACAAGATCCAAATGCAGTTTTTGCGCAATGTTCTTACATGGAATTAGAATGAAAAGAGTCATCACTGTGAAAGTTTTATCTTTGATTTGTCTTAATTAACTAATTAACTCTTTTGTGACATTCACATTTTCAGCTGTTTAGCTCTATGCATCACTCGCATGATTTATCAATGGAGAAATATTCGCCTCTCGACAGAGCCTCAGACCGAACAATATTCAACATTTAACAATAGCCAACATTTATAGAATAGGAATACCAATTTGTAATTCATAAATTCACCTCATTATTTTTTTTTCAAATTCCTCATTTGTTTGTAATTTAAGGAGTCTTTCCATGGCATATTTAGAATGCAATGATCAGGAAAATTCCCTCAAGTGCTTCGGTTCGCAGCGAACGTAAATCTCAGAAGTAATTCTGATTTGTCCCTCTAGTTTCAGTGTTTCTCAAATCAAAGCCGATGGTAATTTCAAACTTGGTTTTTAATCAAAATATCTCTTTCATTGCTATCCTCTCATATCGATATGTCCTGCCTTCGATTTTGTTTTACGCTTAATTGACTCTGTGGATTTTTTTTTCGCTTATATTTTGGATGTTTTTTTTGTGTACTTGTTCAGGAGTTCGGGGTTTAGTACTTTGTTTTCTTTTTCTTGGTTTGGAAGGCCTAGGGACTCGAAATAGGCGGGCCGGATTCTCAGGTACTTACAACAAAAGATTTCAGCGCTATTAGACCGATTTTGGGAAACAATTTTTAACGAGATGCAATTTTTCAGAGGACGTGTTCTTTACGTAAAAGTTGAAGAACACTTTTTGCAAAAATTTGAAAATTTCAAAAAATTTGAAAATCTGAAAAATTTCAAAAAATTTTAAAAATCTGAAAAAATTCAAAAAATTTGAAAATCTCAAAAATTTGAGATTTTGAAAATTTGAAAAATTTGCAACATTTGTAAAACTTTGAAAGATTAAATCATTTTGAATATTTAAATTTTGGAAACTCAAAAAAAAATTTGAATTAAAAAAAAATAATAAAAATTACAAAAAACTTAAAAAATTGTAAACTTGGAAAAAAAAAATTCAAAATTAAAAAAAATCTCCAAGGTTTACGACATAATTAATCATTCTGATTAAAAAAAACATTCGATTATTTATATTAATAGATACAACCAAAAATTTGCATCTCTTTAAACAAAATTAAAATCCGGATACGTGTCACCCATTGAGAAACACTGGTCCCCGTCTCGTAATGACTTTCACCCTCATCCACCGTTGTCTAATCAATGCACATTGGGGCAATTTAAATCCCCCATTGAACGCAACTTCGAAATGCAAAGACACTGTCAATTACTGCAACTTTTCATAAAACATTTTCAGTAACGACAAAACGGCGATGACAGCGAGATTGTTAATCAGATAATATCGTTAAGTTATTAATTCTCCACTTCGGTAGGAAAAAAAAAATCGAGATTGAGTAAACTGATATTTCTTGAATTAATTCTGGGAAATGTCCACGCAAAAATCAATTTACTCCGATCAATAATTTCGGTCCAACGAGTTCTTTTTTTTTAATTTTAATCTCTTGTTTTCTAAACGTGAGAAAATTATCTTAATAATCCAGTTCTGAAGTGGGGAAACTCAAGAAAAATTACTCTGTTACAATCAATCGCAATAAATGACTTTTGTATATTTGAAATTTGAAATTCCCGCGTATTTTTTGAAATACCTGATTTCACGTAATTCTGAGTAATGAAAAAAAAATTGATAATCGATTCCAAGATCTTTTCGTATAAAACCATTTTTAAGAACAATTTTTTTTCGAACTTTATCACTCGAAACTACTTTACGCGCAAATTTGAAATTCCCGCGCTTTTCTCCGCGTCTCACTTCACATGGCGGATTGGCCAATGGGGATCAGATATTTTGATGTGAGCCCACTTCAGGGCCATCAATGCTTCAAGCCGTTTCCAATATTTCCCCTTAAAATTACTCACTATCAAATTAATCAAATCAAAAAAAAAAATATTTATACAAAAAAAAAACCCACTTCACAACTGAATTTTCAACAATCTATCCCTTCTTGTTTTTCTAAATTCAACCATCATGATTCACCACCATGAAATATCAATTTCATTACTGTATACATGTATATGTAATAGATATATGCTTTTAATAGATGCTCTAAAGATTATACGCACTTGTCTGTGACTTATCTCTCTCAATTAATTACTTCTCTTAATAGATTTGTTTCAATTAATTTTCTCAGTTTTTCCACTGTACGATTACGAAATATATCGCTCAAAGAGTATATCTAAACCACATGGCAACAAATATAATGAGAAAATCAAATTACTTGATTTACTTTCATATTTTCATCGTTTTTTTATTTTTTTTATGTTAACTTGAACGCTCAACTTTTAATCAATTGTCAGTTTTCAGGAATTCAAATAATTGTTAATTGTGACATCATTAATACTCTTCCACGTATCAACTGGGGAATTATTTTCAACATTAAAAATATATTTGGTGGAATATATTTCGATGAATTGTGTCAGTTGGAATGATAATACGAGGAAAAATATTAATTGTTCTAATCGCAAATTAAGTGGTTCAAATTCATTTGGAGTTTGTTTTTCGTTCTTTCTATATTCTGTTATTAATTTAAAATTTTCCGCAACTATACGCAATTAATTAATAGGATTTAAACTAAAATGAAACATGAAAGCATGGGACAATGAGTGTTTTACAAAAATGTCAATGATGCAGTGAAAATAACAAACAAAACTTAATGTATAATTATGAAATAATTACTAAATAAAAAGGACAGGAATTAGACTGTGGAAGAGATCCTTGGCTTTTGCTAAATAACTAAATTGCCAATCAACGGCTAATTATATAGTACAAATTAATTTTTTTTTTCTTTTTCGAAATGAAATAATTGTAAAAACTGGAGATTTTCCTGCAGTTATTGAAGGAATGAATTTTTCGAAATGACTTTTCGCTTTTTTTACGAAACAATATACTTTGTTTTTGTAGAATAATTTAGTGAGGAAATATAGTAAGGAATATTTCTGAACGATTTTTTTTCCAACGTAAAAGACCTCGATAAATACTAAAAATCGAATCAATTTCCTCACTTCATTGAAATGTATTGCTCAGGTTTCAATTGGTTTTGTTCATGATTAATTAATGAACTGAACAATTAAGCGGCATCATTCCAATTTGAAATTTTGTCAACATAACAATTCGTCGGAACTCTCATCCATGTACCCTCAAATAACTCATTGAAGAAAACAGATATAGGTATATAAATTTCCATGATTGGGAAAAAAATGAGCAATCCAGATGGATAATTTTTGATGAATATTTCGGAATTAATGGTTATACGAGAATAGTGCAGTAATTTTTTTGGCAAAAATCGACTTTGTAGAAAATATATTACATCTCAAAAGCAACATTTTTTTTCTTTTAAAATATTTCTAAAAAACAAAATTCCAATCTTGAAATTTTTTGAACAGATCCAAAAAATAAATAATTTCTTGAAAAATCTCAAAAAATATTTTTTCTAGACCATTTTGGGCTACAAAAAATTGCTAAAAAAATTACTTCATCTGCCATCCATCCCCAAATATCCCTCAAAAAAATTATAATTTACCTCGATTTCTTCAATCGCTTGATCAAGTTTGAAATGGCAAAACTGTCTGGACAAAAAATCGTCAAAAAATTGTCATTAATAATTGTTTCCTGTTCCCTCCACGATAATTACGTCCTCGCAGTACCATTAAAGTGTATTCTTTGCTCCAGTAAAAGACACTATAACATTTTCATATATATATATGTACATTAACATGCGTAAATGTGGACTGAAGATAATTGGGTAATAACGCGTTTTCTTTTGGGAGGGCATATAATCTCCGGATAATTGTTTTTTTATATAATTGTTGAATACTCGAGGCTCAAACGAGGGTAACTGGTTCAAGCTTTTTTTTTTGAAAACGATAAAACGTGAATATTAGGCTACACACGGAGAAAGTTTGACAAAAATAACTTTTGCATTTCACTGTAATATGAGTCATTTTTTACGTTTTGTTCATTAAGTAATGCAGAAATTTTTCCAATTTTTGGATATTCTGTTTTACGGAAATCGAGTTTCATTTTGAGCTCAGAATGTTAGTACCTCATCTTTTTTTTTTTTTTTTTTAACAATTCAGAAAAAAAAAAAAATTCAAAAATATTTCGTTCAAATTTTTCGGTGAATAAAATTTTTCTATAAATTTTTCAAATTTGGGTTTTTTCCATTTGCTCAGCCATTGTAAAATGAAATTTGATTCCCACAAATGGCACATGACACACGACGCATATTAGCGATTAATAAAGTGCAAAGATAATTTTGTCCAACTTTGTTCTTCGCTCAGGAGAGGTCTTTCCATACGGCATTCTCAATGACTCTGTAATTATCCTCGGTATTAATTTTCAGACTAATGATGACTTATGCGGAGTAAACGAATGCAGGATCTTTGGCGTCGATACTACAGATGATAGCTTAGGGCAACGGCTGTATCACCTGGACATAACTCACGGGGAAGTAACCAGTTCGACCATGGACACTGCCCTCAAACCAATTATCGTCGACCTTCTTGATCAGGGTAATCGTGTCGTTTTCCTGAAAATTTCATCAGTTGAGTCAGCTTTTATCAACATTTTAATTTTCAAAATTCCCAATATTCATTTATTTCTAATTTTTCCATAAAATCCAAACGCCAATTCCCTCAATTTTTTGCATTGCACGAAATTGAAGAAGTTATTAAATTTCCGGAAAATTTTGGAAACGTTCAAAACATTGTTAATGACTAAAACGTCGAAACTTTTGCTCGTGAAAGTTCATAACGGCCAGAAAATGGCTCAATAAAAATTGCAACTAGTGGGGTGCAAATGTGTGTGCCCCCTGCGGGGCACAAAAAAAAAACTTCCCGATTTGGTATTACAGCACAGCATAAGAACGCAACCATGGTGATGAGCAAACCCAACAGTGATATCAAAAATTGAAATTGCGATTAATAATTACTGCACGCAATCGATTTAGTTTGATTTTTAAGAGCCATAAAAATATTCAGAGTCATAAAATTATCCCGCTTTGACATCCTTAATTATGCAAATTATGGAAAAAAGTCATGACACATAAAAGGTGTGTTTTCATATCAGGAATAATTTTCTTTTGGGAAGTTTGCCGATAACTTTAATATTTAACCCAGTGGAACAGTATAAACAATTACAATTGTTAATAACCATATATATAGTGCACCAATTTCATCCGAAAATCTAATCACCTCTAAGTTACATGGAAACGCTTCGACTCCGACCTCAATAATCTCGATGGCAGCATTTGTTCGTGAGAAACTTAGAATCAAAATTTGGCGACACAGGTACACACACACACATACTTCGACGCAGAATTTCTTGGGGGTCATTTTGGTATACTGAAAACACCACTCACAGGAGGAAACAGAAACTTCGATTTCCGCGTGATTACTATAACTTCCCGAAAATCGAGAAGGTAAAGGGGAGGGAGGGGGGGGGTGGATCATCCTGAATGCAGGAGTCGTAATACCCTGAATGTGTGAGAATTTATTAATGTCAAGGCGTTAATGAGACACCCAGTGGGTCACTGGAGCATGGGCGATCGATGAGAGACGAGTTACAACACGCAATCGTCTCGTGGTACTTACGACCTTCGTGGAAGTGATGAAAATGCTTTTTCTTTCGACGACCATTTATTTTTTATCGGCCAATTTTTTTACGATGGATTTGATGGGCGATTTCGACTGATGACCTGTCGTCGACATATTTCAGGGGGAAAGCATTGGCTCAGAACTTTAGGGGAGTTTTTTTTGTTATTTATGTGGGAGTAAAAAAACATTCAGTCTATATTCTGAGAACTGTTCCAGGTGGAACTTCAATTCCGGAAACCGTTCCAGGAATAGGTACAAGAATTGTTGACCCTTTCCCCCTATGCAGAGCCCATTCTGGGAACTGTTCCAGGTGAAATTTGGAACAGCTGTCGTAATTCAAGTTCCGCTTGGAACCGTTCCGAGAACTGAATTTCCATCTGGAACAGTTCTTAAAGCTCCTTCGACATCTGGTACCATTCCTGAAATTGATCTCCCATCTGGAACCGTTTCTTAAACCGTTCCTGGAACCGTTCCTAGAACCGCTCCTGGAACTGTTCCTGGAACCGCTGCGGGAAACGTTCTTGAAACTATTTCTGGAACGGTTCCCGGAACTGAATTTCCATCTAAAATAGTTCCCAGACCGTATCCTAGACGTGAAAAAATTCTTGGAACTGGCCATAACGTTGCAACCGTTCTCGGAACTGACAGCCCTAGACTAGACGCTTATGGTTAAGGAACTTGTCCTCGTTTACCTTTACAATCCTTGAAAATAAAATCGCAATTTTGGAATACCGTGTATTCATATTTTCCCCAGGGTGTCATAAACCATTAGAAAGTGTGTCAGAAAATTTTGAAATTGTTGTGCAACTTTTTTCAGTAAATTGAATTTGCACAAGCACATCCTCCAAGACGAGGATATATTTAGTTACCTTGAATCCGAGCTCCCCAGCATTTTCCGGCTCGAAATCGTAGAGAGCTGTGCAACAGGGCTGCTTAGGCATTGGTGTCCTTGCCGGTGATTTGATAGGGGATGGCAACGGTGATGCTGCAACGTACATATGGAAAGAAAAAAAAACGAAATTAGACTATTACATTATTAAGGAACGGGCAGCTTGTGTCGGGGAGGAACATATATAGCATGGGAAGTGGAAATCAATAATGGTCCACTGTTCGCCGGAAGTCTTGGAGGCAATCCCCAGTCCCGTCTTTTTAAGACATTGCAACAAACATGCGGATTTTTTAATGATTTAGACCTGAGATCCTTGAAAAAAAATACTATTTGAAAAAAATTGTAACTAATTTCACATTCATGGCTGCTAATAAGCTCATTTTTTTAATTGCAATTTTCATATTTTTAATTTACAATTTTAAATTGTAATTTCATTAAAAAAAAAAAAAATTATTGCAATTTTCATATTCAAATCAAGATCTTTTTCCTTTTGGGTTTTCTATATTTTATTTTCTATGTTTGGGTTTTCTATGTTTAGGAATTTCTATTTATTTTAATGAAGAAATTTATTTATTTTAATTATCTCAAAAGAAGCGGTGCGTTTAACAATTGAAAATTGGTTAATACAGTGGATTTCCCGCAACTCTCAATTCTGTAGCTCTGGCAGTGCCATTTAACGGAGGGAGATGCGCCCCCCACTACGCGCGACGTTAGGCAAGCGCTTGAGGGGTATGGCCGCTTCGTTGCAGGCCGTCGCGCGCATATTATCTCTCTATTACTATGGACACGCCCACTGCGAGCGTGGAAGGGGTAATCTGTAACTCCGCGTACGCGGAAACCTCAGCCCACAAATTAGAGAGTTATGGGAAGTACACTGTATACCGGTAAAACCTATAAAAACAAACTATCGCGCAGAAAAAAATACAAATGAGCGAAATAATTTTAGATTTTGCACTGAAAAAACTTTTTTATATTATCGATTTTTTTACAGTGTAAATTACAATTTCGCTTAATTGTCTTTATGTTTTTATTAGATTTAGATATTAAGAAAAATTCGCAAATTATTAATTAATAAGCTGTGGAAATCTATGAGCTTGATCCATAAATGACTTGTTCAATTTCTGGACTTTTGGGAAATGGGTCGGTGGTTAACTCCCTTAATTATTGAAATTTTCTATATCTTTTTTTTGTGTTTTTTCGTGAAAGAAAAAACTCCCAAGTTTTGCAAACTTTGGAATTACTGATTTTCTCGTTTTTTCCTCCCAATTCGGAATTTTAGCTGTTCGTTTGTAAGGTTTAAAAAAAATTGAAAATAATTTGTCCATAATTAATATTGAATGAAACTTAGTAGCCACAATGAACCCAACTCCATCTAATTAAATATTTAAATTTCAATGAAATAATCCTCGTAAAGTAGATTTTATCATTGCAGTCCAAGGAGGTGAAGTTTGCCGTTGTGTACATAATTAAATAAACACAATAAAAGTTGCTCAAGGATTTTTTTCTCACGCCCCTTATCTTTCGAGATGTCCATCAAAAATCAAACCTACGTCAACCTCGTTTCACCACTTCACTGCAAAAATGTATTCTAATAAATACTACTTTTACTCCTGTTCGAAATGTCACCGAAATGCAAAACTTAAAATTAGCAAAAGATATATCTAAAAAATTTATCTAAATAAATTGATTGACAAAAAAATAATTCTTATAAAAGCGAATGAATGACTTCAACAACTCGAAGGCTTCTACAGAAAATTGATGGAATTTTCACGTTTTCGTGCATAGTTAAAATCAGAGTTGAGTAGCTCAATAGTGCGACGAAAGCTTATTTTTATTACACACTCTACAACTTCACCCATTGCGGTCTTCTGAAATTTTATCCAGATTTCACAGATTGGAATTCAAGTTAGCGTACTTTAAATAAGAACTTTAAAATTTAGCAAACGCTGCTAAGTTTAGACCGCGCCCTCAGGTGAATTAATTTGAATTATGGCGCCCCGCACGTGACTTCCGGTTACCGTTGGAACGCACAGTGTTACCAGGAGTGCCACCTCACCAACTGAATTATGTTACTCCAGTAATAACCGCATAACAATGTTAGAAATAATCAATAAATTATCAATAAATCAGCGCAAAAAATAATCAATAAATTATAAGTAATTAATAAATAATTTTTTTTTTTAACACTCTACAACTTCAACTATTGAGCTACTCTGAAATTCCATCTCAATTTTAACAACTGATCAATGACGATATTAAACGTAACGCTATAATAAAAAAGAAAAAAAACACGTAACGATATTTAGAATTCTACCCCCATGCAAAATTTACCATTGGTGGATGTCGGCGGATTACCGGCCGGGAACAGCTCTAGCTGTGAACGCTTGACGTCACTCTGGACCGGAGAGCCAGAACGACTTGCCCCTGCGATTTATTCAGGATAGGACATTCAAGTATGCGAATAATTATACACAAAGTTTCAAGTGACATTGAGAGTTTAAAAAAAAAATTGTGTTCATGTCAAGTGTTCTGTGGAAAAGTTTTTCTTAAGTTTAAGAAAAATAAATTCAAACATTTTTTTTACGGCATAATTATTATTATTATTTCTTGCTAAACTTGTCCACAAAACTCAAGATTTGTTGAGTCTTTGAGTTTTTTTTTTTACAGTGTTAATCATTGGGATCTGACTGTGCGTGATAGTTTATGATTTTTTGTTAGTGAGTGTTAGGGGCGCAGTTATCTGTCGCGAAACACTTGGATAAAGTTGTACAAAACACGAAGTTAGACAAATACAAGCCCAATTGTTACGTCATCTGTACTCGTGTAAATTGTGTTGTTTTTACCGTGTAAGAAGAAGTTCCCACCGTTCATATGATCGATGGGTAGGCCCTCAACATTAAGATCAGCTAATGTCTTCGGGACGAATTCCATTTTCGGTCTGTTTGCTGCCTCGTCTTTTCTAAAATAATGAAAAACAAAGTCAATTCCAAGATTCCAACTGGCGAATATTTTATTGTGCGGTCTATTGTCAAGCATTACCCAAACAAACACACGTAAAATTGGTGGGATGAAAATATGTCCCCCCGTTGGGTACACAAACAAAAATTCCCGATTTGTAACTTCTGTTTGCCATTCCTAGATTTTCCGATACGTCAATTGAACGTTTAAATCCCATTTATCATGCAGATAATTATGAATATTTGACTGGCCGCGTGAGTGGGAGTGAGATGCCAATAGGGGTGCGAACGCTCGAGGGTTAAACCCGTCATACCTCCTTAATTATAACAAATATGGAAAAAAGTGATAAGAAATTAAATATGCATTTCCACTTACAGATCAAATTCTGCTTAATACTTTTTGCCGTATCTCTTACCGTTTTTGAAATAGAGCGTTGTAAACAATTCAATTGTTAACAACAAAAAAACTGCTCGGTCAATTTAAACCCAAAACTAATCCGATCTAAGTTCCATGAAGACGCTCCGAATAAGACCTCGACGACCCAGATCGATCGACCCGTTCGTGAGAAATCGTTAACGGAAAATGCCGATTCCACACATACAAACATACACACACACACACAGACATTTGTTCGGAATTCGACGGAAAGCAAACAAAATCGATTTAGGGGTCGTTACAATAACTTCCCGGAAAATCGGGAAGTTAAAAAAAAACAAATAATTTTCTCGTTGACTTGTCCCAAAAAATCCACTTACTTTTTTAATAGGGTCTCAGTCAACACTTGCAGCACCTCAGTGCACTGCTGATGATACTCGAGTAGAGCCTCACTGAAGGTCGCGAGCTGAGCCACTTGTTCAACCTGAATAATTCCCACAACACAATTATCACAAAAGATTCTCCAAAAAAAAACAAAAATTATTGCCACATAAAGAAACCGAACAGACTAAACAACAAAAAATTGTAAAAAAAAAATAGAACAAGAAACACTAAAATAGATCCTCGCATAGGAAAAAAGTGTCTTTACCTCATTCTGGTTGATAAAAAGGAAAAAGATTTACATGGTTGTATTTTCTGTTCATTATTGGTGATTAATATTTATACTATAGTTGGGCCAATACTTACATCGTTCTCCAATAAATTAAACATTCCCATTTGGGCAAGATGAAGACTCTCAGCAAACTTCTCCTCAGCCTGGCGTATTTCATCATCTGAAACATGAGAACCTGTACGCAAACGGTTGCGTCCACGAATATACCATTAAAAAAGTGCACTACTGGGGAACCAACTAAATTACAGGTGTCCTGACTATGGGAAAAATTGACGTCATTTATTTCATATTTAAGGTAATCCAAATTTTATCATTCGAATTTATAGACCATTATATCAATTGTGGACGAGACATTCTAGAAAGCTTCTACTACAATTTGGGAGACTGCTTTTATTTTCTTTGGATTAACCTTAAGGTAGCAAAATAATTCGATTCATATCCTAGCTATATCATGCAGCTCAAAACTACTCACCAAGAAACTAAAAAGGGTTGATAAAAATTACACTTGCGTTTCTAATTTCCGACATTTGCATATCAATTATCATTTCCTTATACCAAATAAATTATTAATATATCAAATTAATCCTGTAGTGAAAATGAGAGGCGAAGGAAACTATCAATATATATCGAAATTATCGAAAACCGTAAGACCGGAACCGACGCGCCACCAATCCGTGCGGCGGAAAGAGGAAGTGCGCGCGCCGCCGTACTCGTAAATGTGAAAAAGAAGTTCCGAGTCTCAATTAGTTTATTTTTATTTTTTTTTAAGTGTGATAAATATTTTAATCAGAAATTAGAAAAGTCATAAAAATCTCAAGTCACGTTTTTAAAATTCAATTTTTCCACCATCAAAAATAATTTACGGGAAATAAACTTTACTGTCCGTTACCGTAATTTCTATCCAAGTTTTCTCTTTGCGTATTCACGTCTATTGTGGTTGGTGTCATTGCTAATACAATTACAACTGTACAATCAAAGGGGAACACCACAAACGTGCCATTCCAGCTTCTACCTTGACGTCAAGCCATCATCCATCCTATTTAACAAGTTTTCAAGGGGGCTGGGCACCTCAAGTTAACGTCTACATTCACCCAAAAGTTTGTGAAATCAATTCATCAATTATTGAACAGTTTCCACTTGCCATAATTCGAGTTAAACTTCATGCGCACAGGTGGTCTTCAATCTTGAAAAGTGAGCTTTATTTTGAGTACTCTGGTAAATTGAACGATGTGGGTTTTTTTCAGGAAGTTTCAAATCGGAATTCTCCCAAATTACGCAATTTATTAATTTTTTCTGGGCTTGTAAATTGGAAAAAAAAATCTTCAAGTAAAACCGCAAAATATTATCCTCAGGTTTCTTCATTGCCGACGGCGCTGGTTACAGCGCCGCGCTTGGCCCACGCGGTCCAAGGCTCGAACCTCGTGCGGGGAATCCCCTTTCGGTATAATAGAGTAGAATTGCCCGGGCTCTGACACCGATTCATCGAATGGGAGTTTCGCAAAATAAATGGCTGTACAAATTGTTCTCCATGGTTCTCCTTCAATTACTGAATGAACCAAGGAACGTTATGTCTATTGGATTTATTGGTTTAAACAGTGTGAATGCTGGACAGCGTAAATAATATGGTTTTTCATGAAAAATATTGCCTCCAAAAAAAGAAGTTCCTTATCGTTTGAAATTTGACAAACCACTTTATGTACTTGAGAATTATTTATGATTGGCTGAATATATTTTGATAATTACATTTAATTAATTCTCTTTGATTTCTCGATTGTGGGGTCTATCACTTGTCGAGAGGTCTCGAAAATAATTTGCGAACGGGACAAAGGGGGTTTAGCACATAATGGTGCAGGAGAATATTCAATGAACTATGGGGAATTTTGTGTTTCAATTAAGGGGATATTAAATATTCAGTTCATTGAAGCGAATTCAATTTGTTATTTCAATAATTCATTTCAGCTTATCTAAATTGCAGAGTATAATTGGAATTAATGAGGGTGTCTTCTGACTTACGTGAAAACTTATTTGTGGAATATTTTAATGGTGGCTTCAGTCCATTAAGAAAACTTTAATAGCAGAACGAATATGGGAGCAAATGAAATGATGATATTCGTTAATTATTATACATATTACAAACATAAACTTGTTTGATGAGGATTTTCGGGCGAACATAAATTTTGATTTTTTATTTTTTTCCCTTGAATTTGTTGAATTTTTTTGATGCTTCTCAAATGTTAATTTTTCAATGTGAAAATTTGCCCCATGGGCGGATTCCCTCAAAAAAGTTGGACATGCGGTAGCGTGCCGGCCAAGTAAGTGTTTCGAAAACTTTTCCCGACAGTTTCGCAGCTGTCAAATAAATATAGTACCATATGGACGTCTCTTTCACACTAATCGATATACATGAAAGCCGGGGTTCAACGATACTGTTAATGTCATTTCTAACTACTTGAGTAGAGCCCGTTAGGCATAACATGATTCGTCTGTTGGAGGCTTTTTCGAGCTTATTAAAGTTCAGGGTTTTGCATTTCAACAGGTGAAACAGGAATTTTTTGCCCCCCATACTTTGCTATATTACTCATGAAATAAGAAGTTATTAGCGATGTTGATTGAACGTTAGATGACGCGGACTTGAGCGAATATGGACGCCATAGTGTCTTAGGAGCCACTCGTTTCCGGTTGGCGCGCGGGACGTTAGGACAAGATGGTGGATCTCAGGTTATCCCGTACTCACTTGTACCCGTGGGACGCATTGGATAGGTGGTGGGGGGGGGGGGGGGGGGGGGGGGGTTACCAGTGCCGATAATTCCGAATGGAATAATTTTGAGGAACTTTCCAGGGCGCCATTTTGCATTCTTCAGTTTGGCGCGCGATTTGACACCGGATGTCGGCCATGTTCTTTAGTTCGCAGTGGCTGACGCGCTCCGGCATTCTTATATAGCGTCCACAATTCGCCATCACGAAGAGAAAAAAATCCTTTGGTCTCTGGTAAATACGTGTTAATTCACGCTTTCTTCCAGACTGTGCTTTTGCAAAAGTGGTACCGAATTGAATTTTTCTTATCAATTTCAAGCCGCATCGACGCCATCTAACGGATACTCAACATCACGAATGGTGGGGTCATGTCGGGGGATTGGATCACGTACCCACATAACCTGGCGACGATCGCGCCGGGCTGCCCGGGTGGTGTGGGCTTGCCGATCTTTTGCTCATGGCTGAAGAAATCATAGATAATGAAAACAAAAAGATAGAATGGCGAATTACACAGAAAATAAATCACTGTTTTAAGGTATTTCGAATGAGAAGTTGGCAAACGGTAATGCAGATTTTAGATGTTTTTTTGGTGTCCAGACGTTTTATCCCTAGGACAATTCATCTTGACTCTTCATCTCCTAACAACTCATCCCACGGCCATCTCATCTTAAATGAATTGTAACAAATAGTTTTAATTTTTTTTTATTTTCTTTTAATTTCTTAATGTTGTAATAATGAACTTATCAAATATTAGGCCATTCACTTCTATAATTGACGAAGATTGATATACTATGTGTATGTGTGTCTGTGTGTATATGTGTATATGTGTATGTGGGTATATGTGTATGTGTGTCTGTGTGTATATGTGTATATGTGTATGTGTGTGCGTGTGTTTCTTTCACATGAGTTGTCTCCGAGATGAGTTGTCTATGAGATGAATTGTCTTAGGGATGAAACGTCATGGAACCGTTTCTTTTTCTATTCATGATTTCATTCGATACGCTATTCTCACATATATTTATGCGTCTGTGATTGTATTGATACATTTATTGCAAAAAAATCTGTTAACGCGTTTTTTCTGTAAACTAAGAACAAACAATCGTACAAAAATTTGAATAATCAAAACTTGCTATCCCCTGAAAAAGTATCACGCACATGCAACTGTTTCTCCAAACACTTGTAACATTCGATGACTCTATTCGACTTGCGGGAGAGACTAAGATTAACGTAAAATAACTTTTGAAAACTGTTATTCAAATGAAGTTCATTTGATCTTTCGTGCGGAACGTTTCTATTTCGTGCTCTAGTCAGTCTATTAACGAGAGAGGGCAAGTTTGCAGATTTGTATATTTTTCTAATAATATTCATATACAAATAGTGATTCTTTAAAATAGGAACACGTGGTACATGCTAATATGACTGCTAACTAACCACGACTTCCTAATGAAATATATAAACTTCTGCATTTTTTAAATTTCCTTGCGGTCTCTTTTGATAGAATCATTGCATTCCGCATTCAACTAAGGGCATAGATAACTAAGGGATAGACTTAGGTGGCTTACCTTTCGCCTGGCGTCTCCGTTTGCAATCAAAGTCCAAGCGGCGCCCTTGGAGTTTCTTTCGATGATGCTGCAATGATTAATAATTGATAATCAAAAATGTTCAAAAAATTTTGGTAGTTCCTCACTCCTCCCTTAATGTACAAAATCATGGGATACAAAAAAAAATTGGATTTGTAATTCTTATTTATTTCATTCCTCGAACATCTTCCAAACCGTCAAGAAGTTTGGGTAACGCGACGGAGTGCGCGCGCAACTTACAGTCCCGCCAAATTCAAACCCTCGTGCGCCATCTGCACATTCTATCTGCGGTTACGGCTTTATAACCCCAGTTAAGAAAAAAAAACCGTAAAATATAAAATGTGCCCTCTTGTGCGAGGAACGTTTTCAGTTGTATACAGTTTGTCCTATCTTGCACAATTTTCAAAATACTTATAGACATTTTATAAGTTCCATAGGGACCTTTCGTTCGCGACTTCCCCCCCCCCCCCTCCCAACGAAATTTTGACCATATGTGGAAACCGCGACTACGTAGAGAAGCACGTACGGATTTTTTGATAAATCCATTGGACGATTTTTAATTAAAGAAAAACAGAGCTCATTTAAAGTGAAATTTTCTTTTTTGTTCGAACATTCGCCCAAATTACAAAAATCAATATTTTTATAAATCCGTACGTGTTTCTCTAGCTATACTGATCTAGATTAGGAGATTTTTCCCCCCGAAGGTTCAAATTTACACCACTTGTGCTGCGTGCCGTGGAGGCCTTCCAGCGGGACACGTTTCAGTCTCTCCCATTCCTTCTGGTTTAAAAAAAAGCGCGCAAAAGCGCTCCAAACACAAGGGTTACAGTGGTGGTATCCCTTAAGTGGTGCGTCATTGTGCGCCAAAAGATCGACATACACACGCGCCATCTCGAAATTTTGTTGGGAATTGTTACGCGTACAAATGAGCTTCCGCCGTTTTAGCAAAAGATGGCGCCACCATAAGATTGTGTGTTATCCATCATATATCTCTTCCCAAATTGCATTCAAAAAATTGAAGTCGTCCAAAACTGCCAATATATAAAAAGATTATCACACTTTTTCAGGAACATTTACCAATTTATGGTCCATAACAAAATTTGTATGCCCCCCCCCCCCATATAAGCCAATTTCCCTACAAAACCATATCTCAATATTGGATCATCAATACCTCCGCCAATTTTCAATATATTGTTTGAAAACTATGAAAATAAAATTCCATCCCCTCCACCCCTGATTCAATTTTTGTTACCCAATTTTCTTGTACAGACTGTCTTATTTCCGTTTAATCTAATTTTCATGCATTAAATATGTGCCCTGAGGTGACCGCACTATTCCAAAGTTTTTTAATAAATTCTCAGGTTCTTACCATGACTTCTTTGAGATCCTTAGTCTGCAGATGGTGCAGTGGTTCTAAAAAGTTTTGCTTTATGTTGTCGTCAAGGGAATATTTCACGTCGGCCATCTGCTTCATCGCCTCGCCCATTTCGATCAGAGCTTGAGCTGCAAAGAGAGAGTATTAATTATTTTCCAGAAGGAAAACAAATTACAAACAGTCTTTTGAATGCAGTAGCAATCAGAGATCAAAGCGCAAAAATCCACTTATCATCGAACAAGTAGGACCTGTTGTTTTTTTGTTATGACAATGTGTTGCGATATTTTTTTCGCAATTTTCAAGATAAATTCAGAGATTAACTATAGATTTATGGAGATATTCACCGAATACACTATCCTCCCCTATCTTCTTTCCATACGTAAGCATACAATCCCCGAGTACACCCTCCGGCTGTGGATAAGTTGAGGCCTTAGCTTGACCGCTTAGCTTACTAATCCCTTTGACCGCAGCCATTTTGGCTCTTGCTGTTGGATTGGGCTGGAGGAACTCCTTAGTCTTCATCTGCAGCTCCTCGACAAGCTCGAATGTCACATCGGTTTTCTGGGGAAACGATAAATAGTTGATCATCCGCAGAATTATTTTGTTAACTTCCCGACAGGGGAAGTTATTGTTTTGCCCCCGGAAATAAAAAATCGATTTTCCGTCAGATCTCCACAATTCATGGTATTTCTGACCTTTCTAGACTATTTGAAACAAGACATCTGTATGTGTGTGTGTGTGTGTGTGTGTGTGTGTGTGTGTGTGTGTGTGTGTGTGTGCCCGTATGTATGATGTGATTCTTTCTCGATACAGAGCAATGAGATTTGTTCAGCCATATTTTCTCTCTGGCTGAATGACCACGTTACAATAATTTTAAAAATTAAGGAAAGTTAATTGACTCACCCTCTCCATGTCCACGAAGTCCACGTCGAGTTTTGTGCCTTCTGCGCCGCCCATTTTCTCCGTCATGTACTGAAAAAATGAAGGAAAAATTTAACATTTTACATTTGTTCTTCAATTGATAACACTTGAAAACACTGCTGGATAGAGCCACTCAATGTTCTCTTTTATAAATTACCGCGAAATTTAATTTTTCGTGCGTCGCTTCGGGAAAATTTGTGGAATTATTTTCATCTCCAGGCGCCGCTGAGCATTAATTATCGGCAAATTTCAAAGACTAAAGATGAGTCATCAAGTGCTGAATCAAATTATGGGAGTTATTCTCCTCATTTCAAAGGGTAATTTCCAATTTTGTACTTCTTCGAAGACCTGGAGACAGACTCTTTTTTCCTCATTTTTAATTATGTGAATAGTTCAATATAAAAATTGAAGAGTCCAAACGCTTGACGTAATAAGTCAGGATAAGTCAGGTGTGTGCCCGCGCGACGCGGACACCCTACAGAGTAGGGTAGAGTAGAGTAGGGTGGAGTGGCTAGGGTAGAGTAGGGTAGGGTAGAGTAGGGTAGGGTAGAGTAGAGTAGGGTAGAGTAGAGTAGGGTAGAGTAGAGTAGAGTAGAGTAGGGTAGAGTAGAGTAGGGTAGAGTAGAGTAGGGTAGAGTAGAGTAGAGTAAGGTAGAGTAGGGTAGAGCAGGGTAGGGTACAGTAGGGTTGAGAAGAGTAGAGTAGAGTAAGGTAAGGTAGAGTAAGATAGGGTAGAGTAGGGCAAGGTGTCTAATAAATCATGTAAAAGAAAAAAATCGTGTAGTAATAAATAACATAAAAGCGAAAATAAAACACAATTTGGTGATAAAAAATTGTCAATGGCTTCTACTTTTGTTTCCAGGCTTCATCGTCTGTCATCTTAAAGGTCAAAAGCTAATTGAAAGGTGACAGTGTAAGAAGCGCTGGCGCCATAAAAAGAACATAAAAAAAAACTAAAAATTTAAAATACGAGAATATGATAAGAAGCTGAAGGATAGGTGGGTTTCTGATGTTATTTTATTGGAAATGCGTGGGCTGCATTTCTGAAAGATCCCTCTTGCCAAGGGGGATGTGGGTTAGTAAACGAGAAAGAGCGTGAGAAGATTTGAGAAATGCGGAAGAGAAAACACGATCAATATTCTTGGCTTTTCGTATGATGCAGTGTTAAGGTAGGATTGGCGAAGGATTGATTCAAGCAATGAGTTTCGTCTTATGGAAATTGATATCTGGAATTGATATTTTCAGTTTTTTCATTCGCTGTTAATTTTCGAGTTTATGGGAAGGTGTGAAATTCGTGAAATGTCCATTAAGATCGATCAAAATCCGTTTTTCTACCCGAAAATGTTGAAGAGTTGATAGTGACAATAAGCTTATCTAAGAGTACTTATTGACCGGATCGGTGGAAAACTTCGGGTCGACAGCCCTCCACCCCTTTTCTTCTAACCGAAATCGAGCTAAAAGTCCATCAATCGCATGTTGATGCGAATTCTTCTTTTACGCTTAAAATCGAAACATCGATTTTCGATTATATCTACACGTAAACACGCTTCAGGATATCTATGGACCATGTGTGTGTTAGTGTGTGTCTGTGCAATTTAGTACTATAATTGTTACTTGAAAACCCAACGGGACTTCCGGTTCGTCCAAGTGCATATAATCATCGAGGGTGAAAAAGTAGAACGATCGCAAGATAGGAACTCTAATTTCAAAGTAAAACAACGATAGGGTTCTGATGTTTGGTCATCTGCCGCAAATAAAATTTCACCCTCCTAGGTAATTCATGATTGCCGCAAAGTTTCTGGTATGTGTGTGTGTGTAAGTAATTGAAAATAAAAAATATATGTCATTCGAAATTTTGCATACACTAAAAATAGCAAATTTTCCAAAAATTCAATTGAAATTAAAATTAAAAAGTGAAGACCAAATTATTACGTTGGACAGGATAAAAAATCATTACATCCCGACAAATAAATTGGCGACCTTGACGTCGAGCCAATGTCAGAGCCCCTTAAAATAAAACACCTCCATTCTCATCGGATGCCCCGAAATCTTGAGTATTTGCCAGAGGGGTCCCAATAACGATCATTAAAGGGACAACGAGTGACTCGGTGAGATTAGGAGGGTGAAAATAATACCGGCGCCACCCTCTGTCTGTGACGGCATCAAGCAATCTTCGTAAAATCACCCAAATCTGCCATAAATGGTGAGAGAAAAGAAAAATTAAAGGAGTGTTGAAGAATGCCTGGTCTTTAGTGCCATCGATCGTTGGTAATCGCGTTATCCCCCGTTTTTGTCTATCCATTTTAAGCCTATCTTGCTCTGTTAGGTCTGCTGAAATGGTATATCGTCCAATGGAAAGTTATAGGGGATTTGACTCGTGTGTTAGAATTTAGTGTTAGAATTTGGCACCTCTCGCCAGTCTCTTGTAAAGGACTGCTACCGACCAAGTCAGTCCACTTGGACTTCAGCGCCGTTGCGCTGTTGAGTATTACACGGAGAGAAAATTCTCTCAGAAATTAGTGTACCTTCCCACTAACGCATGGGACGAAAAGTGTGGTGCCCGAAAATATAGAGAACATTCAACACAAATTAAAGTCCGGCAATCAGAACTTCATTCCAAATTTTCGTATGCTGCACCCGACTTTTTTCAGCTCATCGGATTAATGTGAGAACCCGGCTGTTTGTTGTGCAGCACACGAAAAACTAATGGGCTCTCTCGAGATTTTAGGGTGCAACTAAAATTGCATTTGTCCCCCATCAATAAGTAGTGACCTCTGCGGTTTAAAAAATAAATTGATAGGAACGTTGACATATATATTGAAAATTCATCATCTTTTCGCTGGTGTGACTTTTTTCCAATATAGCCACCATCTTCTTATTCTCGTATCATCGTAAAATTGTTTCCTGAATGTTTTGGATTGTTTGAAATTTTTGGGAAATGTGTTCCGGCAATTTCATTATTTGGTTTTGAAATATTCTCCCTTAGTTTCAATTAAAAAAAGAAAAAAAAGAAAACAGAAAGTATAGTCTTCTCCTGAGAAATTATAATGACATTCCGCTATATTTTGGTGGAGTGGTACCCTAATTTTTGAATCACCGGACGCATGACTTTCTGCAGATATTTTGTGTTTAGAGGAAAAGGCGTAATAATCATTTCTATTCCACCATAATCCTTCATTCAGGTTTCAATCCAATGTAAGATCCTGCAATGCCTTTTATCCGGGAGGGTTAGATCACAAGACGTTTAACATGCGCAATTTTTTTTATAACAAATGAATTATTTAACCAATCGAAATTCAACTTGCATGGCAAAGATTAGAGGAATAGATAAGAGACAAGTTGAAGGGTAAGCTAACCGTGACTTACAGATTAATCCAACAGCTATATCTGCTACCGAAAATTCATACACCTTGGTAACAATTCCTCTACCTTCCATGGATTTCAGGCTATTCGCCAAAAAATGCAGCCACAGTGGGATCGCTTTTCCTGATGAAGTAACCTTGTGATAACCCCCTCCCACCCCCCGCCACCCCCTATCTCGTGCGTGAGGCTGGAGTGCCCGTGACCGATATCGCGCCAAGGTTGACCTATATTCTCATCACGCTTCTAACCTGCTCCCCCAATCCAATACTCTGACCCACATAAAATTTATCCTACTTTATTGCATTGTTATGTCCCTAGACTCTCGCTCATAGCCTTTAAGGGTGTTTGTCTAGGAGAAGGAAAAAAAAGCGATGGCATTATGGGTGGAAAAACACACACAGGGGCTGGATGCGGACCTTGAAAGTCGCATTTGCGTTCACATGAGATACATTGCGATTGAAAAAAAAAATATCAAAAATTTAAGATCGGATTTTGTATTTAAGGGTAGAGCACTAACGTGAATTTCCCTGGCGGGAAATTCAAATTTTTTCATCAGCTGTGTATTTAATTTTAGATGTAACCCAATGGCATATTTATCAATAAACAATATTCATATTTTACAACTAAATGGCCCGTGTTACTTCCCTAAAAACAATTATTTACACCCCAGGAATGACCATAAAACTCAGTATTTCATTAAAAATATTCACCCATGAATGTCAAAAGTTTGCCACCACCCCCGCACATTATTACTCCCTGGGTAGTGCGATACTTTCATTAGCACTGGGGAACGCGACAAGAGGTGAAAGGTCATCCCCGGAATTGCGAGACCTCGAGTGACCAGAAAAATTGTCATACCCACGCGTTTGTAACACGAGAGGAGGCAATCTACGGGTTTGCCCCAGCTATTACGTTCGATAGTCACTGAAACTTTGCAAAATTTCCGTGCAACACGAGCCCATTCCTCAACAGTATCTCCAACATTGGTAAATTGTTTTGCCCCCCCCCCCCCATGGCACCGGGATATTCAGCAGTGGAGCACATTGCATATTTTTCATTCTCTGTTCAAACGTCTTTTTTTGTCACGGCACATCGCTACTTGGCGCCACCCCCCCCCCCCCCCACCCACCCATGCGACATACCTTAACGTTGCTCCACACATCAATCTTTCCAAAGAAAAAAATGCTAATATGTAGAGAAACTCATCCTCTACAAATTATAAGCGAGATCCCATACTCTAAAGTCAATAGTATGTTTAGTATTAAATAAATTAGAACGTAACCGAGTTTTTACAAATTATTTTATGACAACTTTAGGCCTGCCCCTTTGGGCGCGCGCTACTTCCTCCATTTGGTAGGTTACGTTCTAATTTATTTAATATTAAACTATTGACTTTAGGGTATGGGATCTCGCTTATAATTTGTAGAGGATCAGTTTCTCTACATATTAGCATTTTTTAAAATTGAATTTAATGCATCGGGTAAAATCTGTGATGTGTTTTAGTGCCCATGTGCGATTAACAGCTGAGCCAAAGGAGAAGGAAGTACGCGACTGAGGCTTCTCTATTTTACCTCCCATGGTCAGAGCTTGCTTCCGGTTCTAGCGTAAAGAGTAGTAAAGTATGAAATTCACTTACCTGGTTGGCTTTGTTTATCTGCTTTTTTAATCCTGCGAACGCCATTTTGACTGATTGCTAGTCTCCTGAGGTGCTTAATGGGCTGATCTAGACGAAACAAATACAATAATTAGATTTTTTCTGGTAAGCAGTGAAAGTAGAAGATGATGATGCAACATGGGAGAATCGATTGAATCAGCCTCAAACATTCATTGGGGCCGAAAATGATGAAGTTTCAATAAAAATTTAAATTCCATTAGCGGGTATCGGATGTGAACTAAAAAAAAAAAATCAAATTTTGATTACTGACCAAAAATCGGTTACAATAATAGATTCAATTAATTTTTTCCCATCTGTGAAAAATTATATTAAAAACGAATGGTAAAATTTCAACAGCGGAGCTTTTAATTGCCGAGAAATTCTCAAAAATATATCTTTGCGTGATTCGTCGAATTTTTTAACTGAGATAAAAAAACTGTTTGAACGACACCGTAGTGTTGTCAGAAAAAATAATTGGATATTGAAGACCCATACATCCATCCACCTACCCACCCACCCACTCACACCCACCCACCCACCCACACCTACACCCACCCACCCACCTACACATACCCACCCACACCTACACCCACCCACCCACCTACACATACCCACCCACCTACACATACCCACCCACACCTTCGCCCACCCACCCACACCTACACCCACCCACCCACACCTACACCCACCCACCCACCTACACATACCCACCCACCTACACATACCCACCCACCTACACACACCCACCCACCCACACCCACACCTACACATACCCACATCTACACATACGCCCCCCCCCCCACACACACACATATACATCTTTTCCGACAGTCTGAACGTGTTGAAACTGCCTCAAAAGCGGGAAATCCAAGGAAAAATTGATTCCAATTGGGGGACGAATCAATAATTTCCTCTACCAAAAGTAACAAAAAATTGAAAGAATTCCCTACATTTTTAGCAAAAAAAAAATAGCCTCAATTCAATTAAAAAATTACCGTTACGCAAACCAATTGAAAGTCTTTAAAAAACGTTCAGAAAGGGGGATAAAGAAGTCTTGCAAGTGCTCCATTGAATGAACGTCACCTATCCACTCTGCAAGCTCCCTTTCAGCAGAAATAATTCGCCGCGGCCCTGAGATTCCGCACTTCTTCTCATATGAGAGAATAAAAAACGGGAAAAGCCCTGACTAAATTCTTAGCTTCAAATTTTTCATTTTCAGTGCATATTTCCGTGAATGCCATTCTCACATAGATTACAATATCGGTATACGAAATATATGTATGCATACACCCACGCCCCCCCCCCGCCCCCACACACACACACACACACTTGTAACAAAACAGTTTGGTTAATGTTAATACTTCATCATAAAAAGGGAGCGCTAAAAATCGTGGCACCATTTGATGGTGATAAAATTATATACTCAAGATCGAAAAAAATCAATACTAGAGGACGGATTATGTTGTCAAGATTTGCCGGATGTGTCACAGGAAATTGATCACCTTATATATATTTTTCCATGAAGGTTATGTACCTATTTTTCACACAATTGAGAAGTCACCGGTTCGACCCATTGAGAGTCCCCATCCCCGGCATATAGCAGTGACAACTGCATTGTAGCCCTAAAATGAGGAGTTGGCAATTTGTATTCGTTCTCAACGGTCGATGAGACACTTCCCATCGAGTGTATCATACTAAGGCCGATTGAATGCACTGGTACGTGTGCTAAATTCCCCCGGCGTCCATTACAATTGATATTTTCCCCGCAATGAAGGGCAAGGAAATTTCAATTAGAAAACATACGATGAAATTTTAAAAAAATAATGATAATTCTAATAATGATAATAATAATGTGAAAAACTTGTTGAACACACACTTCTAAAGTACTCCCGATAGGGACGTTAACTGATTAGCCCCCAAATTTGACTAATCCTTCTTTCCACTGCGTCTTTATCTATTTCAAGAAGGGTGTGTGTGTTTTTTCCGCTCCTCTCGCTAATACTCCCCACGGTAGCTGCTCTTCAACATTTCGTCAAGTAGAGGCCATCGTATTTCTGAACGGTAAACCTCCAGCCACCGCTGTGGTACGATGGCAAGCGCTTATGACGGAACCGACCCACTCACTACCCCCCCCCCATCCTTGCGTCGGGTTCCCACCCAGAACCGCGGTCTCCCTTTATGGGTACCACTAGGGGCACACAGAAATGTTCCTGCTATCGGTCGGAATGCATGAGAAAATGTTTCATCATAGGAAACATTCTTCGGAGCCGGTCGCGAACCTAGGACCTTTACCGTAGAACTCTACCCATATATGTGTGTGTGTGTGTGTGTGTGTGTGTGTGTGGATGGGCGGGTATGGGGTGAGTGTGTGAATGGACGGGTGGGTGCGTGTGTGAGTGGGCGGGTGGGTGGGTGGTTGGGCGGTTGTGTGTGTGTGAGTGGGTGTGTGAGTGGGTGTGTGAGTGGGTGTGTGAGTGGGTGCGTGAGTGGGTGGGTGGGTGGGTGTGTGAGTGGGTGGTTATGTGACTGGGTGTATGGGGGGGTGTGTGTGTTAAAAAATTTTGTTAAACATTTACTTATATTTTTCAATTATATAAATTTAATGTTTTATCTGCTTTTAAAGAAGTCTTTTGATGCTTAATTCTTTGTTTGAAATCTATCAAATTTTTGGAACTCCATGTAGCTGATTCGCTCTACCGTCAAGCTATTTTACGCACAATAATCTACTAAATATTTTTTCTCTATTTTAGGAAAAAAACCTCCTTTCCTCAATCACGTTTTCTTAACAACAAATAAGGCAAACCCTCATATAGGTACGAAAAAAGCTTATCCTGAAATTCCCTTATTGCGTCGATGCCCATCGTAAGCCCAAGGGGCAACTAGCATTATTTTTTTTTCGGGATGAATCACAGAAAATAGACATAGCAAAAGAAATGGAGGAATAATTTCCAACCCCTGAGATCTCTAAGCCACTTATATTTACAAAAAAAACTCAAGGCTTCCATTAATTGATGTGAATCAATGCGATCACAAAAGTCAATTTTGGCTCATTGTTACAGCAACTTCCATACCCATTTGTTTATTTACTCATTTTTATGTACTTATGCGGATATTTATTCCCATTCACATATATGTAGATCATTGAAATATAAAACGATGCAAAATACAATTAATGCTATATATGTGAGATATATATATATAATATATAAACGGTGTCACAAAATTGTGGACTGGTTGTAAAGAGGGCAAAATTCCAAGTTGAAAGTTCCTCTTCAACATTTCTGACGGTCCCCCATGAAGTTATTAAAGTTTGAAGTTAAACAGTCACAGAACTATTTCGCCCAGTGGGTCAGTACTTCCAGTTCCGAGCACAGTTCCAAGAATTGTTCCACTTAAATGGACCGTTCTGGGAACTGTTCCAGGTGGAACTTCAGTTCCAGAAATAGTTGCAAGAATTGTTCCAAGTGAAGGGACCGTTCTAGGAACTGTTCAAGGCGGAACTTCGGTCCCGAGAACAGTTCCAAGAATTGATTTACGTGAATGGGCCGTTCTGGGAACGGTTCTAGGTGGAATTTCAGTTCTGGAAACCGTTCCATAAATGGTTGCAAGAATTGTTGCAAGTGAAGGGGCCGTTCTGAGAACTGTTCCAGGAATATTTCCAAGAATTATTGCATAGGAGGTGCCATTGCGGGAACTGTTCGGAGCGGAACTTCAGTTCCGAAACTCGTTCCAGAAACGGTTCCAGATGAAAATTCAATTCCGGGAACGGTAGCAAATGTCGGAAGCGTTCCAAGAATTACTCCAGCTCTAGGAACTGTTCCAGAGGAAAACTGTAGGAGTTCAATTCCAGGAACTACCTATCCACCACTTATCGGGGGTGCAGTCCTAGCTAAAAGTTTGATTTTTTTTTCTCGGTCCGTTTGGCGAAGTCCTTTATATATCAAAAATAGAGCACAGCTTTTGGAAAGTGTTTTGCACCCCCTGAGGGTAGTCGCTGTTATTGAGCGCAAACCCACTTCTCACGAGTCCAAAATCATTTATGTATGTTATTACAGGTCTAGAACCCAAATTATCGCCTTATGGTGAGTTATTCTACCTACACTCCCACATTAATTTACATATGCGCAATTTGGGCTAATTTCAAGTTGTCCAACATCTATCAAGCAAACAATTTTTTTTTCACTCTGCGAAGGTAGAAAAAAATCTCGATGTCTCATAAAGCACACCTTATATAGCATCCCCCTACTAAATTGACAGTACTCGACTTAATTTTTTTACCGATCAATCTGCTTGAGGACCCTAGATGACACGAAATTTTCAACATCAATTTTTTTTTATTTTTAACAATTGATTTCGCCCAAAAATTTGCCAACGCCCAAGAACAACTTCTCAATTCTGACCCCCCCCCCCCCACCCACCACCCGGCCTTCTACAACTGCACACGAAATGCCACCCCCTCCCCTCGGACAATTTTAGTAAACCGTAATAGTAGCCGCCGGGTCACCACCAGCTCCCCCTCTCCGCAATAACCTTCTAGTTTCTCTCGTTGCAAATATATCATTAATGAATTTTTTTCCACTTCCATGAATTTTTTTTTATCATGGAAATTTGAGTGATATGACGTCACTTTAGTGAAAATTTGACTAAATGACCGACCGACATTTTCCAAAATTTTTGATTCGGAAAAAAAATTATCTGAAAAAATGGTAACCCCCCCCCCCCTCCCACCCGCCCCTATGCTCCTAACGTGACAATTTTTTGGGCCAAATTTTTGTATTAAATCATTGAATTTAATGTCGCAATCTGCTTCAAAAATTATCCCAAAAAGATGAATGAAATTTCTCACCTCACCAAACTCACTTCACAAAACTGCACAAAGCGCCCTTCAACCAATTTCCGTTTTTTTTGTAAATTCAAACAGTCACCCACTTTTTAGATTATCGATTCGTGGAGCCCGCGACCGAACCCTTTAGACTCGCGGGACGTTATAAAAAAAAAACGTCTAGAGAGCCCAATATTTGTGAGGTTCTCGTACCGCGTGGTGAGCGAAATGACGAGTGGCAGAGGCCGGGGGTTGATTTTGCTCTGGGCCACACGCGAAAGGGGTTTCTGTGATAGAACACAACTAACCACTGCGCCTTACTTTTACTCTTGCCCTACCGCGTCGCTATAACTGGGAAGAGGGGGAGGGGGGGGGGGGGGGGGGGGGGGGGGGAGGGAGGGGTTGTATGTGTGCCGGGCGATCGATAGCCGCGCAGAGGCCGTCCTCCCCTCGCCACCTCCTCCCCCCCCCCCTGCACCGCCGCCAACCGTCAGCATCTACCCTAGAATGTCTGCTTCGGAAATAACACTGACAGAAGCGTAAATGGGCAAATTTTACTACGTTAATAACAACAAATTGAAAATTAAGAATGGTTGTCTTATAAAAAAAGAATTTTGTGATTCCCCACATGGAATTCTGTTTTTGAACTTCCCAGGAGGGGATGGTATAGTTCTCCCTCGAAACTCTAAAATCGATTTGAAAAGCATTCCCAATATTTCGCGATCCGTTGAAGTGTGTGTGTGTGTGTGTGTGTGTGTGTGTGTGTGTGTGTGTGTGTGTGTGTGTGTGTGTGTGTGAGGGTATGGGTGGGTGGCCCTGCGTTTTGGTCCAACCATACATCCATATCATTTCTGGGGATACCATACTGTTTTGCCCCCCCCCCCCCCCCACTAAACGGGTGAAATCGATTTTCCATTAACGCTCCGTGTTTCAAGATATTTTCAATATTTCTGGAGCATTTTAAACAAAATGCCTGCATGGGTATATATGTAGTGCAAATTTCTTCCATTCCTCGCGAATCATTCATCGCGACCAAATTACGATGGCGAGATTCTCTATGAAGCCATGTAAAATTTGCGCGCAACTTACAGCTGTATCATTGCACAAGGCTGTATTATCCCGTAGTATTTATGAAAAAAAAAACGTATGAATAGAAAATTTTCTCCCCTGAAAATGTTCATTAATATTTTTTTTATTAAACTCCCTGATAACGAGATTTGGTACTTTTCAAAAAAATCTCTGAACGAAATAATCTGAGGCAAGAATTGCGAATCGCGAAGCTTCTCATGACTCAAAATTGCCACAGTCACTCAGAAACTGTATTTCGCAGTTCAATTTGGTCACTAATGACATCAGAAAATGAAGACACTCCAAAACGTAAATAATAAAACAACTAAAAAATTAAGACAATTAAATTATTCATCTGAGATCCCACTCCATTCACAGAACAACTGCTGTGATGGGCAAACGTTGAGAATAATGAATTTACTTCCATTGGATGAATTTACATTCATCCAAAATTAGTGACGAGTAATTAATTCTGTTCATAACCGTTCTGCTGTTCTACGGGTATCATACAATTGAAAATATCACAGAATTGACGCATATCCGTTGATGACTTATCAATGGTTACCAATATACCTTTCCGTTGAACTAAACACTTGAAGCGTAAAAGACAGTTGTAAGTTTCATGGTTACTTATTGTTATATATTTATCCTATAGACTGTGAATCGTAATCACCCAACCGAGAGCATTCAATGAAGAAGTTGCATACTGCTCATTTTCTCAAAATACATACAATAATAAACACGCGTCGGCCCTAATAACCTTTTTTTTGTCAACCTTTGCTGAAATACTTAATTTTAAAGTGTATCTTTACGAGGTAAACCGGCCTTTCATGTCGTAGGACCGCCCCCTGACCAATCAGAACGCATACGGTCAAAAAAGTATCCGTAAACTGAATGACTCATAACTTTTGTGGACAGTTGTCGCGTAACCCGCTCTGATTGGCCCGGTCTCGTGCTGCCATTGGTTAACTTTTGAAGTATTTCAAATAGCGCGGGAGTATCTAGGGGCAAACAGCGCCGCCAAACGAGCATGGTGGTAATCATGCGGTTGGCAGTCAGCTGATCGTGAATAACGAGCCTCGTATTGTCAATCGTGCGTAGAAATTAATTAATGAACACAAATGTATAACTAGTGGTGTGCAAATGTGTGCGCCCCATACGGGGCACAAACCAAACTTCTCGATTTAGTATTTTAGCACAGCATAAGCATGCAGCCATGGTCATGAGCAAACTCAACAGTGATATCAATAATTGAACTTGTGACTAATAATTACTACACGCGATCGATTTAGTTTGATTTTTAAGCCGCATAAAAATATTCAACTGGAATTCGTCCGCCTAGTTACCCTCTCTACCTCTGTACGTTCTTAATTATCCCGCTCTTTGACATCCTTCCCGCAATTGTCGACATATTCATTCGCCAAGTATATTCTAGTTCAACTCGCGATATGTTTTAACCTATATTGAAAAAAGTCATACTGAATGTGCATTTTTGTATAAGGAACGACCTTGGTGATATGCATTGTTCCCGTATTTCAAATTGCTCGGACGACCATACCTCCTTAATTATGTAAATTATGGAAAAAAGTCATTCCACGTAAAAGATGTATTTTCATATAAGAAATAGTTTTCTTCAGATAGGTTTCCCGCTAACTTTAATATTTTACCCAGTGGAACCGTATAAACAATTGCAATTGTTAATAACATTGCATATATACTCCACGAATGTCATCCAAAATGCAATCCGCTCGATTCTGAACGGAAATGCTTCGATTGAGACCTTCATCACAGCGCTGTGTTCATTCGTTCACTCACTACAGACATAATTGTTGAGACGGTCATACCTCCTTAATTATGCAAATTTGCCAAAAAAGTCATTCTACATAAAATACGCATTGTTATATAAGGAACAACTTTTCTCATATAAATTTTGCGCTAACTCGAATAGTTTATGCAATAGAACGTGATAAACAATTAAAATTGTTAATAACAATATACATACTACACCAATTTCACCCAAAATCTAATCCCCTCTAAGTTACATGAAAATGCTTCGATTCCAATTTTGACGGTCTCGATAGCTTCATTCGTTCGTGAGAAACATGGATCAAAATTTCGGAAACACACATACATACAGACATACACACACCCACACACACAGGCATCGATTCAAAATTTGTTGGGCATCATTTTGGTATACTTAAAACCCCAGTCACAGGATCAAAGGAAAAATATCGATTTCGGGGTCATTACAAGAACTTCCCGAATAATCGGGAAGTTAAAAAATGTTTCCATCCAATATTCGTCATCTCTCTCCAACAACGAGATTTCCTAGCAAAATGACTGCCCGCTTACTGCGCCATGTTCGTTTTTTTGTTTTGCTGTTTCGGTTTCTGAGTTCGTAGAAATTCTTGAAGAAGTCCCTATTTGAAACGCTCTAAGAGCCCTCGTGACGTCATTAAACGAGTCGTGTTGGTTCTGTTGGTTAGCGTCTATGGACGCCGCCAGCGGTAGTTCCAGGTTCTGCCGGGCAACGCCACGCGCAAAGTATAGAACTCGTTTAACAACGTCTCGAAGTTTTTCAGAGGGTTTTAAATTTGGACATTTTCAAAATTTCATAATTAATTATTGGACCGTCAAAAAATTACTCGTTATTTTTATCTTTTTTAAAATTTTTGCATAAGAGCGTTTTGCCAGATGATTTCGTTAACCATATTTTGACCCGCAGACCTCTTAAATGAACAGCGCACTCCACTTAGACCAAAATATCCACTAAAATAGTTCACGGATTTTCCATAATTTTCCGATCCAAAAATATCAACGTAAAAAAATAATTGCACGCGCCTCGCATGTTTTCCCGTCAATTACTCCTCTTTTCCACAAGTTCATTATCTCATGATAGAATATCTCGTCTACGCCTCCGCATTCGAAATCACCATCCGCTCACTCTCATCCTCCCCACCCCAAATTCGCGAGTTGAGATCAAAAAGTAAATTACCAAACAAGACATGAAAAAAAAAAAAAAAATTAGATACACCCGAGAGTCGAGTGGGAGTTAAATTAATCTGTCGGTTGTTCATTTCAAAGGGCATCGCCACTCTATTCCGGTCGTCTTGCAATTAGTCATTCATTTTCAGCCACTTTTTCTCTCCTCTCTATTGTTGGTTTTTTTGTTCGCGTAAAGCCAGTGTTTAATCGACCACTGGTAGAAAATCGTGAACCCCGGCGATTGGTCATTGTCCAAGACCTTGCCATCATATTTCACGATCAATTGACCGAGTTTCGAGACACATCAATGGAGCTCTTAATCATCAATCGGGACAAATAGGAAACGTGTATCTTATCAATTTTTTTGACTCAAATTAATATCTTATCGAATCGGTTCACTGAAAAACTACTGATGCGACCGAAATGTGAAGGGACTCAATTTTTTTTCCTTTGATAAGGAACTCGGTATTTTTTTTTATTTCAGACTTCAGAATTGGACGTATCAGGAAAGAAACTCTTGTATAATAAATTCAATTCTCTGCGAAGAATGTTGTATGATTGGCCCAGGGTATTAAAACCCCCAGATCCACAATCCGGAAAATATCTGTGAGGCGTAGGTGTCAAGAACTTTACGCCCGCCGGTACGGAAATAGTACATTGTGCAACTAGTGCGTAAAGTAGCACTTTTTCACACGAGTCGTGATTTCAAGCACGAGTGGCCGGCGAAGCCGGCCACCGAGTGTTTGACAATCACACGAGTGCGAAAAAGGTGCTACACGCACGTGTTGCACATACTATTTTTTGCAATAGTCCCTGAAAAATACCCTTTTCGGCAGAGTTTTCTGGTTTCAAAATTTGTATTGCGGAAAATCAATGGGAAAGGCTCCACGGGGTCCAGGGGCGGAGCCCCCGGGGGGGGGGGGGGGGGGGGGGTCCCCCCATTCAAAAAAGAAAAAAAACTTTATTCAAAAAAAATTAATATGAAAACGATACTTAAATAATATTTCTCAAAAACGAGAAACAATTGATCAAAAGTTACTGATAAGAGAGAGCTCTGTTTTGCCGACGATTGAGATGTTTTCAGCAGTAGTGCTGGGTTTAATGAGCAATTTCCCGAAATCGTGCGTAAAGTGATTTTTTACGCACAGTTTTTCCCTTTACGCACACTTTTTACGCACACTCTTCCAAGAATGCGAAAAAGTGCCACTTTACGCACAGAAAACGATGCCGAAAAGGGTACTTTTTCAGGTACGTGTTGCAAAAAGTCATTTCTAAAACGTCTCTTCATTGACTCACTCGCGTGATAGATCTTAAATTTTTACAGATGAAATATGAATGTATATGTAGATGAAATATGAATATATAACCGTCCAACATAAATGACCTTAATTATGTAACTTCAGAAAGAAACTCATATCATAATATTCCTAAGAGAGGAAAAATATTCAGGATACAATTTTCTTCCTATTTCTGATCCATTTCATAACAGAGCGGTATGAACAATCGTAATTATTAATGACCAAAAAATTATTAATCCAATGTTAAACAAGATCTAATCAGAGGTGCGTTACGTGAAGATTATTGAATTACGTCATAAACAATCGCATAATTTTTGCGCGAGAAATCGTTGGAGAAAACTTGGTAATATACATAGACGGTTACACACACACACAACACAGCAACTCACCCACACCCACACACATATGTGTGAAAATATTCTGTTAATAATCTGGAAAAGATTGGATCTGGAATGATTCCAGTAAGTTTTCCGTATGACAAGAAATTCATTTATCATTTTTCTTCCCCAAGAAACGATCTCTCAAGACTATGTAGAGCTACGACAAAATCGGCGAACAATTTCATGCCCGGTTTTTACTAACGAAGGAGAATTGTCAGTCGATCAAAAATTTATGAAGATCTTCTAATGAAAAATACCCCTAAGGTCATCTCCATTGTATCTTGCCTTTGGTCTGAGGTATCATATAGTTATTATAGTTATATATTGTTCCATTCAATAAATCGATTAGTTCGTCAAAATATTAATTATCTTATAAATTGTTAATTATTTATAAAAAAAACTAATACCTGCGTTGGATCTTTTTTCTATGTACCTATGTTATTCTGGGAATTTTTATATTATGGAAATCATTGGAAATCAATGTTATCACAGGGAATCACGTGTGTAATCGATGCAATTACTTTCCCAATTTAAACATGGAAATTGATTATATTCGGCAATCGCTGGGTCACTCAATGAGTGTTAAATTTTTTTTTTTATTTGTTTTCTGAAGGGACATCTCAAGAATATTGTGCTAAGATTTTAGATCGATTGGAGTAAAACTCCCGAAGTTATGGGCATTTTATATTCGATTTTTGGGTGTCCCAAACTTTAAAACGCTCTCCTGAAAAGTTGCTATTTTCAAAGTCGGTGCGCATGGTCCTGCAAAATCTACTGGACGAATCGTTTTGAAATTTTGCACAGTACTTCTTTACTAAATTCCTTAGGTAACGCTGTCGACTTAATTTTTTTTTTTTGAAAATTTATTATTTCTACAACAACAAATAACTTGGTTTTTCGGGCGAAAATCGGAGTTTTTGACATTCAAGTGCCTTTAAAAACCGAACAAAAATTCAAAAAATAAAAACTCGACAGCGCTGCTTGGGGAATTTAGTCCTTTAACTAATGCAATTTGATTTTTTCATTTCAGATGATTGTGTGACCCGCTACTATGTACACCGCAAGCCACCTTTTTTTCGAGGTGCCGCCAGAGGTTGCCTATATCCATATATTTTCCATATATTTTGGATGAAAATTTTCACACATATTGTTTTAATGTTGTATTATCACATGGGGAAACAAAAATTGAACTGAGACCATCCGTATCGCCAATAAAAATTCGTAAAAAACGACCGAATAAACTATGCCCCCCCCCCCCTCTTAAGGAAATTCAACACGTATAGTCAAAACAAAAATTCATGACCCTTTATAGAATTCATTATATTTATCGCCAATAATTTTCAATCAATATTTCAATGCATTAATTAGATGAAGTGATAGCCATAGAAAATTATTATATTGTATTTGATTTTGCGAATCAATATTATATTGTTTAAACAAATTGATGAAAAAAAATTTTCGTCAATCGTCATGAAATTTTTATCATTTTCAAAATTTCCACAAATTTTTATATTTTTAACTCTATTGACAGAAATTTTTATTTTTCCCATAAGAGGCCGTGTTAATTGGGAACTTTGATAATTAATAGCTACAAAACGGTGTTGTGAATCAATCTCAAATTTCATACAGGCATCTGTTACCGCTTCAAAAAAATTATGTCAAAATTTCAAGCAATTCTTATACCTTCGCCAGTATAGGTAGAATATCCTTAACTGAGCCGAAACATGTGACTTGTTACTTACTACGAAGTAACGAGGTAGCAAATTACTTCCAATGATTACAATTTTGTATCGAACAAGTCTTGAAGTGAAGAATCTTTCGTCTTTCTCGTCAATCTATGTGTCCATCTATCGATATGTCTACTCGTTTCATTGATTCTTTCCCGCCATAATTTTGAATCCGTCACCGAAAATGTCAATTGACGACGCAGAAAAGTTCCATAAATCATCTAGTGCGTTCGGGAAAATTTCAGGGTCACTATTAACGTCGAGTGGGGCTTTTGAGACTGGTTACACTATCCAGACCTAGATAACTGCCTAAATAAAATCAGAGTATGAAGCATCAGAATCAAAATCTATCGACAATTCAACATAACAGCACATGTTTTTTTTTTCTTTAGGAATTCAGATGAATGATCTTTAATTACGTGTCATTACGGTGTTACGGAGTGAGCCGAGGATAACACGAACAGAAGTGAATGGAGACTCCTATTGGGCATTGAGATTATGCTAACAGTTGTGCGGAATTCCGAATGAATGTTGCAGTTGTTTTTTTTTTCCTTTTTTCGGTCGTATCGATTTTCAATTCGAATGGGATGAGATAAACTGCTGGACGTGCCAAGTAGAGCATTTTGCCGAACGAACACATGACCTTTTTTTCTGGCAATTTGAATTGCAAATTTTAGGGCTAACTTTACAAAATTGTGGAAAGGGATTTTACTTTCCATAACAATGTTTTTTCATTTGATTTTCCAATTGCAAGAACAGAAAAAAAAAAACAATTCATTTGGTAAAATAAGAGCAGACTTTTCAATTAATTTGTCCAAAGTCCAAAAATATATTGGACTATATATAATAAAAGTTTTAGTATACAGCAAACAAAAGTTTAGTATAAAATTCTTACCTGTGTGAAACAAAATGTTGTCGATATTGTTTTAAACGTTCGGTATGATAATTGACCAATCAGACGATTACGTGAGGAGCCAATGAGATCAATTAATATAAATGACCTATTCCGTCATAATTTTTGCCAATTCAAATGTTCGGACTGCTAAAAAAAAGAAAATAAAAAAGATAATGTTCCTTCTGTAATTTTAAATTTCGAATTTGAAATTTCTCTTACGATATATACTCAAGTGGAAATTTGTGAACAAGTACTTGATTGGGGTCAGGGGAGTGGTGGGGGGGATTGATTCTGTGAATAAAGGTAAGCGTGCGGTAAAATGGGCTAAATGAAATTACTGATTGCATTACTCACCGTAAATCGATTAAATGGCCTGAGTGAATATATCCAGTGTTGCACACACGGCTTCTAACCTCCCACAGCGACCCACAGAGACTATTTGACACAGGCTTGGCACCAACAGCTGTTCATGGCTTCGTGAAAACTCCGCGAGACGTCGGGTTATATCGGCCATTACGAAATTGGCGGGAAAGGTGTAAAATTTGAAATTGTCAACGTCCTTTTTTCTCTTTACGAGTCCGGTGGTGCGTGCTGCGCACGCGCATTTCTATTTCCCGCCACACTGACTTTTCGATTATTTCGATATATATCGATAATTTCTTTCGTCCCATCTTTTTACTGCAGGACGAGTTCGGTGGTGCGTGCTGCGCACGCGCATTTTCTTTTTCCGCCGATCTGACTGGTGTCGCGTCGGTTGCGGTCTTACGCTTTTCGATTATTTCGATATATATCGATAGTTTTCCGTCTCTCCTCTTCACTACAGGTGTACTACCTGTGTATGCAATGAGTATAGAATTTTTTAATTATTTGAAATAGTTATCTTCCACGGTGATTGAAAACTCTCCATAATCACATAGCGAGGTGATCTAAACGGTAACCTCGGCGAGAAAAACTATATTCCCATTTTTTGGACGGAGGCGCTGAATGTAGATTCAACAGAAACAAAAAATGGAGAAATATAGGTCCGTACAGTTGCTAAGAGAGTGGACAAAAAATGAGCGTAAGCCACAGAAAAGGGATCACATTTGTTCAGCCATATTGAAAAATCTGCACCCCGGTAATGTTTTAGGGATAAATATGGTTAAGCTATAACTTAATCTATGGTTTTCTTTTAATTGCAGTTTCACCTTAGTTCCCGGTTGACTCGACCTTTAACCTCTGGTGCCTGGGCTAAACTCTTTAACGAGCTTCAATCACTCCAAGATTAACATCAATTGAATTCTTGTATTATCCAAGCATAGGGTGAATCGTCCCAAAATGCGTAACAATATTCCAGGATTTGTTTTTCAATTATTACAAGCGATTGGATGTTTATACATAATTTAATAAACTAATATAATAAATTAATATATAATTTTATAAATAATTCTTCCATTTTTCCTAAAAACTATGTCTTATAATTTTTGTTCTTACTACCGAATTTTTTAAAACTAAGCAAATAAGATAAAAATTAGACCCTTCATTTTTCCAGAATAATCTGATGGGAAAATTCTATGGAGTTATTAATTTAAAAAATCTCGAATTAAGAAAAATCACTGACATTTGTCGAGTTTTTATTATCAACATAATAGTTTACAGTGAAACAGGTAATATACAATCGAATAGTGCCGTTTCAAACGTGCGGCCCCCGTAAAAGCTTTCCTCTGTTTTTCATCATCACTTATCACTTAGTATACACTTTACATTAGTTTTAAAAAAGACTCCATCAAATCAATTTTATCTTCATTCGTATTAACCGAAATTCGTTATGACATTGTTCCTCCCCTTTACTATGCGTTTTTTTTTTGCTTTAGTCACGATGGAAATTGGATTTTACTCATACAGCATTCAGAGGGTAATATATCCCCTGAGCTGTTGATCAATGTCGGGTTTTAACGATGCGATCATTTGGTCGAATTGCGTTTGGCTCATATCCCTCCGCAAAGCGAGCAGCTGTAAATGCAGAAAATCAGATTAGACACCCATTAATACTTGATGAACACATGAATCAATTACGATTCCTGTTTGCAAAGAAAAACATTAATTTATTTTGTCTTGATTCTGTCTCAAAAGTGCAATTTTAAAAATTCTTTCCACCCCATTTTAGAATTTGATCATCAATTTTTTTTCGCTACGTCAAATGTAGGACAAATATAATTGGATCGTCAAAAAAATTTCCAAAATAATTTATCACACTCACCTGATTTTCCAATGTCTGCCTGAGACACACCTTATGTACGATATCATTTTTCTGCAATTTTTTAAGCTCCGGCCATAACCCATCTCTCCTCTGTTCAGTCTCATCAAAATCTTCGCTCGGCGATCGATTAATATAAACAAGCTCATCAACCTCTGGCCGGGAGCCATCATCATTCCCCATCATATCATTAAGTCTTTCTACAAGATCCTCAATGATCCTTGGAAACTGCTGGAACACCACTGCTGGACTATTGATAGTGAGCAAAGAGCAGAGAGCTAGTCCCACAAGCTTATGATCTGAGCATGATGTCAACTGATTGGTAAGACACGACTCAATAAGCCTCCCAAGAACAGATTCACTATTAGCATTGCCCCCAATCTCATTAGCAATTTCACTAACAGCATGTGAAAACACATCCCTAGCATTCAACAACACCCTCGCAAAAATAGTCAGACAACTATTACAAAGTCTAGAGGATGTAACCTCGTCCCTTCCATATATCATGTCAAAAATCTTCACTAAAAGTGGTTGAATAATATGAGACCCTTCCTCAGGTAGTACCTGAAGTATCAACTCAACAAGCTTCAGCATTAGCCTCAAATCATCCTCCCTAAGATCTCCCATAATTCCCTTGATCGCCTTCACAATATTCGCTCCAACTTCCCCCAAAAAGCTCTCAGGACTCAGCACAATATAATTTTTCATGACGACCACAGCAGGTCCCAAAGTAACCTGATCAAGGCCAGCATCTAAAAGAGCTGGCATATTTCTCAAAAGATCGACAATGGCTGCATTAACCACAGGAGTGTTCTCCAAAAGTGCTCTCCACAAGTCCAATCCATCCTCAAGCAGATATACATGAGCATTTTGATTCATATCGCAACTCAAAGCGATCATTCCAATGATCATTGGCTCCAGGATAACACTCTCAGGTCCCAGAGCTTTTTCATAATGTACCAGTGTCGAGATAATTGCACATCTCAACATATTATGATCCTCGGAAATCTCCCAAAGTGAAGGAAGGTAGTTTGTAAATGCAGCTAAATGTGGTTTTATATGCTCCCCAATTCTCTCCATCATGAATGATATCACATAGAGCACTTGCATCTTGGTATCACACTCAGTCGCTTCCGTGAGAAGATTGAATAAAAGTGAGAAACAGGTTTCTAAATAGGGTGCAAAATCAGCTCTGTCAAACTGCCAATCGTCCAGTGCTCGTTTCAGTGTATCACTAGCTTCAATTCTTACTACGAAATCCTCCTTAGGCTGCATTGCTTCAACCATCATTTTGTACAATTCCTGTCTCAAATTTGCACTAAATTTCACTGGTATCCACTTACCAATCAACCAACACACTCGTCGTTTTACAATTCTGTAGTTGCTAACGCTAACCGCCATTTCCTGCTTCAATGTCGTTGAGAACCAGGAATCAAAGTCAACATCGTCGTAAAGGTCTGATGCTACGAGACCTATTGCATGATAGACTGCATCTTTCAGGAGCATACCGTGGAAATCGTGGGGATCGACTGGCTGGTGACACTGTTGCATGAGTTCTACTAAAATTGACACCATTTGCTTTTGAAATTGAGGGAAGAAGGACGAAAACAGTGTTTCCACGCAAGGACACAAGCTGTACTTCCACGAATCTCTGGAATCATCTACCGCATAATTTTCAGGATCAGTATTCCATAGTTCTAAGTCTGCCTGGGTTAACAGGAAGTACCTGGTAACTAGCCAAGTGGAGATCTCCTTGAGGATTTCCGGTGTGAAGAACTCTTCCTTCAATTGCTCTGCCCTGAAGGCCAAACGATCTTTAGGTCCTTCTGAGTCCTTGGAGATTACCATCTGAAAATATCGGTGGACGAGGTAATCAGGTTTAAGGAGGATATCCTTCATGATATTGAGACACTGAATTACAAATTTTTCGAAGACAAATCGCTGGCCTACTTCGGTGAAGCAGTAGAAGACTGAGAACTCTAGGGAGGGAGGTATTAACTCCACATAACACGTTGGGTGGAACTCCAATGCTCCCAAAACAATCTTTGTCAATTGAATGATGAACTTTTCAATGGATGTGAGTGGCATGTCATTGCAGCTCATTATTCTCCGGCACTCGAGGGCCTCTTTTGCCCGGGGAAATATGGCCTTGAGAAACATCATGGCGTCTTCGGATTTTGAGAGACTGGAAAAGCCATTTACGAGGAGATTTCGGAGGATTCGTAGGAGAAGAAGAGCCTTCTCAAGGGCTTCCAGAATTCGGGGTTGATCAGCACCTTGCGATGTAAGAATGAAGAAGGACTCGGTGTATGTGCTCCAGAGATTTAGAATGAAGTTGAACATGTTTGTGGTGAGCTGGTCGAATGTAAGTTTATCTGCTGGAAGGCGTTTTGAGGCGAGAGTTTTTACCACGCGATGCAGGATGAGGAGGGCACGGTGCTGGGCTATCGAGTTTTGGGAACCTATTGCTTCGAGGAGAGTGGGAATGAGAGAGTTCCACTCACGTGGATAGTCTAGTCGAGCAATTTTACTGATTACAACGGCGAGGTGAGTTGCTAGCTGGTTGACTGGCTCCTCGAAGCTCAGGAGGAGACTCCTGCGGAGGAACTCCTTCTCATCCGCGGCGATGCCGCTGGAAATTTTAAATGAGGTTTTAAAGTCGGAAAGTTGAGGGGGGGGGGGATCGAAATTTTGGGATAGTTTGAATCATATTAACGATGTATAATGGATTATTCGGTATAAATATCGAGGACCAAATACCGAAGTATCCAAAATTCGTTGAGATCAAACAAGCTATGGCTCATTCTCGCAAATACCGTCGAGCTTTTGACCACTATGTTTAAGTATTGAACTGAAAATGTTAGCATCAGTTGCCCATATTTAGAAAAGTATTATCCTGAATTTTCAAGTATTTAAGGATATTCAACACGTATAGTCAACTCATTACATTTATCGCCAATAATTTTCAATTAATATTTCAATGCGTTAATTAGTTGAAGTGATAGCCATAGAAATTTATTATATTGTATCTGATTTTGCGAATCAATATTATATTGTTTAAACAAATTAATGAAAAAAAATTTTAGCCAATCGTCATGAAATTTTTACCATCGTTTTAGATCTGCTACAATAGTACATTTTCAAAATTTTAACAAATTTTTATATTTTGAACTGTATTTACAGAAATTTGTATTTTTCCCATAAGAGGCCGTGTTAATTGAGAACTTTGATAATTCATAACTACAAAACGGGGTTGTGAATCAATCTCAAATTTCATACAGGCATCTGTGACCGCTCCAAAAACATTATGTCAAAATTTCAAGCAATTCTTATATCTTCGCCAATATAGGTGGAATTTCCTTAAGTCTAAGTATAGCTACACTGAGAAAAAAAATTACTAGCATTCAGCAATTGGATGCTTTTGCGACCAAAATGCATTCATCCAATCGCATGTTTACTCAAATCAAGACAATTCATTTTTCATTTGAGAAAATTGTCTTGATTTGAGAAAACTTGCAATTGGATGAATGCATTTTGGTTGCAAAACGATTCATTTGCTGAATGCTAGTAATTTTTTTCCTCAGTGTAGGGAATCGCAATTCGTTTTGTTCACCAATTTTTTTTTAATTAATTCTCACAAGTATAATTTAGACTTAAATACTTAGGAAAAATTAGGATAATACTTCTCTAAATATGGGTAACCGATGGAAAAATTTTAAGTTCCATACTAAAACATAGAGGTCAAAACCTCGACGGTATTTGGGAGAATGAGCAATATATAGTTCATATTGTCATCCTTTTTTCACTTCTGTGGAAGTGTCAGTCTATGTCCTCGCATTGAATTTTTTTCTGGAAATTTTCGGGGTTTATAGAGAAGGGATCCTTACTTTGGAGCATTGTTCCGCCAATATCTGTCCACTCCATTTTTGAAACATAGGACTGCCATCCATCTCACGTTCACAGCTACCGAATAATCCGAAAATACATTCTGAAAATCACGAACATCATATAATATTTTTATTTTCGTTTTTCCTGGTTTATTTTGCTAAAGAATTGTCGAATTTAGCTATGGATCAAATTTTCTGAATATCAGGTTGATAAATATAAATATAAATATGGAAAATTTTCAAACGTTGTACAAAATTTAAATGGAGTTATAAAGATTTTTAAAGTTTATGGCAGTTTTGATATTGTAGAATTGTCTCAATTTTTTATAGAACTCCTGGTAATGTGGAGCAATAGGAAATCACTCACATAAAGAGCTGTGTAAAATCCTCGCTGCTTTTCCCATTCACTGAGCATCTGCTCAGCCGGTTTGAAGACATTCTGGTCCTGACTGCTCGCCTGCTGAAGCACTTCAATTACAGACGAATTCATGGCTCTCCTGGCAAATTATCAATCAAGTATTCTGGCATCGAATGGGAATTATCTCCGACCCGGTCAAGTTTTCATCTCAATGATTGATCAATTAAAAACAAGAAACCCCTGAAAGAATTGTGTAAATATTATTAAAAATTGAAAATTAGTTTAAAAAGAAATTAAAATAAATACATGAAATTTTGAACAGTTCATTAAAAGATGGTGTCTAAAATTAATGTTCGTGAAATTTCAATGCTCCTAGTAGGAGAGGTGGCTAGGCTTTGTCGTCCCTAGCAACTAAGTTGTTTAAAGCGCTAAATTCAAGGATAGACAAATACGCAAGTGAGTAAAATAAAATGATTGGTCGTAACATATGTTTTAATATTTTTCCAAATTTGTTTTAATTTTTTCCAAAAAAAATTCTAAATAAGTCCAAATTTATCTCAGATAAAAAAAAATTGTATTATTTTCCTCTGGCTCTTTCACGAAACTTTTCACTTTTGAAAGCAATTAATAACTCTCATTATAATTCGATAGACAAAAATGAAAAAAAATCTTGAAAAACCTTTTGATAAAAAACAATTGCGCACATGAAAAAAAAAACATATTTATTATTCTTATAACAGACGGAATGAACCAGTTATTTAACTTAAATGCTTGTATTGTATTAGAGTTTCAGTTTTGAAATAGGAATGTTTCAAATTCTGAAATTGAAAGAAAAAATGCAAACACCAAAAGATGGGAGAGAATATTGAAAGAAAAAACTTTGTCTGCAGTGAAATTATTCGAAATTCAAGGTCAATTTAGTTGGAATCGATCAATAATATTCTGTTTGCATTGGGTAATGTTATATTATCAATAAATATTGTTATGGCGAACGTCGGAATAATTTCCTAACCTCTAACATCACGAGTGTGCTGATAAGCTCCGATTACCTTTCACAGTGGACTTTCAATCGAATTGGCGTTACATCAAAGTTCAGATTGGGTTATCTATGTATATTAATCGATACATAAAAAATTGGGCACAGACACAGGGAGAAATTTATTTTCACGATCGTCCGATTATTATATTGGAGCGGTCAAATACGCCCGAACTTGGACTGGTTGTAAAACGCAGTCGTGCAATACTCCGGCGTGTGCGTCAGTGTGCGTATGAGGCTGTTGGGTTTTTGGAGGCCACTTTCAATAACCCGGTAACTGCGTATATTCGCAATCTTTGGCGGAATTCTTTAAAATACATTCAGAAATTTTTGGTATTTTGTCTCTCCTTGATAAACTTTTGACAACAAAAATTGCTGTTACTAATTTAATAACAATATTTATCAATGTAGATTTATAAAAAAAAATCGAATTTTTTGGGTTTTTCAATTTTTGGAAGAAAAAAATGACTTTTTTCGGGGATTTTTGGGCATTTTGTTTTTTTTTTAATTTCCTGTAGAATTGATATAAGGGAATGATGCGTAACATTTTTTGTACTTTCAAAGTTGAGCGCTTTGGGTGAAGTTTGCGGATTTTTTCATGGATTTTTGGATTTTTTCATTTTTTTTTTTTTATTATTTTCAAAATTTTATTTTATTTGTTGTTGAACTTCCGATTTTTTCATGCGAATACGATTTTGAAGACATCGCGCGCTTCTACATGTACGCATGCGTATGGCCGCCGTTTTTGAGAAAAATTTTTACAATGGATTTCGAAATCTCAGAAATTAGATATTCTGTATTTTCGGAATTTTTCAAACTTACCGTATTTTGCCATTTAAGTTTTGAGATTTCACCATTGTGTTTGTGGAAATTTCGAAATTGTCAACTTTCTTGGTTGGATTCCGGAAATTTTGGTGCTTTTTATTTTCTCGCGCGCAGTAATTGAACTGTCCAAAATATTTTTAGAACTCCCCGTTTTTTTGAAATTGCAAAGTTTTGCAGTCATTTTTTGATAGTTTATCGAGATTTACACTTAAAATTGCAATTTTTAATACAAAATTCACTTGACCGAACTTTGGCGTTTTCATATGCGGCCTATATAGCGGTTTTCGCGGGAATTTTCAATAACCCCAGTAACCGCGGAAGTGCGCTTGCGCACTTTCCGCGGGAATTTTTCGGATCACATCTAAAAAGTTGATAACGATTCAAAGATTTCCGCACGAAATATTACAATTGTCTCTTAAGAAAGAGTGTGATGTGATGAAGACCATCCAAACGGCTTCTAAGCATGTGAACTTCCGCAACTCAACTTTTCTATACCACGCCAATGGAGCTTCAATATAAATTTCCGTTCATACGTTACTTCCCAATCAATTCATTAAAAATAATTAATAGCAGATTGCAATATTTTGTTAATTCGGAAAGAATTGGAATATACGTAAAATGGTGTGTTAATTTTTTTTTTCTCTGCTCTTCGCCATGTATAATTTTTTGGTTTGCTTTGGTTTGCCGGCTGCTAAGTCCTTTCGCGGGCTTTTCCACTCCTATGTAGCGAATACAAATGAGTAAAGAATGGCCCACATAATCTATTTTTCATAAAAAAAAAATTGACAGCTCAATAATTATATATAAATTTTTGAAAATATCCACATTCAAAAGACTGAAGTGTGTAGAGTCCCTCGTGATATCGATAAACGAGTTTTTCACTTACCACGTGACGCTGCCCGGCAACCTATATAGTACTGCTGGTGTGCTGCTGGCGCTAACCAATAGAACAAGCACTCCTCGTTTAATGACGTCATGAGGGCTAGTAAGGCTTGCAGTTTCAAATTTGCACTTTTCAAAAATTCATAATTACTGAGCCAACCAATATCTTGCAGAATGAAGAACAAATTATTTGCAGTGCCTGTCTGTCATGTACGTCTTTGGAGAAGATTTCCAAAGATCCTTTGAGGTTTTAAAATCGGGAAAATTTGCAAAGCTAAAGAGTATCGAAATGGAAAGAGTGGATTGTACCGTGTCTTATAGGAGTCACACGAAAAATCGCGATTTATAATTTTGTAGGCACCGGCTCTAAAACCACACACACACACATGCACGCATATCCAAATCTCCACACAGAGTTCTACATTTTATCTAAAAAGTGTCAGGAGGTCATGAAACACAAAAAAAAAAGAATTGAATTTGAAAAAAAACACACACACACACACACATATCCAGGACGGCGGCACAGTGGGCTGTTTCCGGGGATAAATAACTCTCCCGCTCGAGAAATTAAGGTGAACGATAAAGATTCATTCTACTGCAATTCAAATTTTTGAATTTGCCCGCCCGAATTCCCTACTTCCGGCCTCACCGCACCCTACAGGTGGATCATCGAAGCCAAGCTCTTTCTTTTTCATGGCTCGTGGCACTGTTTAGATCGTGTCGCGATGAAGGTACGAATCTCTCAAAAATTCTTCAATCCCAAAGCTGTGAATTGCGAAAAATATTTGATACGAAAGAGAAAATCCCACGGATTAATCACATGTGAATATTCTTCATTTAATTATTATAACGGATACAAAAACTTGCGATCAAAAAGTCGAGTGTCAACGGCCGCTTCTTGGACACATGATTCTGTGACAGGAAAAATTTTACGTGAAATAATTTCATTTTCTTCATTCCATGAATTCAATCAAGTGTTAATTACTGTAAAAAAAATGAGACAATTTTTTTAGTGGAATTTATGTGATAAACAATCCGTGGGATTCCTAACCTCTAAATTTCAAGCGTGTGGTTTTAGTTTTAGTTAAAAAGTGCATTTTGTGGAGAAAAGTCCAATGTGCTTGTGATTTTACCGGGAATATTCAATTTTCATTTTATGGAATTTCATATTAATTAAAAACAACTTTCATAAACTTTTTTTTTCAACAATTTCTTTCCAACGTTTTGAATGAAATCGTTTAAAAAATGTGAAAACCAAAGTCTCACAAAATATCTGATTTTTGCAGCAAAAAGAATATTATTATTATTATGAAGAATAGATGTTGATTGCAGGACAAAATTTCCCTCAAAAGTCGCATCAAACATTGACCAAAATTTTGGAAAATGTGCCTATAGATATTTTGAGAAACTTTTTAAACAGATATTTTGGGTTCATTAGAAAATTAGTCCAAATTGTGTGAAACAAAAAAATTAGAGTGTTATATTTTCGAAGAGGAGTCGCAGAAAATTTTCAGATTGCTTTGATTTATGTGAAAAATATATGAAAAAAAAAAAAAAAAAAAAAAAAAAAAATTATATGAAATTTAAAAAAATAGTTATAGTGTGTCTGTCAAAATCGATAATTTTGGGAATTTTTGAAAATTGTGAGAAATTCACAAGTTTTTTGGAGCACAAGACTTTTCCCCACGTGCGAATAAAAAATGGGGATAATAGAAATTTTTTTAACAAATGTTCTATAAGCAAGATATTCGCAATTTTTTGTAACGACTAATTCATGAGTATCAATTTGCAATTATTTCAGTTAAACGTGTCATACCCGGCGACAGGATGCCAGAAGCTCATCGAGATTACCGATGAGCACAAACTCAGGGTCTTCTACGAGAAGCGCATGGGCGCTGAAGTAGAAGCCGATTCACTGGGTGATGAATGGAAGGGCTATGTTGTCCGTGTGGCTGGTGGAAATGACAAACAGGGCTTCCCCATGAAACAGGGTGTCCTCACCAACAGTAAGACGAGAATAAATGAATTAAAAAAATTAATATCTAAATAATCCGAAAAATTAAAATTGCAATGCCAACTGTAAATCAGATTTTTTTTTAGTTCACTATTCTATTTTAATGTTTTTTTTTCAATTTCCAACATTTTTTTGATGTTTGCAATATTTTTTCATTTTTTTTTTTTTTTTTTTAAAGTTATGTAATCACAAACAATTTCATAACATTTACAAAAGAGAAATGTAAAATTTCCTGGTGCAATTTTTTGTTGCATTTTACATATAGACTTCCCTTGCAGCAGAATTTGATAACAAAATTAATTTCGTCTCATTTTATCTCAGGAACTTAGTGGAAGAAAAAAAAGATTATCTCAGGAAGCGAAAAAAAAATTGGAAGAAATTTTTCATTTTAATTCATTCGTTAAGTTGTTATAAAAATAAATTTAAAAATAAATTTGTCAAACATTCTGAAGAGGAAAGTACCATGCACACAGGCAGTGTCCAAGTGTTTGATATTATCTTGGAGACGTTCATGTTCATGGAATATCAAATTGCGTTTATAGATTTGGAGAATTATGTTCAACTGTACATTATTTCTTCAGTGTACGAACTCGACAACTTTCATTTGCCATCCATTTTTTCAATTTTTTTTTTTAACAATTCGAATCATTGTTTAATTGTTCAAAATTAATTTATCGCTAAATCCATTTGTTTTCTTCTTCTAGGCCGTGTACGTCTGCTGCTGTCCAAGGGCCACTCGTGCTACCGACCACGTCGTACTGGTGAACGCAAGCGTAAATCAGTTCGTGGTTGCATCGTTGATGCCAATCTCTCAGTTTTGGCTCTGATTGTTGTCAAGAAAGGAGAACAGGTTTGTTTATAATTATCTAACTTAATCACTACTTATAGTTTTTTTTTTCATTTTTTTTCTCTCTTTTCATTGAGAATTTGTTAAATTTTGCAGAAGAAAAAAACTTTTGATTTCTGATAATTTTTCATTCGAATTTTGGTTTTTCCTGAATCCAAATTTTCAATCGCAATTTATTGCAATTTCCTACTTTTTCATTTTGCCTTTTCTTCGATTATATTCAAGATAAAATTAATAAAAAAAAGTCCATTCTTAAGTTCTTAAAAAAATGTCAATAATTGTATTTTTCCTTTCCATGCACACAGGCAGTGTCCAAGTGTGTGTATTTATCTTGGAGACGTTCATGTTCATGGGAAATTAATTTGAGTTTATTGATTTGGAGAGTAATGCCGATTTATGGATTATTTCTTCAGTGTACGAACTCTACAATGTTTTCTTACTCCCAGATTTCTCATTCACATTCTGCATGAGTCATTTACATTATTGTCATCACTTTCTCCACTTCAAATTTTTGTTGATTTTACTGTTCAAAAAGGAAATTATTTAAGAATTGTTTTAAAAAAAATGGTACTTAAATTTTAAATTCATTATCATAATTTTATTTAGTGTCGTCAGAAAAATTGAGAAACAAATGAAAAATTGAGGATCAAAATAAATTCTGAGACAACTTTAGAAGAAATCGGTAGCATTGAATATTGTGTTCTCATTCATTTTGATATTGCAGGAAATTCCTGGACTCACAGACAAGAATCTGCCACGTCGGTTGGGGCCCAAGCGAGCTGGACGCATTCGCAAGCTCTTCAACTTGACCGCAGAAGATGATCTTCGTGAGTTCGTCGTTAAGCGCCCAGTCCAGAAGGAAGGCAAGAAGGAGCGCTTCAAGGCACCCAAAATCCAACGTCTCATCACACCAATCACCCTCCAGGTAATTGCAGTTACTCCTAACTTGTGTGAAACAAGTCTAGACTCAACATCTCAATCAGTTTTATGATTTATATCCCAATTTGGGATAGTCTTAATATTTTCAATTTTGCTTTTTATTTTATTTTTTTATTTTAATTTTGCACTTCTGTTCACATGATCAAATATCGATTCACTCAATGTTCAATATTAAATTTTGGAAACTCGGAAAATTTTGAAAATTAGAGACAAGTGCGAAATAATAATAAAAACAAAAGATTGGAAAATTTTTCATCAATTTATAAACTATAAAATTTGCAAATTTGTTTCGAGTTTGTTTAATTTTTCACACAATTTGGTACGATTTTTCACCACTGTCGTTTGTTTTCTGCAGCGCAAGAGACATAGGGTAGCTCTGAAGAAGAGGCGTTGCCTGGCCCGCAAGGAGCAAGCAGCTGAGTATGCCAAGCTTTTGGCCCAGAGGCAGAAGGAGGCTAAAGTAAGGCGTGCAGAGGAAGTCAAACGAAAGCGCAGTGCATCAATGCGCGACTCCAAATCCTCGAGTCAATCAGCACCCCACGCAAAATAAACAATTGCGAACATGTATTAAGATCAATAATAACGCTCGTACATTGATAAACAATTTTTTTTTCATTGTGTTCTATTTCAGAATTCATTCCTTTTAATATCCTTGGATTCCAATTTTTTTCATTTTTTTTTTTTTTTTTTTTTCAACAATTTTGTTGATGGTATTGGAAATTTACCAATTAAAAAAAAGGACCCGCAAGGTTAAAAAAAAAAATTTTGTATAAAACTAATTATTAACTAGATAATAATCTTTTTCGATGTCGGCTTAATGGTATCCATAAGATCCAGTCGAAACATACATACACACATTGTGGAAAAAAGTTGAATATCGATGGGAAAATTGGCCAATTTCACTCAATTCTAATCTGTCAAAATCCCCCATAGTGCAGCCATGTAACCCCCATCCTCGCGTCTTGCTCTCCAAAAAATGTGTTCCTCATGGTTGCCCTCCGCCTCGCGCTCCCCCGACTCGCCCTTCGAGATTCCATCGCTTCTCCATTCATTTACTCAAAATCGCCGACGTCTTCCGGGCCCACCGAAATTTCGCGACGACATTGGTCCAGGGAGGAGCCTCTCCAGCATCGTAAGTCATCTCAGCACAAGGTATTCCCAATAAAAATAGAAATTATAAGCAAAATAGTGGTACGACCAAAACGTTTACGTTTTCTCGGAAACTGATCTTACGATTCGATTATTTTTTTTTTCACTCGTTGCGTCTCCGTGTAACTTAGAGCTGATTAGATTTTTGATCGAATCCATCGAGTAGTTCCCCTGTTTTTGCGAAATTCATGTTGAACAAAAATCGAAAATAGTGATAATGACCGTTCATTCACATAAAAGTGTTGTAATCCAGGTACTCAATGTCACAGTTGAAAGATATTAGCATATTTTATAACTGATTAAATTTTGAATAAAAGTGGTCCAGTACTTCTATTGTTATTAACAATGTCAATTGGTTATAATGTTCTGCTCCATAAACTATTGGAGTTAGCGCAAAATTCATAGAAGAAAAGTTCTTTGCCATATAAAAATACGTATTTTATGTAGAGTGCCTTTTTTCCATAATTTGCATAATTAAGGAGGTATAGCAGTCTCCATTAACAAAAAATTCATTACAATTTATCAAATACGACCTCAAAATAAATCTCTGGCAACGCTTCCTCAATGCTTTTCAATCAATGATTATGAATCCCATGGTAGAAAGGAGAGACGAAAGAAACTATCGCTATATATCGAAATTATCGAAAAGCGTAAGACCAAAACCGACGCGACACCGGTCAGTGCGACGGAAAAAGGAAATGCGCATGCGCAGCGCGCCCCACAGGATTCGCACTATGAAATACGTGAATTTCAAGCCGTATCCTCCAAATTAGAGACGCATGTCCCTCTGCTCGTTGACGTGGGGAGAGTTACGGAAAGTCCACTGTGGGATTGTAGTATATCATAAAAAAACATAACCATTATTGTGACTCCTGTTTAGCACATCGGCAGATCGTGATGTGACTTCTCCGGCGTCGAAGCACAGCCTCGTAAATCCGAAGATTGCTGAAACTTTGAGTGAAACCTCAAAAACGGAATCGGCCATTGCCTCAGCTTCCTTGGGACGGCGGCAGAGAGTAGATTTGCTCATTTCCCAAGCCTTATGGCACTCCGTCAGCTGCGCACCACAAGATTCCCACTCTAATAGGTCGACGATTTATACGAAAAACTTACTCCCGACCTCGGGGAGGGTGCAGGAGCGATCGGCAAATCAAGTAACAATGATTGCAATCAATTTTTTCAATTCTGTTTTGTCACACACATACACGCAGTCGGTGAACGCATACACACACATCTCATCTTATCAATGGCTGTTACGTTAAATCCACTTTCCTTTCTATGCACTTCTCCACAGATCCCTTCTGCGCAGGCGCGCAGTAACTGGGAATCCCCTGCTTCAGTTCCAGCCACTGAAAATCCCTTACCGCAGTCAGTCCCACAGTTAAATCTCACACCAGTCATCACATCTCAGACTTCCGATTCCCAATTGCGACAAGAAGATTCCACAATTTTCAACCGACGAAATTTTTTCCTCCAGAATGATCATTTCCAGAACTCCTCCGAGTGCCGAGGTCTCGAGGAAATTCCTGGGCTCTTGAACAAATCTACGGAAGAAGTGAAAAATTTCATTGAAAAATCGGATGTTATTGAATACTTCAATGAAAAATCTTCGAGTGGGAAAACGGAATCCCCAATTATAGCTACGAATAATAATAGTTCCAATGTTGTTCATAATGGAGTAAGATTGGAGAGGAAAAATCGCCTCGGGCAGAAACGAGTGAGGTCCGCTCAGACATTAAGAAATCGCAAAATAAAAAGGATTTCTTCTTCAAATTTATTAAATTCAGATGACAATAAAGCAAACGTGGAGGTGTCGTCGTCTGATACAGAAATAATTATCAAAGAGAGTCCACGTGAGTCACGTGAAGCAGAAATCCACACGTCAAGTAATATAACATTATAACAAATGACATCTTCTACTATTAACCTTGATCACAGTTCATATTTCATGTGTCATACAGGTCCTCACTCACCCACCCTCACCCATTATGGCATCCGCGCACCTACCCACTTATATTCACCCAGCCACCCACTCACCCACCCACCCACTCACCCACCCACTCATTCACTCACTCACTCCCTCACCCACTCACCCACTTACTCACCCACCAACTCACCCATCCACCCACTCACTCACCCACCCACCCACGCATTCAGCCACCTACTCACCCACGCATTCAGCCATCCACCCACCCACCCATTCCGCCACCTACTCACCCACTCACTTACCCACTTAGCCATTAACCCACCTACACACCCACTCAGCCGCCCATACCCACCGACCTACATTCACCCGATCATTCACACACACCCATTCACCCACCCACACCCCCCCCCCCCCCTTCCCAACACACCATTTATTATTGAAATATTACTCGAATATTATCCATATTATACGTAGATCCATATCCTCAAGCAATGAAGGAGCAGAGGCCAATAGCCGAGGAAAAAATTGTTGACACCCGCGAAGCTACCCCAAGAAATTCCACCGAGATATTTCCACTAAAGTCACAAGAGCAAATTTCGGATCTCCAACGCTCACGATTAGAGTGTATCAAGAGGAGATTCACATTTGGATTACAGCGGCAGGCTACTGCGAAGCCATCGCGAACTGCTATTCCCTCGACTGCAAGGTCTCGCGCACTTTTTCAACCTCTTGCTGGCATTCAAGAGCCGGAAGACATGAAAAAGAGAACCAGGAAAGGGATGGACAGATCCAGAGCACTCGTCGACACTTCTAGGAGAAAATTGGAGCTAGAAAAAAAACTTTCGGGGAGTGAAAATTCGGATAAGTCACCTACTGAATCTCAAGTTCCTCAGAAGAACTGTCAATTCACCAAATTGGAGGAAGAAAAGCCAAGGAAGTCTTTCTTGAGATCTAAAACATTCATTTCAACGCATGAAGCCACAAAATCAGAAAATAAATTTCCACGTCTGAAGAAAAATTCTGAAGTTTCGATAAATGAACGGAAAATTGTTAGCGAAAATCAGGAAAAATCTAGGAAGCACTTGCAGTCCATGCGGATGCTGAAGAAAATTCTCGCTTTAGATGACACTTCCAAGAAAAAAGGCTCCAAAATTCCGACAATCACATCCTCCAAGAATACCCTAAAATCGTCGAAGACATTGATGGAAAAACTGGCGAACATTTCGGATTCCTCATTAGCATCTACTGTCAGTTCGAAGCCATCTAAAATTTCTCAAATTCCTACAAAAATGTCCAAGAACCTCCAACAGCTAGTAGCCGCAAGCGCGAAACTTCCAGGATCCTCAAAAAGTCTTCAGACAGTTGGCGAAGTCAGAGAAAAATCCACTACATCCACAGAAACTGAATTCATTAACTTTTCAGTCGATGCAGGAGTGTCTTGTAATGACCTCAATACCAAAGTCGGAGGGAGCGATACAGTTGATACGGAATCGATTGCTATGGAGACCTGCGGTTCAGACCTCACTTCCGGCCCTCCAGCGGAACCGAGCTGCGGTGAATTTGTGAGGAATGATGAAGTGAAAATCGTGGAGACTCAGACGTGTGGACTTCTAGGGTACGCAGCAAAAATGTGCAAACAATTCTACAGGTGGCTAAAAATGCTCAATGTTGTCTGTACAGGTTGTTTCAAAACTCCTCTCAATCGTAAAAAAATGTAGAGTCCTACATAATTGTCGAGACTAGAATCATACGCGATGCAAATCGTCATTGACGATGACGCGTTGATGTGTGTAGTGGAGGACTGCACTTTTCATAGCTCTCCAGTTTGCGGGCTGCAGTTTCCGCGTACGTGGAGTTACAGATTCCCCCTCCACGCTCGCACTAGGCGGGCCCACAGAAATAAGTCGACATGACAATGACAAATCTATTTATAATATTCATAGACCCTCATAAAACCAACGATTTATTCAACTTTTAGACAAAATGTAACGAAACGGCCGTACCCCTTAAGCGCTATTCGTAACGTCACGCGTAGTGGGGACGCGTCCCCCTCCACTCGCTGGCGCTGCTAGAGCTATGGAAAGTTGACTGTATTCATTGTGTAAGTCCGATGTTTGCAAGCTCATGGTAGACTTCCGTCGTTGATTAGCATTTAAAGTCCATACAACAAAAATAATAGGAACTTCACAGAGTGAACTAACCGGAAGTCGATGCAATAATCCTTGAATTTTCAGTTCTAGAGAAGAAAAACGAGATTGTTCGGTAGAGCCAAGGTGGCCGTATAAAGAAATAAATACAGAGAGAAGGGACATGATAGATTTCTCAACTGGGAAAGATCAGTTAGAGATGCAGAACTTCTGCTGCAATGCCCAGTTAACGAATACCGAAGTTTTCCTGTTGACGCCGATAAATTATGTAATGAAGAAGGACGCAACAAATCAGGTGTGTATGTCTGATTTTTCATAATTGATATTTAACAGAAGATATTTCCTTAATATGTCGTGAGACTTGAAGCACTGGTAAATTTTCAGAATAGTTGCACTTCTATAAAATTGTAAAGATTGTGAAACTTTTCATGGATTTTCATAGTATTTCCGGTATTAGAATGGGATGGAACCTAGTGTTAAAAAAAATTTATAAAATGAGAAAATAAAATTTCAAATTGAAAATTTAAAAACAAAATTTAATACTACGTTGGTTCATTGGAGTCAAAGAATTCTAAAACAAAAAAAAAATGCCCCCAAACTTTTGACCGCTAACGTATGACACGTATCACAAAATTTGTGCAATTCTCTTTCGAATTCAGGTGGACGCTGTGACGACTCTAATCATTGACGGGAGTCCACGGGAGAATGTCAATTCAATATCTGGTGATGTTATGACTTCTAAACAGTGCCTGATAGAGTCGGTCGAGTGGCTGCCCGATGAGCTTACACGGAATGAAGAAGAAGCGGAAAGGATGCCAGGGGGAGTCGTCCGAGCGTTCGAAATTGCTGAGGAGAGGGCCAGAGATGTGTTCAGGTGAATCCTGGTATTAAAGTTAGTTACAGGTAGTTATGTAGCTACTTCCATGCCGCAATATATAATGTAATAATAACAATAATAAGAACAAGTGAGAGTAATATCACCACGAAAGAGAAGGAAAAACGACTCGAATATCCTCTCTCCTGCTGTCATCATTGGCTCCCTTCGTCTACTTAGACAACACGATTCTGTATAGTCGGAGGGAGTGCTATTGTAGAGCCATTAGAAATAAGTTTGGATCGCTTTGCTTATTGGGTGGCCTCCGAGGTACCATACCCATGCATGCGCGCAATCTTCCGAATCTCACTCAGATCAAGACCCATTTGAGGCTCTGGCTCCCATCCTTAGACATCTGATGATCCTCCCGCATCTAGCAGCGTCTTCGGATTGTGCAATGATCATAATTATTACCAGTATTGAGTTTCTGATCTCCTCTCTTTTTCTTCTGCATTGTCACAGCCCCATTCATTCATCCTGATCTACATCTTACTCTGTTCTCCGCTTTAAGTAATGCTTATCATCTCAATAATGCGCAACCTAACCTATTCGTGCATTCGCTGTCGATCACATATGTTTTACTCATTCAGTTATTTACTCATGTATATTTCATTATTTTATTTTATTTTCTGTTATAATTTTCTATGTATTCTAATCACGTATTCTGTTTGTTTAACTTAAATCTAAACAATAAACTGCATTATCTATCGATCTATCGGAGGCAATGTCGCAACCCTCGAACACCGCTCAGTGGTCACTTTTCAATATCTAAGATAATAATAATTTGTTTAGGGCCGTGGAGATCTATCACGAGACCTTGCGGCAAAACCGCGCATTTTGTGGAAGAAGAGAGAACATTGAGACGAACCCCATCTCACTGGGCGTAGAGAATGAAGAAAAAACTGTGGATCCCGGGAGAAACCTGCACGACGCTGATACCAGAATTGAGTTGCTGGTAGATGTCAGGCTAGTGCTAGAAGGTATACTGAAGACAGTGGAACGAAGAGTCACTCGGAAGAAGATGAAGAGACAGGAGAATAATTTTGGAGTATTAAGCTTGGAGCTTCTAATGCACAGGGGCAACATTCTACCAATTGTTTATGGCGCACTGTGCTCCCTCGTTTTCTGGTCTCTGCAGTTCTCTATGAGCTGTGATTTATTGTAATTATCGTCGTTGTTTAAGAACTGAGTGATAGAAATGAAGGGACGACTATCGAAATACGTAAATGACTTTTCTCCATGAGTTCTCTACCAAAACATGGTTCTCCTCAAACATGAGTATCATTCTTAAGCCTTTTGTATTAACACAGTTACGACGTTGAATGAGTTGAACGAGATTGGAGCAAGATGTGCGATCGAAAACCGTGATATCAAACGAGCCAGTTCATCTGGAAGCCGCCATTTTGGTCCAATTCCGCAGTTCCGCGTAATCTAACGCTGCACATGTTAGTCACGTGTCATGTCACGTGGCCTATTTAGGTGACAGTGACTTAACCTTCATCACATCCCGCACATTGTTAGCGCAAAATTATCCTCCTAGCAGCGGAGATGACGTCACTAGACGATAGAAAAAAATTCGTAACTTGCAAGTTTTAGTCTAGATCGAATTTAGTGCTTAGAAAACTCTTTTAGTCTTAAAATAAAAACTCCAAGAAAATCCTGGTGGGCATAGCCAACGTTTTGTGTGCTATATATGCACTCCTAATCAGGTTCAATTGAGTTATCTGTAAAATCATTTGATATTTGACTATTATAAAATCAGAACTATTTTTAACATTTGTTTCTCTAATATTTAGTAGTCTTTTTTTATTATCTTGTTACTTGCTGCATTTTATTTTTATTTATTCTTCAACCCCTCAAGTACGGCGCTCATACCGCGCGATGTGTCCGCATCGGCCGGCGGCCTCTCGTTGACTCGAATGCGCTCTTCAATACACAATAAATACATAACATCAGAAAATTATGAAGTAAAATTCAATGATGATCTTGACCCGTCACCAAAAAGTTGTTTAAAGTACCGTATTTTTCTACTCATATTTTTCTAGAATTTTTAAGACCTATATTAATTGAATACTCCAACTGGTTACCGAGATCGGCGATTGTCAGAATTTCTTAAATAATAAATCAGTGATTCATTAAATCTAAATTTGATTCACGTCATCTGACAGATAGATAGATATAAGATGAGGAGTTTATTGTTTAGAAATTTAAACTAAAGTATACATAGGAGTTAAGAAAAAGACCAGAGAAAAATTCAAAAGTATAAAAAGAGGATTAGCGAGATACAGGTGTGAAGTGAGTATAGATAGAAATACATAGGCGAAATAAGCTGATAGTCAGACAAGCAAGCAAGCACTTTCACAGTATAATTGACAGTCATCAAGCGAACTTACAAAGTATGTTCGGTAAAAATTTACGAATTTTTTATGAAAATTTTCCTGATAAACGAGCGGTTTGAATGCATCCGACATGAAATTTAGTTCCGTAATGTTGATGTATTAGAAAAAAATATCAAAAATGATTTGAAAAAAAAATCGAGTTGCATTGTATTGACAAACTCATGTACTTCATGGGATAATTTTCAGAATTCCGATATCTATCATAGTAAGAGAGAAAATTAATTTTTATGAATCACGGGAAGGGCCTATATGACATATAGATCCGGTCTATAGGACTCTGGGCTCTACATGAGGTATAGACGCCGTACTTGAGGTATTAAATATGGTCTTGTTGGCACAATTTTTTTTTGTCAGGGAACTCAAGTACATTTTTTTTTATATTAATTTCAAGTAAATTCTGAATTGAAATTTTTCTTCTGCAAATATGAGGTCCATCCAATTTTTAAAAAGGAGTTTAATGAAAAAAAAAAAACAAAAATTAACGAAGGCTAGGACTGGGATGTAGGAAAAATTGCCAGCTTCTGTTTTTTTTTTCAAAATGATTTAGTTATGTAAAATAATGTCTAACAACATGAAACAATATCACTGATACTTATAACATAACAATAAGGTCGATAATTATGCAAGCACATCTCAACATATTCTCTACTTGTTTTTTCCCCAGTAATTATTTACGGTTCATCGACGTCGACGGCCACTGCACCAGTGACGTCAACGAGTTCTCTTGACGTGAATGTGGCAATGATTTTTTGTTGGCCCGCTTTTTGCGGTACCAACTGATGTTCCACTCGGACGTCCTCGTGCGGTCCGACGTCCCTGAAATTGATGGTTTTGTTTTTCGAAAGGCCAGGCCCTGCGTAGTTGAACACACACTCGGTTAAGTAAATGTTCAATGGATTTGTGAAGCTCAGGGTTATTGTAGATGGCTGTCCTACGACGGCATTTCCTTGGATCTGAAAGTGAAAATGTTTTCATGTGTAACATTTTGTAATTAACTTTTCAATGGGGAAATGATGCAACCGCTAAAATGAAGTGGGTCTACATTGTGTAACCGTGTAACACTTTTCAGATAAGATGTCTGTGTGTGTGTGTGTGTGTGTGTGGGCTTTCATTTGAACGGCGGTTGCACGTGAACTACTCAGTCAATTTGATTATTTTTTGACATCACACACACACACACACACACACACACACACACACACACACACACACACACACACACACGTTTCCAATGAGATGTTCGTGTGTGTGTACGTATGTTAGCAAATCTTTGCGAACGGTTTCTCGTTAACGGCCGGACCGATTTCAATTTTTTTTTTTTTTTCAAAAATTACGTCTCGCCGAGGCGGTGTTCTGAAAGGAGTTTTTTTTAATCGGCCAGGTAGTTTTTTACTAATTAAAAAAAAACCACAATTTTAATTGTTTATAACGCTCTATTACATGAACGGTAAGAGTTATAGGAACAAGTTCTGAATGAAAGTTGTTCTTCATGTGAAGACAAACATTTTGTGTTCTATGATTTTTTTCGTAACACGCATAATTAAGACGATAGCGCTTAATTAATTCGATATGCTCAACGATATGATATCACGCTATAACACAGACACACACAAATATCGGGAAGTTATAGGTTCGGCCCGTAGAGGGTCAGCCCCACATCTCGTTTATTAAAATTTTGGAATTGTAGCCCAAAAAATTTGGAGTTCACCCCCCCCCCCCCCCCTCCGGCGCAAGTAGTACCGAGAATGTGGGGGGGGGGGGGGGGGGATCTCTATCATTTCTCAGTGGAACACCCTCCGCCCGGTTAATCTATATAAATAATCGATAAATCGATGATCGAATTCGAAAACTCGAAAGTCGAAGAGAAAATCTCGATTATCGATGGCACAATCGAAAGCGAACGAGAATACAAGTAAGCAAAGGCATGTGGCCGCTTAGCGGCCACCGGCAAGGAACTAGTCCTATAGTAAAAGGGACAGGCCAAAGAAACTATCGATATCAGAATCTTATCATAAAAAGCAGAGACGAAAGGAACTATCGATATATATCGAAAAGCGTAAGGCCGCAACAGGCGCGCCACCTATTAGTGCCGCCGGGGAAGGAAGTGCGCGTGCGCAGCACGCGCCACCGATATATCGAAAACCGTAAGACCGAAACCGACGCGCCACCAATCCGTGCGGCAGAAAACGGAACTGCGCGTGCGAAGCACGCGCCACCGGGCTCGTAGAAAAACCATCATGCCTCATTTCATGGGTTATTGAAGTCAAGACATTATGGGCTGGCCATTGCTTACCTCAACTTTGATAGTCGGCTTGATGACCTGGAAGTCATCCTCATCGGCCCAGGTTTGGCCGGTCTCGTGCACGGTCGCGATCGCGTACATTTTCATATTGGCATATTCCACCAGCTTGTCCAGGTAGTCATCGACAGAGCAAGTAAGTCGCAGCACATCACCTTGAGAACTGTCCAGCTCATCTTTTTCTGAATCCGGACTCAGTTGAAATTCTCCCTCAGCTCGCTTAATCTGGTGCGCCTTGATTCCGTTGTAATAAACACTTCCCACTGATATGGCGACCTTAAGAGTTCGCTTCTCATTGGATTTATTTTTCATGAGGACGACGATGGTGAAAGGATCGCCGAGATTGATCCGATCGAGATCGACGAGCTTGAAGTCAACGTCTTCGATGACCTGCTCACCGCCAGCGTAAACTCGGTGCGCTAGAGGTATGCTGCGCACTGCTCTGAACAGGGTCAACCGTTCATCTCTGGTTCCTTCAAAATAGGATGGTATCAGATCAATTGCTAGGATAAGCTGAAGGCTATCATGAATTGTGCTAATCCATGAAAAATTGTGGGTAACTTCAATGTAATTTCATTAAGGTCAGAAGGTCCAGTGATGACCATCGGAGTTCAGAGGAATCTTGATGGTCAAATGACCAGAATGCACAGGAATTTAGTCTAGCACGTCTTAACTGCTCTTAATTATAAATAAAATAAGTCATCAACTGTACCTTCAGCTGCTTTGTATTCATTTGTAATATCTTCCTTGTCCCTATCTCCATTTGGATCGAAGATCCAGGGCTTCTTGGTTAATATTATCCGGCCGATACTGAAAATGAAGACAATAATCGTTATCAGATCTAATCATCTAATGGTTTTGCCTAGTCCGTTCCCGAACTGATTCAGTCCATTTGGAAACTGATTCAGTCCATTTCGGAACCGATTCAGTCCGTTTTCGAACTATTTCAGTTCGTTTCTCAACTGATTCAGTCTCTTTTCGAACCGATCCAGTCCATTTCTGGGCCAATTCAGTCCGGTTCCGAAATAATTCACTCCGTTTCCGAACTAGTTTAGTCCGGTTCCGAACCGATTCAGTCCGTTTTCGAACCGATTCAGTCCATTTCCGAACTGATTAAGTCCATTCCCGAATCGGTACAGTTCGTTTTCGAACCGATCTAGTCCGTTTCGGTACCGATTCAATCAATTTCGTAACCGATTCAATCCGTTTCCGAACTATTTCAGTTCGTTTCTCAACGGATTCAGTCTGTTTCCGTACTGATTCAGTCCATTTCCGAATTCGTACAGTTCGTTTCCGAACCGATCTAGTCCATTTCGCAACCGATTCAGTCAGTTTCCGAACTCCTTCACTCCGTTTCCGAACTGGTTTAGTGCGGTGCCGAACCGATCCAGTCCGGTTACGAACCGATTCAGTCAATTTCCGGAGCGATTCAGTCCGGTTCCGACCTGGTTTAATCCGGTTCCGAACCGATTCATTCCATTTGCGAACTAGTTCAGTTCGTTTCCGAACCGATTTAATCCACTTCTGAAGCGATTCAGTCCGTTTCCGGACTACTGCAGTTCGTTTCCCACCTTGCTTAGTCCATCTCCGAACTCATCCACACCGTTCACCTAACTGACTCCTAATTTTTCGTTAACTTAACGCTGGTTGAGCAACGACTAAAGTTGACGGCTGGTTTCGTCGTTAGTTGATGTTCCATCTTTGACAAATGAAAAGCCTTAACCCGAAGATTGAATATGGCACTGAGCAACCAAAAACTGGCCCTACCGGTTTACCAAATCAATGTGCTCTCATTTGACTCGCGCGACTTGAATCAACCAGATACCAATATTCCTTCAAGAGCTAATACTTCCGGTCCCTTAGGTCTATTAACTCACCATACATAATATCTTTCATAGATATAGAGTGTAAATGATATAAGTCCTACTTGTCAGTGATGGTCCTGAATTTCTTCCACCCAAACACGGAGTTGGGATCTTGAATCCAACTGATTTGATCTGCATTGACACTAGCAATTAGGAAGGGAATATCATAATTGCAACCAGTGACACCCTGACGAATGGCTTCTACGGACGCTGGACCACATCGATAAAATCCATCCGAAGTCTCCTGAGGTGTTCCATCGATTGCCTGCCATCCTCCGTAGCCTTTCGGTAGGTCTGGACGCGACATCCACACGTCGTTCCACACGTGGTAATTCCAAATGGAATCCGGAGTGCCACGTCCTGAGTCCGTCAATGGATTATATTCGAGACGCTTCATGTCAGCGTCGAAGAATACATCCAAGGACAGGGAACCGTCCGTGTCGTGAGCCGAATTGACATTTGTGATGACTCGCGAGGGCAATCCGAGAGCCCGGCAGATGGTCGTGACGACACCAGCGAATACCCAGCACTGACCTGAAGACGAACCAAAAAATGGTCATTTTGATGTCAGAACAGTCATGCCAGAACATTTTATCATCATACTGACCGTATTTAACGCGATCTCCACCGCTCTCCAGGTACTGCTCTAGGATCGGTATGCTTCCGGTCCAGGCGGATGGGGATACTCCATCGTCGTAGGGCGGTGACCAGCTGCCTTCGATGATCCCGTTGTAGATGGATTCGTTGTTTATGTAATTGAAAGCGTTCACCTGTAGGCAATTTTCACTTTCATTCTTCGTTAGGGGAATGGCGGGTACTTGGACATCACCTTGCAACTTATCCGAAATTTCTTTCCGAATCCAATTTAAGACTTGTCTGATACAAAATTGTAATCTTTGGAAGTAACTTGCTACTCTGTGCGGGAGAAAATCTTTCTTTTCGTCTGCACCGGGATGGAAAATATTCTAGCCCGGGAGGTAAAATACAGGAGCCTTAGCCATGCAGTAACCTTGTCTTCAGATCGGCTGGTAATGGCGCACTCAAGAATTCAAATTGTGACAGGAGGTCGAAATTTTCATTTTACGGATTCTCGGGAATCCGTAATTAAGGATTGTAATTTTAAGTCGATAACGATTAGCTTGAAATATATTGAGAGCGTCAATGTTGTACTGCGCATGCGCAAAATCAAATTCTGGGTAACGATCGGGCCCAAGCCCGCAACAGGTCATGCGATGATTTATTTTGTCTAGTGATAAGCGTGTAAATTGTGAATCGGAGAAGAGTCGATTCCCGAAATCCTGACGCAGGTGTCAAATTTGAAGTGAGTATAGAATATTTATTATAGTTTTGCCTTATCTGTTCTTCCTTTCTCTCTTTGGTTTTTCGGGTCTTCCAATTGCCCACTCCCTGAATCGAGTCGAGCAGACGTTGTTAGTGACCAATAAACTAAGTAGCGCCCATTTTCTTGTTTAATTGTTAGGAAAACTGTCGAGTATTTTGTAAGTGATGACTTGAGCCCTGGCAGCCCTTGACCCCGGCCGCGCCAGGTGTAGGTTCTGCCGCTAATTATCACTGTGTAATAAATAAATTACATATTCCGTCGTCGATTTGTTCGAGATATATTTACAAAGAAGGCCTGTCTCAAAATATCCAATTCTTTAGTTCAGTGACATACTTTTAAATGCCAACTTTCAGAGGTCAAATAAAATTGTGTAAACCTGGGATTTAGGAAAGTAAAAAGGTCAGACAATTTTGATGTTCACGCACCATTTTCGAAATTATCCGAGCGACCTTGATGGGATCTCCCCGCTGTTCGGTTTTCATGTTAGACTTATCAAACATTAGCATACAAGCGGGAAGAACTGCTTTATCGAATTGTCCGAAGATCCACTCGCGACCGCGAACACTGCCATGTGGTCCTATGTAGATCTTTCCAATGTCGTTCAGAATGTACTCATCTAGGCGTGTTTCTGGCTCCATATAAACCATGTCCTCTGGAGAAAGCATAAATAAATTTAAGGTAGGAGGGTCAAAAAAATCGATTTTTTTTTACATTTTTCGGAAGAAAATAAAGGAAATAAAATATTTTTCTTTTTATCACTTGCTGCTTTATTTGTGATTAAATCATTGGAAATGATCATTCGTCACTAGCGCCAATCGCGCGCCATTAAATATGAAATGGAGCAAATGTTGTGTCAAGTATTTTTTAGGTGAGGATGGATTGAAGCCTTGGATACTACCTTTGAGCCATGGATTGAAGAGCAGATAAATATCCTTGTCATACTGATAGGTGTTGGGTGGTTGTCTACTCCCGAGAGTAGTTGTTTCAATATTCAGCTGCCAGACACCGACGGGGCTGTCCACAGGGCTTCTAGCTTCTATCATGAGATCAGTGTCGCTGCTGCCAACGATGCGGACACCCCAGGCCTCCAAATCCGCCAAGAAAGAATCTCTAGGCTTGACGTCGTTGATGCTCCGAGTGCCATGGAAAACATTGGCGTTTGGTCCAAAGTTGAAGAGCAGCCGAACGATATCTGTCTCTTCCACATACTCCCGGTTGAACCTCACTGCGAGACTAAACTCTTGTCCTCTCCTGATTACTGGTGTCGGAAGCTCCTCATGAACTAACTCGAAGCGATCCGTATGGTGTATCTCTGCATTTTCCTTCTCGTACATGTACACAGCCTCCACAAGCAGGGGGTCCGATGACGACATCTGGAAGAAAAATACGGGAAAAATATAGCTTGGCTATATTGCGAAGGAAAAATTCTTCAAGTGGGCGAAGTGTGACCCCCTTTGGGCCACCCATATAGCTTCTAGATAGAAATTGGCAAATTCAATTAAGTCTAAGGTGTGATTCTCCAAGACAGTTGTCCGCCCCCCCTCTCCACCCACCCACCCAGCCACACACACACAATACGTTTTGAATTTCCCGATTTAGGGAAGTTATTGTAATGAAGTGTCTCAGAAATCGTAAATTTTCACTTTTCTCGACGTTCCACATCATTCTGACAAATTTTAGATGAGGGTTGTGTGTGTGTGTGTGTGTTCGTATGGGAGTAATTCTTTGAGGAAGGGTTCCCGGTAAACGGTTGGATCGATTTATTTCTCTTTTGACACAGAATTACCCCTGACTGATGTCCAGGGTGGAAAGGAGTGCCAATGTTGAAAAACAATTCCTTCAATTGTTATTAACAATTTTAATTATTCAAAACGCCCTATCGCGAGAACGGTTACAGATAGGAGAAAAAGTGTATGATGAATGTTATTCCTCCTACAAAGATACACACATAATGTTTTAGGACTTTTTTTCATAACTCTCATAGCTCAGGACATATCACTGGTTAACAATTTTAATTGTTTATATTGCTCTATTACACGAAGAGTAAGAGTTGGACGGAAAAGTTCTGAATGAAAGTTGTTCCCCATGCAGAAACATACATTTTTTGTTTCATGAATTTTTTTGGAATACTCATCATTAAGGCGATAGCGTTTAATTTATCCCAAATTTTTAACACACACACACACACACACACACACACACACGCACACACACACACACACACAGACTAACACATCGGGGAGTTTATGATGCGATCCGTCGAGGGATCTATAGCAAGTCCCTTGATTTATGTGTCTGGTAAGCATATTTTCCGAATATTTGTGAGTCTTCATGAAAATGCAACGAATTGAGAAGTTGATGAATTCAGTTCGTGATGGGAAACCTTGAGAGAAAGATTTATCGGTTTGGGTTTGAGTTGTTCGCCGTAAGTGGAAAGATACGAAGGTTTTTTCAATTTATTCAGACGATTTTACATGATTTCTTTGGTGGATCGTTTTAAACATTGGCGGTCGGAGATGGACGCGACTATTTAGTACGGTTTTGGAGTCTTTCAGTTGATTATACCAGTTTTATTCAGTGATTTTTCGAATAAAGAAAGCTTAAAATTAAATAAATTGTTGTATCAGAGATAATTTATGTGATTATTTTTTACAATCTCAAAAATTTCAAAAATTTTAAAAACTCCAAAAATTTCAAAAATCTTAAAAATTTTCAAAATCTTAAAAATTTCAAAAATTTCAAAAATTTCAAAAATTTCAAAAATTTTAAAAATTTCAAAAATTTCAAAAATTTCAAAAATTTCAAAAATTTCAAAAATTTCAAAAATTTCAAAAATTTCAAAAATTTTAAAAATTTCAAAAATTTCAAAAATTTCAAAAATTTCAAAAATTTCAAAAATTTCAAAAATTTCAAAATTTTCAAAAATTCCAAAAATTTCAAAAATTCCAAAAATTCCAAAAATTTCCAAAATTTCAAAAATTTCAAAAATTTCCAAAATTTCAAAAATTTCAAAAAATTCAAAAAATTCAAAAAATTCAAAAATTTCAAAAATTTCAAAAATTTGAAATTTCAAAAATTTCAAAAATTTTAAAAATTTCAAAAATTTCAAAAATTTCAAAAATTTCAAAAATTTCAAAAATTTCAAAAATTCCAAAAATTTCAAAAATTCCAAAAATTTCAAAAATTCCAAAAATTTCCAAAATTTCCAAAATTTCAAAAATTTCCAAAATTTCCAAAATTTCAAAAATTTCAAAAAATTCAAAAAATTCAAAAATTTCAAAAATTAAAAATCGAGAAAATAAATAACATTGGAAAAAAATCGAAAATTGCCCAAAACTTTTAAAATTTCGGGAACAAATAACTCCAGCAATATACGGAATAAAAAAGGAGCTCTATAAAATCTAGAAAATTTGAACCAGATAAAAATTTTTTTTTACTTCCATCAATAAATCGTTAAATATGAATTATTCCTCATCCGAATTGGGAGCAATGCCAGCCTGGGATCCGTTTTGATTCATCGATGACTTGTATTGCGCAACCGAAAAACCCGATTGTAAATATTGCCTCGAGTGCGTGAGAGAGCTATATGCAATGTTCCCTGAATGGGCTTCCATGAATCACTCATTCGGCTTCTCGCGCGTCAACTAACATTACATTTTTTAAAATCCTCTACCTGATCATCAATAATCCTTCTGATCCTGCAGTAGCTACTTCGTACATTTAATGTTACGTAAAGCCAACTATAATAACAAGAAACAAATTAGCGACTTCTTTACAAATTTGCAATAATTTATTCACAGATTCAGCGGCGTGCCTCATAATTTTGTTTTATGTGTGAAGCACTCTTTAGTTTGTGGGCTGCGATTTCCGCATACGGTGAGTTACCGATTACCCCCTCCACGCTCGCACTAGGCAAGCCGACGCGAAGGAAGGGATAGCGTGAGCCTATGAGGCCGCGCGCGACGGCCAACCCCTCAAGCGCTGTTGCTAATGTCACGCGTAGTGGGGACGCATTCCCCTCCGCTCGCTGACGCTAGCAGAGCTACCAATTACTGAGCTATAAAAAGCTCACTGTAGTTGAGATGCGAACAAAAATATAACCCACTATAAGAATAATGCCTTTCTAACTTAGTTTTTCAACATGCGTGGGTGTATTATCGCTTGCCGTTCCCGCGCATGCGTGAAGCTAGATTTTCCCCCGGCTGAGTGGGCGAGAAATTTTATTTTACGCCCACTGCGATGGAAATGTTAAACTTTTTTAAAATTATTTATTGAGAAATATTATACTTCTCAATAAAAAAAAATAAATATACTCAAAATAAAATGTAAGGAATAGTGATGTATATAATTACCGACCACCCTAAAAATTTCAATCTAAAAAAACAGTCCAGCTTTTACTTTTTTTTCAAAATGTTTTGCGAACATCCAGATAAATAAACTGTCAGATAATAATTTGCGCGCAACAATAATAATAATTCAGGATGACCATCAGATGATGGACCTGTGATCGCCTCTTAAAAATTCAAAAAATATCAATTTTTATGGGAATAAAATTGACTTCACCATTTGTCCACAATCAGCGAAGCGATAAAAAATTTCTTTTTAAATGTCATTAAATTGCGATTAAAGAAAATAGCGGCTGCATATAACTTGAATTCTATTTTTATCCTATGATATTTATGCTTTTCTAAGTGACGGTTCATTTGATGAATGACTCACCTCAACTTTTTTGCTGTCTATCCGGATGATGAAAAATTATAATAATGTGATGTTAATGAATAGCGGTGATTGTCGAACTGCCGGCGCTTGCTGAGACTATTCATTTTATATGAACGGTTGTGCAGCGCTCTCAGGGAGACCACAAAATCCCCACCGTGGATCGCCGGTGACGGGGGGCAATCCCAATGATAAGCCGTGCATAATGACGAATTAAGTTGGTAGCATAATGAATTCCTCAAATTTCCTCCTTAAAATTTTTCATCATTGCATTTGTTTTTTTTTTTTTTAACATCACTGTATGACAATCAGGTCTTAAGCGACTACCTACGATGTGTTTGTAAACAAAGTACTTATAAATAAATCCATTGGTGCTCGTATCAACCCGAGTCAAAATTTTGCTGGGATTTCCAACCCGCATTCAACCAACAAAACCTAAATCTGTTTGATGTTGAATCTTTCCGCGAAATTTTGATAGCATTTTCAACCGATGTTAACCTAACAGGCTATTCGACGTCGAAAATCCGACGAACCCGGTCAACCAATTCAACTTGTTTTGAACGTCCACGACTTTTGTGTATTTAATTGACCTAGTCCGGTGGCGCGGAACGCACGCGCAATTCCTTTTTCCGCCGCGCCGACTTATGTGGCGCTGGTTTCGGTTTTACGGTTTTTAATCATTTCAATATATATCGATATAGTTTCTTTCGTTTTTCCCCTTTACTATGGGATTATTGTCTTAGGTAACAGGATATATACATAAGTTATAATAATATAACGTAATATGAATATATTATTATAATATTATATTTATCAATATATTATATTTATAATATTATGCAGTATATATATATCTCCTACATACTGTGCAATTATGCATGTCCCGCAACTCGTAAACTGTTAAACTGATATTTTTGTGTGTTCAACAGGGTTCTCCCTGGATGATTTTAGAATATTCAATGCACTATTTCTTTCGGACATATAGGTCAATGTAAATAATCAAAAATTGCATTTACACAACTTTGGCTCCATTTTTTTTATTAAGTAATTGGCCCTTATAATCTACAAGTTCACATCAGTATCCACTAAAAAAAATCGGTGATATGAAGAATTACGAATTTTCGGTTACACTTTCCATATACACTTTCATTGCACGATGTAATGAATGTGTGCTTATAATTAAAACTTTGAATTTTCTTCATCCTTTATTGGCTTGATGTAGGTATGGTGACGTCAGTATATATATTATTAATCAGCAAGCCAGGAAGGATTGCGGAAATATCTTCTAAGTAGTATGGTCACAAAGCGATTTCTGAGATTAAAATATCAAATAATTTCATGCGAAAGTTGATACCAATAGAAGCAATCTTCTAGTGCAACCTGTAGTCGATTAACTGCTCAGTATGTTTGGAAATCACATTTTCAGAAGGATTTTATGTTAGATCCAAGATTGGAATAGAAAAAAAATGAACTTTTGAATAACTGATACGAAATCTTTCTTCAGTCATTCAAAAAATATGTTGCAAAATATAATTTGAATGACACTGATTGGCACCATTCTTCTCAATTTTTTCTCCCTACGATACGGTCGTTATCTACAAAATAATTGTTATTTGATACTGCGATCAAAAACTCTAAATTTAGATATTCATTAAGAAATTTTCGAAAAAAAAAACATTTTTCTAATCATCATTCCTTGGGTCAAGAAGACACCGAAAGAGGAGGAATAAAACAAATTTTCCGTTGACAATACTTTGAAGTAGTAGCAAAAAAGGCCCAAATTATGGAGCGACAAGCTCCTCACCGGTTTATAAAATTTGAAAAGTATTCATCTATAATTTCTACATTTCCTTTCAAACTCCACTCCGGTACTCCAGGCTATCTTACAATTTTAAGAATGATTTTTTCATGAAAGTATACACTACCACACAACAATGACATCACTCAAGTTCATGACAATTTAGAGGTAGTCCGATAAAGGCCTGATCATCTACAGCCATGTAAACACACACTGACAGTATTTGCTTCACCGGGAGAGCAATAATTTCATGTTGTCGTTGGGACTTGAAGAGATGGAGTAGTGGGATATATTCTTCGTCCTGGGTATCAGTATATGCCCCAAAAACACGCTGACAAAGCAATACACGTGTTATGGCGTAATGCAATGGTTCACATTCACATACCACCATACATTCACAATCAGGAATGAGTTTAATGAAACAATAAATAGATCCAATACGCTCCTCGTCGTGGTAGACGTACTGAATATGAGAAGATTGGGTGCTTATATCTCGAAAGTATATCTCAGAAACAACCATTTTTCCTCGAATCGAGAGACGTTTGTATATTTGGATTCTACCCTTTGCAATCCGTGAATTATTCATCGCTTCACGAATTTCTGCTGGTAATTCGACTATGTCTTTTGAATAGGTCCCTACAGCGTAGCAACTCTCTGACAATTTTTCGCAAATTTTCACTTGTTTTTTGCGGCAGAGGCAAAAATCCTTCACTGGACCTTCAGGGAGCAGTTCTAAATGTCTTCTCATCATGACTAATTGCATGTGAGCATTTGCAATCTGCGAATCAATGTGCCTTGTTCCATGGATAGTCTTCAACAATTGTCCATTCAAGTCTTCATATGGATAGCAAGTATAACCCCATAGGGGACCCAACGAACGCACACATCGAGCAAGGTGGAGCAATTGATGGATGTTGATAGAGCAAAACTGTAATCCATATAATTCCTGAAATCCACGAACAAATTGCTGGAGTAAATTTTCCGCCACATTAGTCATGTTATTCGTGATGGAGTCAGAACTTAGAATCGAGATTGAAATGATTAAAAGAGTGTAATTTTCAAAAAAGTCAGCTCTCATGACGTCTCCCAAAATTGGTAATGAATAATAGAATGCCCACATCTTCAGCTCTGATGATTTCCAATGGCACAGCTCCTCGACCGATCGTGGCATGCGATGTATAGATTTTGGCGGTTTTATTGACTTCAGTCTATCATTCACAATATCCACAACTTCGAGCAAGGAAAATGGCGAAGTACGGTGCGGTGGACCAAACCAAAGGTTCAGTAATTTTTTAATAACTCCCCCATCAACAGCATGCATGCGATCAATTCCAGTACCCTTAATAAAGTCCGGCATGAGCTTTGAAATCATGCAAGGTCCTTTCCACCCGAAAATGGGTTTACTTTGAACTAGAGCTTCTTTTCCATACTGAATCGATTCCGAAGAGGTTCTTATTGTCGCATGTTCTGTGTACGGATATACATGAGTGGATCCTCCTGTTTGTAAATTACATGTCTCTCCAGGTACTTCACAATTGGGACACCCCCATTCTCCGTTGAATTGCTTGATATTCAGAATATCACTCTTAGCCGGCAGATCGCAAGTTCCAGATAGCATGAGCCCCCGAACATTGATGATATTACCCTGTGGAAGGACAATATCGATGCCAGAAGCGAGTGTCTCAAACTGTGTTGATAATTTTCTCAATAAATTATCAATTCCTAATTTTTTTTTTCCAAAAATGAGGCCAGCCAATAAGATATTTGCACGTTGTATGCGACTTGAGAATGGTAATTCATTAATGGAGAGGTAAACAGGTGTCATTGAAACTTTCGATGATTTAAAAACTGGAATTCCATCCAGATACCAGCTCAATGTGATATGATGAGGATTCGATGCAAACCCCAGGTTGATCAAATTTCGGTAGAGTTCACCATCATAAATATCATTCATGGTATTTGGTGGTATTTCCCGTTGTAACTTATGTTGGAGACTTTCGTAAAAGCCTCTTCGCTTGTATAATTCCCGCAATTGATCCAAGAAAGGCAACTCAATGAAATGAGACGTTTTGTCATTATCTTCACAATTAGGGCACACTGAATCAGGACCATCCAATCCATGGCAGCAAGCAGAGCAATAATGATGTTTTTTGTAATGGGAAAGCTCTGATAAGTTGAAGTATTTTTTAAATTTATAAAGGCTATTCTTCTTGAAGTCTGCTTCAGCACAGTGTAAATTGACTAAGTCAATTATGTCACTCAGACACGATTGATTCAGATTGTGTTTAGTTAAGAGTGATAAAAGCAGAAGGTTACTTTCACGTACAGTAATGGGGGCCCCAGCATATATGGGTGGGCTACAATCACTTTCTGGATCATCACCAGGGTTTGGTCCATTCTGGAGATCCTGTACATCAAGTTCATTGTCAGTATCACTTATCAACTCATCCAAGGAGTCCGACGTGTTATCCGAACAATTCATCCGCTCCGAATCATTGTCTTCATCGGTATTAGTACTTTCATCGTTGTCGGTACCATCAATGGTATCCAGGAGGCTTCCCTGTTCAGATTCAGATGTGGCTGATATGGATTCTGCTGAATCAGATGGATCGCAAGACATTGTACGTTGACATACAGACAGAGGACCCAGAGGAGCATTCCCTCTCGATCTATGGAAGAACAAAAGTGAAATGTGAATAATGTCTCTAATTTTCATGGAGAACTTACACTATGCTGAACAATGAATGAACATAATATAGGGATTGATCCTCATTCTGGTGGAACTCGGGTTGTTATATTATGTCAGAAAATTTCAAATTATAACATATTCTGACAAAATCGTGCGGAAGAAAAATGTCATAGTATGTCATAATACAACATATATACAACATAATGTCATTTCACCAGTTTGACAGATTCTGACATAATTTATCAGAATATGAGATACACTGATTCTGGCATGGCTGTCATATTGTGTGATAATACGTCATAATATTTCATATTTTGTCAAATTTGTCATTTTATGTCATAATATGAGATTTTCTGACATAATCTGACCACCCCATTGCCACCAGGGAATAAACCAGTCGGATCACATTTTTAAAAAAATAGTCTTTACTCGAACAGCAAGTTTATCATAATCATGGATTACCCATAGAAGAATAAAATTTGTCGTAATACATGATAAACAATGAATGTGAAATTTCTCTGCCTAAATTATAAATTATTATTGCTTAAACTTCATTTCTAGGCCAACGAATGCAATAAAGCTAATATTAGATGGTTTAAAAAAATTGCATGTTGCATACAGAAATAGATTTGAAGGACCACCTAAGTTTTTACAATTTCAGTAATTACTAATTGTTGTATGTGCTTGAATGTTCAAAAGGTACGTTTAATACTATACTGTTACAATTATGATTATTGAAGTACTACTCCATATAGAGTATCAAACAAATGAACAAGTTGATGACTTCCATGGATTCAACTAGAAGAGGTAGTTATCTTGCAATGAATATTCATGAGTAAAAGAACTATACAATTTCAAATTTTGAAAAATTATCAAAATTGAGAGAAAAAAGAATTAAGCTTGTGTTTCAACATTATAAAAATTTATAAAATCGCATCGAATTGAAAAATCAAATATAAAATTTTGCAACCAAAGGATATAACACTTCTGGCCACAGTTAGAATTACAAAGAATCAAGAATTAATATGAGTGAAAAAGTGAAAATTTTTGGGGGTTTCCATTACGCTTCCACCTCCCCTAAATCAAAATTATGATTTAAACAAATCAAACAACCACTTACCCTTGGGCAATACTTTGACGAACAAGGTTAGGATTTTCAATTGGTTCAGAATTGCATTTTGCATTCATCTCCACAATCTTCAAATAATCTCTTCGTCGTCGTTTAGATAGTTGTGAAAAATTTTTACGTGGCATTGTCGTTTAATAAACGAAACTAGACGATTTCAACAATCTGCAAATAGAAGAGTCGATGATCGCAATATTTTCAATCAATTTAAATTAGGTCGATAAAGTAGTACTCTTTCCGAGTGGTAGAGCAAACGGTCACAATGGCGTCGACGCCTCAACTGTGGTCCCTCGTGCCATTTAGACCCACGCTGTGTGCTTTACCCGCTCTCCAGCCCGGTTCTTTCTATCCAATTCTTCAGCGGCTTAAAATGCCGGCAACGCATTAAACATTGTGATGTACATAAGTTTAATTTAGTTGAAACGTATAGTTTGTAACCTGCAAAAAAAATCCGTCACTACCAAAATACGTTTCCTCGAAGTTTCGTCGGATCTGATCAGGAGAGAATCGTTGTGCACGTGATTGAAAAAACATTCAACGTTCTTTGTGATCGGTTAAAATGTCAACAAAGAAACAAGAAGGAGGTTTCGCATTGATTTTTTGGCTGCGAGAAAAACTCAGTGATGTCGTGGAGATTTCTTTAATTCCTCCATCAGGTCGAAAACCTCAAGCAGTCGTGACATTGAATTGGGAAAACGCTATCACGGGAAAATCAACCAGGGAAAAAGCGCGGGTTATTGCTGTGAATGGTGAGTCACTGTATGTTTTTAGTTTCTTACCAAAAATCTACAAATTCGTTTTATTATTCAAATTCATGACTAAAAAAAGGTAAGTTGCCGTTTTTGTTTAAAAATCTGCCATTTTTTGTTATTCGTCACAATGCCAGGAATAAAAAAAAACATGAATTGTGAGTGATTTGACCAAAATTCGATCGATAAAATGTCATAGAAAACTCAATTGACCCAACAACGAGTAATTTGATGTAGGAATTAAAAAAATTATTTTTTGCCAAGAATTTCATTCTTCCCTCAAAAGAACCATCGTCGAACGTTTATCAGACAATAACACTTGCATCTGTCTAATGGATCTGAACGCATCGTTGAATATCTCTAGTTCATCCTAAGAATATCTTGTATCCTCTATATTTTTTATTTTACTTTCCAGCTAAAAAGGCGGTACTTGAGAAGATCAACATTGATCAAAATGGAGAAATTCACAACGATCGTAAAATCTTCAGTCAGGAGGTGCTTGACAAGAAAAAAGTGCTGGCCACTTCTGCCAAGACCAAAAAACCCAAAATTGCCCTGACGAGAAAAAAACTTGCTTACGATGTCGAGAAACAAAAATCCTTATTGGATCTTGCCTTGGATAAAAGAAGCAGTCTCGAGTACCCGGCGAAGGAACCATCTATCCCACTTCGTCGCAGTCCCCGTATCAGCCCACGCCGCAACTACGCCGATGATAATGACTTTGACGAGCTATCCGACACAGACCTACCGCCCAGTAAATCGGCTAAGGATCAACCTTTCATCAACTCCCCCAGATCCATACATGCCTCCAGTTCTGACTTGGAGACACAAGAAGACGCTGGACTCATTACAGGCCCCACAACAACGGAAAGAGATGAGTTTGCACTCGTATTCATTCCTAGTGAAGGTAAAATCTTTAATTTTGATAGAGTTCGGCACTACGTTTGGCTACTTTACGTACTAATTTACGTACCTAAAATTTTACATTTTTGAAACATACAACTTTGAAATTTTAAAACTTCAAAATCTTAAAATGCTAAAATGTCGAAGCTTCAGAATTTTGAAATTTTGGAATTGTAAAAGGTTCAACTTTTTGTAATTTCGACATTTGGAAGTGTGGAAATGTTGCAATTTAAAAATTATATAACTTCAAAACTCTGTAATTTTACAATTTTAAAATCTAAAAATGTCACCTTTTCAAGATTCCAAAATTGTAAACTTGCGAAATGCCACAATTTCAAAACTTCAGCATTTCAGAATTCCAAAATTCACGGAACTTCCACTTTCCTTAAATGTGTTCATACCGATAAAAATTTGCAAGATAGGAATTCACTAAGCCGAAATCTCAACGTTACCGAAAAGTATGAGAAAATAAATTCAATTCCAAAGCGTCCTCTCCATTTATAATTTTATAAACTGAATAGAAAAATTGATCTTTGCCTTCAACATACTGGCATGCTAATTAACTCCATTTCCTTTATAGTCACTGAGAGGGATCTTCAGTACCAGCGTAAACTTCTGAACGCCATGGAAAAAGCGTTTAGTAAGAGTTCCGGAAAGAGGATTGAATATGAGTATCCTGCAAATTTTCAGGTAATGTTTCATTTATTACCCATAGATGTTTTCTGAGCCTTGACATGAAGATGATTTAATCTCTAAAATTCGGCTACAATTTTCGGGAGTTCATACACCTATCTGTCTGAGATCCGTCATGATACTGATCAGTCATTACGAGTTTTATGAGGATGTTTAGCAACTTTATATAGTACCTCAACATATTGGTTCCAAGTCTTTTTGGTTCATGATTGCATTGGTTTTTATGGAAACCAACACCTGGACGCACCCCAAATTGGATATCCAACTGTAATCCATATATTATACAACGTCACTGAAACTACTTCAATATATCAATATCTCAACCTTTTGTGATTTTTAGATGCCTGATCGCTTCACGCAGCCTGGCAAGGACAAGGTATCATTTCATAATGGAGATGATTTTCAAAAAATAATCGTTGTTCATGAATTAATGTCCATAAAATTTTACAGGTCGAGATTTTCGCCGGTTGTGGTATATATTTACCAAGCTATCGGAAAAGTACCATCGAGGCAAGGGCCATAGACTCTAAAACAGGGCTCTTCCTTTGGATCGATGCCATCAAAGATATCTTGCTAGATATTTACGGAGACTGCATCGGTGATTTTTCGGCGAAAGGAAAACGTCAAGGGTCGAGGCCCTCTATAAACGACAAAGTGTATGATGGATTGTATAGTAAGTTTCCCATTACAACTTTCACTCAACTCATAAGTGTAATACGTAAAGCTCTAAATGCTCGAAATTAATAGAGGGGGAAATTATGTGTTGGAAAATCCAGGAAAATTGAGGCTAAATTTCTCAAAAAAGATAATTATTTCAACATTTTTAACCATTGATAAAAGTTGACGATATTTTCAATTTTATCATTTTAAATTATCCAACAAATTGCGGATCTCAAAATTTTTGTCTTTTAAATTTTGGAAATTGTAAAATTTGTTAAAAGTAGAGGAACAATTTTTCAAAAAAAGTCGAAATAGGGAAATTTGGAAAATTTCATAAACTGGGGAAATTTGAAAACTTGGGTACGTTGTAAATATCTGTCAAAAAATATTCATAATATAATTGTTTAAACAATTAAATGTCATTATTCAAAATATTAATCCTTTTCAAAATTGCAATAATTGTGACAGACGATTTCAAATGTTTTTTTTTCATCCATAACTTGAAATATCGCATACATTTCAATAATGGAGATTGAGATGATTTCGAATGATTTGTTTGTCATTTCAAAAGTGTGTCAAGAGTGTAGAAAATTGAACGAAACCCTACGGGATTTAAACCTAATACATCAACAAGTATATAAATGTAAAAACGATCTAACAATTTGAATTTTGAAAAGTATGACTTTCGGAATATTCACGTTTTTTTTATTCATCAAGCATCTTCAAAATCAGACAGAGAAGTTGAACTCGCGACAATCAACAAAAAAAAATTGCATAAATTGGACAATTTTCAAGAATTTTAAAATTTGAATATTGGGAGGAAACAAAATTTCAAAATCGATCAAAATTAGAAAAAAAATATCTACATGTGAAAAAAACAACAGAAACAAACCAATAGTTCTGAATATTTACGTATGTATACCTGGCCGTACCAAGTAGCAGAATGCAATTTTCAATGTTGCATAATTTAAAGCTCATCTAGAGCTAATTTAATATGTCGAAAAAAAATTTCCTGCTGACGGGGTTTTTGAAGAAAAATGAGTTGAGGCTAGCTTGCATGTAAGCTAGCAGAACAATGGCTAAAAAATGAGCAGAATTTTGTTTTCTCTTGCTCAGGTTTTAAAGCTAATTTAGAGCTAATTTAATATGCGGAAAAAAAATTTCCTGCTGACGGGGTTTTGGACGAAAAATGAGTTGAGGTTAGCTTCCATGTAAGCAAGCAAAATAATGAATAAAAAATTAACGGAACTTTCTTTTTTCTACTTATTTTCTTCAGCTAATACAGAGCTAATTTTGTATGCTTCTCAAATTTTCCTACTTTTATAACTCCCACGGAAGCATAACTCACATGGAAGCTAGCTTTAACTCATTTTTCCTCCAACATCCTGTTAGCAGGAAATTTTTTTTCAGCATATTAAATGAGCTCTAAATTAGCTTTAAACCCTGAGCAGGAGAAAAAAAAATTCTGCTTATTTTTTAGCCATTGTTCTGCTAGCTTATATGTAAGGTGGCAGAACAATACCTAAAAAATAAGCAGAATTTCTTTTTCTCCTGCTCAGGGTTTAAAGCTAATTTAGAGCTAGTTTAATATGTTGAAAAAAAAATTCCCGCTGACGGGGTTTGGGAAGAAAAATGAGTTGAGGCTAGCTTCCATGTAAACTTAATGGAAGCTAGCTTTAACTCATTTTTCTTCCAAAATCCTGTTAGCCGGAAATTTGTTTTCAGCATATTAAATTAGCTCTAAATTAGCTTTAAAACCTGAGCAGGAGAAAAACAAATCTGCTCACTTTTTACCCATTGTTCTGCTAGCTTACATGCAAGCTAGCCTCAACTCATTTTTCTTCAAAAACCCCGTCAGCAGGAAATTTTTTTTTCGACATATTAAATTAGCTCTAAATGAGCTTTAAGTTATGCAACATTGAAAATTGCATTCTGCTACTTGGTGCGGCCAGGTATACATACGTTGAATATTTTGGATATTTTATACATGAGAAATCCTCAAACTCCTCTAAAACTCCAAAAATTCGAATTATAGAAAATCCGGGAATGTTAAATGTGTGGACAATGTCAAAAATGACCAGAAAAAAATTGATAAAAACCCAACGCATGAAAAACATTCATATACATTTGATTGAAGTTTCTTTCGTGTTGTGTAGCTGATTAATTTTTGTATCGTGTTCACAGGCTGGATCAACAGTAAGGAAAATCTTGAGAATCCTATAACAGATAAGGATTTTGCAAAAGCGATCAATGATTTTTGTTACAACAAAAGAAAATATAGAAAAAACCTACGAGGTCGAATTTTTGAGACTAATATCACAAATTCTACAAAAGGTGAAAGAGGGACTAAACGAAAGACTACAGATTCATATGTTCAGTTGAAGGAAGTTCTGGACCCCGATGATGAAAATGAGCCCAGTATCACGGACAATCCAGAAAACAGTCTCAGCCCCACTCACAAGGTCAAAATAAAACACCCAAAAATGGATGGAAAAAACACAGAAAATAAGATGGGGAAAAATTCACTCAACCTGAACCATACTCAACTCAATTTAAAAACTCAATCTTCACTCCCTCCATCACCTATTGTCTTCCCAAGCGCTCAACAAAGTACAGAGATGTGGAATTATTCTCAATCCGCACAACCTGCTCAAAATGACACTACTTGTGACTCCTACCAAGGCTCACAGAATCAACAATGGTATCCAGCTTTAACGCAGCCACCATATTACCGTTCACAGGGTTATTACCCACAGGAGCAGTATTGGATAAACAGGCACCAATACGGCGTTAACAATTATCAGCAGTATCCTTATCAGCAGCAAGGGCAGCCGGGGACATACACGTCAACCATGCCTCCATCATCGCACACCTTCACACCGTCATCTTATAGCAACTCTGATCATGGAAATCAATTGTCTAAGCCACCAATACCTGCCCAACTAGATACCTCATCTCCCTTCGACTCAGATCGCCAAGACGTCGAAACCCAGAAACTGGAAGTAGAAGGTTGCAAAAAGCTGACATCGTCAGCCGATACTCTCATCTAAAGTTTACTCAGATCTTTGATAAGAGCAAAGTCTGATTTTCACATTTTATATTCAATATTTTATTTCCGAATGTCTTAATTCACATCGACAATCAGCTATTCAGTACCTGGATTCTTCTTGCAATTCCTGATTATAAAATTTGAAACGTTAATAAAAATATTCAAATTTTAAATGAAATATCAGTGTAATGTAGACAGGGTCTTCAGTTTGCTCGTGAATAATATAAAAAATAATATATTGTATGTTTGCCAAGGAAAAATATATTCATTAACTAATAATTCATGTTCATTATTATAAAACTAATAAACATAAATCAATAATTGAATGAATACGATGTGGATAATTGGTATGGGGTAGGTGTGGCGAGAGGGGCCGGGTAGGAAAGGAGGGGGGCTAGAAAAGGGGAAGGGGAGGGGGTCGATTGGAAGGAGAAATGGAGGTTGAGGGACGTTGAAAGTACGTTGAATCTTAACCCATATTCGACGTACTTGCTGGCAGAATTGGAAATAAAAGACATTTTATCGGTTGAAAATAGGTTGAAGAATGTACAGGTATAACCTATTTTCAACGTCTACAACCTTCCGCATCTCGGTTGAAGTTCGGTTAGAGGAACTAGGAAAATTTCGACTCGGGAATCAGCGCGGCATGGATTTGAACTCAGGACCTCTGATTTACGAATCCCTCGCCTAACCAACCGAGCCATCTTGACTTGACTTGACTTGAAAATTGTTTATCAACATTTGTCATATATACACAGTATTATTATTTATTCGATAATGTATACCCTCTCGGGTCTTTACATTTTGCTCCCTTCCCCTTTCCCCAACAAAAAAAATATAAAGTTTTCTTAGCTTACTCTAGTAGTACATTCAACTTATACTCTCATTAAGTGTTACATATACACAGTATATACAGTAGTGATATCATAAGGGGTGACCCCGGTGAAACTTCGAAGCCCTCGCCCGGTCTTCGGACCCAGCAATCGGGTTTCGATATATATAAGCATATCCAAAAAAGTAAGGAAAATTCCGGGCCCAACCCATTTTGCCCCATATACGCATAAGAAACATGGTTTTTCGTGGTTTGAGCTTCAAAGTGCACCTCGGTCCGCAAATTTCGTCCGATTTTTTTTTCCAAAATGTTCATCATACTCCAAAGAACAAAGTTAAGTATCCGTTTTGTTCTATTCGCTTTACATCATGAGAAAATGATCTTTTGGTTTAATTGATTATTGTAATCATACGTAATATGTCTTTTCTGACGAACAAAATGATTTCTGCAAGATTTAAATGAATCTTTATGATTTATTTCTGTATTTTTGCCTGAGCACATTGCTACATTGCATTTTCTCAATTTCTCTCACTAGTTCAGGTGGTGGCCGCGTAGCGGCCTTAGCCTTCCTTATCTGATTTCGAGCTCGATTCCGATAATCGATTTATTTTCTTGATTGAAACTCTCACATATATATAAGAGAGAGATAGAGACTACAATGATCAACAGAACGGGTGCGCGCGCATTTCAGCGTGACAGACTTCGAGATAATCGATATATATCGCACATCCTTTTTAGAATAGGATAGACACATGAAAGTACTATAATTTTTTTGCACTGAATGTGAATTCTGTTATCAGTTTTATCGTCTCAAAACACGAAAAACAAGGTTTCTTATGGGCATATGGGGCAAAATGGGTTGGTCCGAAATTTTCCTTACTTTTTTGGATATGCCTTCATATATCGAAATCAGATTGATGGGTCGGAAGGACGGGCGAGGACGTCGAAGTTTCACCGGGGGTCACCCCCCAAATCCTTAGTGCTAGATCACCAGCCATTGGCTTTATATCTAATTTGAACAAATGGTTAATTGATTTTTCATTATTACAGATATTTGTGATTATTTACAGTATGAATCGATGTAAGGAAAAATGACCATCGTAGGCTATCATTGTTTTATTCATTGAGGAATGTGGAAGAAACTACTCTCGAATTTTTTTTTCGTCCATGTTGAAAAAATTTTTACTGTATCGATGTCGACATCAGCCCGCAAGCAAAAATTCATTAGGTGGTAGGTAATAGTGTATGTGTGTGCGTGTGTGTGGATTTTGTCTTAGTTTTTAGCTATTTCCAGTCACTCGCGGCACCTTCCGCAAGGCCTCGCTTCTTGGGCAATACCACGGATAGGAGTGACTGGCGTCGCATTCTCAACTTAACCGAAACTGAGTTTTGGTGATGAAAGTCACCTGGTAAACGGGACGGAGTCAAGTGGGGCGCCTACCAAGAAAACTCAGCCGAAAAATTGCGGCAAATAAGGGCAGTTTGCGGATAATTTTCGGCGAATCTTCGAATTTTGCTATCTGGGTACTGGGAAAGGTAAAAGGTACATGGAAGGAAAATAACTCGTGAGACAATCAATTTCTTCATTCACAATTTTATTGTGTCACTGTGTACCGTCTACACCCATTACTCTAAATTATTGGTCTGTCCGTTATGCTTTCACACATCCCAAATTTTCTGTCTTACAAGTCATACATGTTTTTTTTTATGTACATCTGAGTTCCAATTATTGACTCACAGGCAACTTGCACCATTTTTTATATATATATATTTTTTTTTTTCGGTGGGTCCATGGCTGGCATAATCTATTTTGCATGCAAAAAAATTTGTTTGACTGCCAAATAATTAATTATGAATTTTTGAACATGACCAAATTTGAAAGGCATCGTGATGTCGGTACGTCAGTTGCGCACTTTGCATGTGGCGCTGCCCGGCAGAACCTGGAACTACGGCCGTCCATAGACGCTGAGCAACAGAGTACTCGGTTAGTGACGTCACGCGGGCTTTGCAGACCTCTTAAATTTGGACTTAAAAAAATTGATAACTAATTACTGGGCCAACCCAAAATTTTTCAAAATGAAAGACAGATTATTGGTATCGAAGAGTATCCATTATTGTATGTATTTTTAGAAAATGAGCTGCATGCAAGTTCCCTTTTTTTATGGATAAATAACCATTCAATTTTATCATTGCTATCATCATTATCATTACCATTGTTATTATTATGCTTCTTTATTTTTTAAAAATTCAACTATGGCTTATTTCCTATTTTTTTGGCATTTTATGATTTTTTTTAATTGATTGCAATTGACAGATTGATTAGATCAAGTGTGTCAAGCAATCTATTGAGCTGCTCGATGATGATTTCAATTTTATTCAGCAAACTTTTTTTGTTTATTTTTCACAAATAATATATTGACAATAATTGGAACTCCTGATATGATAAAAATGGGTATAATAATTTATGTAGTGGCGAAATGATCAATCTGCATGTTGTTAGGATTTTCGGAATTATCGCGTAATCTGCTGGAGAGAAACAATTTTTCATCTCAATATTTCATGCAGAACTGCACGAGATCTACAAAAAATGTTTATACAAAAATTTAGCCAAGTTTCGACAATTCTTCAATTTTTTAATTTTTTCGAACTTAGACACTTTTTGTAATAATTTTCATCTTATGTACCAAGTCACTTGAGACCTTAGATGTACAGCGAACCAAAAAAAAAAAAAAATTCTCATTTGAATTTGGAATCAATTTTTCAGAATATATATAGCACCATTTTTGGAGAAAGCAAAATTTTAAGGAAAATGTCTATTGTAAATAATTGAATGGCTAAAATTTTTGCATTCATTGAAAACAACTGAATGACTTGTTCCTATGGGCCCAGCTGCGCATGCGCAGTTACGTTAAACTTAGTACCATTACCGGTTGAGGAGGCGCTGGGTCAGCATGTGAGTGCTTTCACTTGAACTTGAGGGCGTAAGCCATCTAGTTAACACATAAATCAGCATTAAAAACGGATAATGCATTACAAAATTCGTTCACAAATTGATCATGTCGCTACCAATTTTGAGTATAGAAAAAAATGGGGATACTAGGGGGAAATGGACTTTGTATTGAGCACCACTATCTACAAGTTGTCTAAAAAAAATGCCTCGAAGAAAAGTGGCTTTGTAAGTCTGAAATTAACTATTTAGCAGTTTAATCGAATATTTTTTTTGGATTTTAAACGATTTGCGATAACGGGTTTTCCAAATTTAACAACTAAATTTATTATCTCTTTTTCCATGTATATTTGCATTTTTCAGTTTTAAACCTGTGACCACCTTTTTTATATATTTTTTTTTCATGTGAATTTTTATTTTTGGCACGTAGAATATTTATTTTGAATTGAATGTCGAACGAGTTATTGAAAATAAAATTCTCTATTAAATAGCAAATAATTAAACGCAAAAATTGCAAAAAAATGAAGAATTAATTATGAGAAAATTTATAACGTTGGTAAGCCACAGGTTCCACGATTTTTCAAACAATTTTGTGACAATATTGATTATTTATTAATTGAGTGAATAAGCATTTTTAAGATATATAGTTGTAGTTGTTTTTATAACGGCAAATGCCTATTGTTCATTACTCTTTCCTAAGTAATAGTATCTGCATTCAAGAAATAATTCTGAAATATCCGAATTCCTCAAAAAAAAATAAACTAAAAAATTGTGCTAGTTTCAAAAAGCCTTACATTATTTTTCCCTAAATTTAGAAATTATTATTTTCCGGCTCAAAATTCACGGGCATTGAAATTTCCCTTTTTTGGGAGTTATTCCCTCGTTATCGCATTGATCGTCGCAGAAAAAAATTAGTTCCATAGTGCAATCGTCTTAAAAATACAAATTAAAGATGGCTCCAGTGAGATTGAGGGCACCAAAAAAATGCAAGCGAAGAATTTCATAACACACAAAATGTTTAATGTGCGAAATTTGTTCATAACAAATTAATTATTTGACCAATCGAAATTTAACTGGCGTCACTCGATAGAAGCGTGTTCAACGTATTTTTAGTGCTGTGCTCAGAATTTTCAGGGGAAATTTTTCTCGATAAACGAGTTGGTCCAATATATGGTACAATTGTGTTTATAAAGAAAAAATATAAAAAATCAATTTTTTCAAATTCCAATACACACTTTAACTTGAATACGAAATTAACAAAAAATTGATGACTGCATTTTTCCAGCGTACTCAATCTCGGCAGGCCATCCTTAACTGAAAAATACTTGACACAACATTCGCTCCATTTCATTTCGTATGAAAAACATAAGCAAATTATATTTAATGTCGCACAATTGGCGCTAGTGACGGACGATAAATTCCAACGATTTCATCACAAATAAAGCAGCAAGTGATAAAAGGGCAAAGGAGAAATCATGAGAAAATTGACAGAAAATTTCATATTTGAAATTTTTTATTTATATTTTTGAAAAGTACGGAAAATTTAAATACTATAAAAATTTTCAAAATATTTTTAAAAATTTGGAAATGAATCAGAAAAATGGTAAATTAGAAATCTTCCGAATATTTCGATTTTTTCAAATAAAATTTTTGAACAATTTGACCAAATTTCTGAATACCGAAAATTGAGGAAAGATCTGAAAAAAAAAGAATTTATAAAATATATTCCCTTTGATCACTTCCCAACATAACGAACCAACTTAAAGTCTAATTAATCTCTTAATCATTACTGACAAAATTTTCAAAAAAATGAGTACACCAGTAATCACTCCATACCTCTCACAATTACGCATTTAATGCGTAAACCTATTCTTTTCACATATTAATCAATAAAACACTCTATTTTAGTCATCCCCTATCCCAGTTGCCCACGATTGACGTCATCAGTTCTGTAATAATTTATTTCTGTCATATTAATAATAACTAAGTGTTCTAAGCACTCAAATCTCCCCATAATAGTTACCACTAATTACTCACATAATTCAACATTTTCAGTAAAATTTTTCCCAATTTTATGTAAATATTTCGACTTTGCTCACAGCTATATGAAAGATGTACATTACGTGGCATAATTTCACTGTCATTTTTCGATTTTCACAATTTTTGGTGTATACTTAATAAATAAAAATGACTTTCTGAGCCATCCCCTCTTCATTAGCATTTTTATTTATTTTTAAACAATTTTTTTCTCGCCCCTTTTTAAAGAAAAAATAAAAGAAAAAATCACCAGCCAGAAAAGAAAAATCGAAAAAGCGAGGACAGATGGCGCCACAAATTTTCATGTAATCTCTCATATTCTTTCTCAACAACATTGTCAATTGTAGAAATATTTTCGTAGCTGTTAATTAATGTCATGAATATGTTCTTCCCATTTTTCACTTATTTTTTTTTATTTTTTATTTTTTTTGTAGAATCGTGGACGCACATGACACAATTTGGAATTTTAGAAATTAATTTTAATGTTTGAAAGTTTCAATCATATATTATCACAGTCAATCGCCTTCTCTGCATTCACATTTTTTTTTTCGTTAATTTTTTGTTTGTTTGTTCATACGTTTTCACTGCTCATACGTTTTCGCTGACTCACCAAATTAATTGGGTGATTGAAAAAGTAGTAACTGATTTCCGGAGTTTAGTACATATTTCTATGGATCTATTTCGTCCTTTTTGTTGTTTTTTTTGGCCCAGTAGGAACCATCGAGTAAGCGGGGGCATTTTTCATTATTTGTTTCCAATTTTTGATTTTTGGACAGATAATTAAAAAATGAAAATTCAAACAGTTTATGACAAGTTTATGAAAATATTGAACTTGAACAAAATTGATAAAATGAACATGTGAAAAAAAATGAGAACGTTGGATTTTCTCAAAATAGAGTTTGAAAAAAATTGCTAGAAAAATAAATAGCTATTAAAAAAATTCGACTCAATTGTTATGAATTTTTCCCCACTTACTTGTGTCAATAAACAATTAATTCTCACGCGGTTTAAATTTAATTATGTCTTGGTTTGGCGCAGCAACCTAATCCTAGGTTTACCTTCTTGATTATTGAACGTCTTAAACTCTTAAATTCTTCCCCTCGGGAGTCCTAGATCCTAAAGACTCTTAGAAAGTAGTACAGAGTGATTGAAATGAACTCAATTAATTTTGCAATGAAACTTATATACAATTCTGATATATGAATTTTTAATATAATAATTTACAAAAGAAGAAATTTATAAAACTTGAATTCTACAATCAAAAAATTGGACATTCAAGGGTTTTTTAATTATCAAAAGTTCTCAAATTTGAAATTGTTGACTCAATTTCAAAATTTTGGCAACTTTTGTAGGATTTGAAATTTCTATATAAATTCAGAAAATTTTACTCTTTTTGAGAATTTTAAATGACAAATGTTTTGACTCTTTCGAAAAACTTAATTTCGAAGAAATAATTAATTAATTAATTTCGTTTTTGTTTATTTTTCAAAAGTCATGGAATTTCATTAATTTTAAAGGTTTTAGAAATGGAAAATCGCAATTCCGAAAAAGCCAAAAATGGTTTCAGTTTCAAAAATCTCAGAAATTCAAAAAAAAATTTACCCATTAAAAAAAAAACCAATGTTACAAATTCCCTGAAACTTGCGTCAACGCTTGTTTACAGCCTCAAATTTTTCCCTCTATTTTTCAAGTTCCATATTTCAACCACTCTGCGACAACTCGTTTGGTAAGAACGCGAGTATCATGTACGTTATGATTATTATTATTATTATTTCATTGTAATAGAATAATAAATGAGGCGTTTCATACGCCAGCGAGATGAAGGGAACTCTGATTATTAATATTTCGAGTTTCTACGATATCTGATGACTCTGTGGGCTAACTCGGTGCATCTTCCAGCCCGCTGTCTTGAGTTATTGTACCGAATTGCTGGGACAGTACCTGCAAATTTTGCCGGATCTGAAAAATAAAAATTTGTGATTTTACTAGAAAGTGCATTTACTACGTTTCTACATCAAAGTTCTTCCACGGTGACTTAATGCAAAACGCTAAAATTAAACGCTGCCAAGTTGGCCAATCTGGGGCTGCCCAACACGACACCCCCGAAGATAATGCTTCCCCCACTCTAGCACTCTCCCCCATACGCATTCCCCTACTATCCTTCGTTCTCTCTCGCCATACGCTCTTCCCCCACCACTGCACATATGTATCCTTCAGTGTCCGCCAGCGCTCTCACTCCCTCACTGCCGGAGTGGGGGCCGTTCTCGAGTTGTGCAGCAACTCTCGACCATGGACAACTCGGGAGCTTTTACTGCACTATGATTTAACAAAGATCTTCCTCCCAATTCTCAATTTTTAAAGATATTATTAGTCTCCTTTAAAAATGTAACATTCCTGAATTAAAAAAAAAAAACAAAAAAACAAAAAAAAATAATAATGATAATAAATAAACGAAAAAAACAATCAGGAGGCTTTCGTGGCAGCAAACGAAATCTGACGAATAATCATGTAGAGTATTTGAAAAAATTGTAACAATTCTAATACAAATTTACCTTAACTATTTGATCGAGGTTTGTGTTGAGGTAATGCAGCAATCGCTCTTGGGTAAATTTCTCGGGGGACGCAAGGGGATGATTCAGATAAGCATTGTGAAGTTTATCAATTCTGACCATCATGAGCGCTGCTGATATATAGAGTGTCGCCAGTAGTGCAATTAAAATTGCTATTACCGTGCTAGACTTCCACTGATACTTCAGCATCGATCTTGAAATTTCAGTTTGAGCTGTCGATACGGTTTTTTGAACTAATAGATCCAATCTGAAAATGAAATACATGGATTAATAAATTTGGAGAATTATGAGCCATTATGAATCACCATAATTATTTTTTCCTTCAGTTGTTTTATGGTCGATTAATATTATAGATACGAAATATAATTGGGAATTACTTTTACTATAACATTCAAATTTTTCATCAGTAAGTGGACTTTCTATAGCTCTCCTAGCGCCAGCGAGCAGAGGGGGATGCCCCCCCCCCCTCACTCCGCGTGACGTTAGGGATAGCGCGTAAGGGGTATGGCCGCTTCGTTCTCACTCGAGTCATCATATCATCTTCCTCTGTCTTTGAGTCATAGAAAAATCTGACTTGAATGATCAGAAATTGAAGAAAAGGATGAAATACTTGATGCGCTCGGAAGCTAATACCAAAGCCTAAACTCCACCAAAACTAGTACAACTACCATCAGTGTATCGGTTTTCGGACACTCCACGATTTCTCGGCATTTATACTGGATTTATCGATTTACTATTGAAGAAATAATTATGAATGTATATTTGTTTTTGAAGAAAAATGTAGCGATTCCTTGTATATACCCGCCACTTTTTGCTTTGCCTGAGTGAAAAATTAATAGGGATAATTTTGGCGCTGATGCCCACTTGCAACTGATTCTGCGAGAGCTCGCTTGTACGTAACCGCAAAAAAATCTCGAGATAGAGTAAGACCATTCCAAGTGAAATGTGAGTATTTTCTTAATTCAAATTGATTTTTGTAATAAAGTGATAAATTTTAAGTCGAAGGACCAATACAAAATAGTAGAAATATGTAGGTTTTCTATAAAATACGGTGTCCGAAAATCGATGTCGATAATTGTGCGGGTATGTGTGTTTTCGGACATAAGATTTTTGGCACTTAACCTCATTAAATTTATCTTGTCTTTAAATTGAGCAAAATTAAATACGAATCAAATTAATTCTTTGAGTTGTTGTAGTCAATTACTTGAGTAATTTTTTTTATTAATTGTTTATCCTTTCAAGCGTAAAAGGAAGGCAAAAATTTTCAAAATTTTCAAAATTCTCAAAATTTCCAAGATTTTGAAAATTTTGAAAATTTTCAATATTGTGAATTTGTCAATTCAAGTTTTCAACTCTCAAACTTCTCGAAATTCCCAAAGTTATTAGATGATTTTCCTAATGAAGAAGAGACAAACAGTCCCCCCACGAAAATCTAATCTAACAAAAAATTGAATAAATATCATAATTCGTGTTGTGTTTTTTATATATTTGATTCAATTGTTATGTCATGGTCTGCATAATAACCTATTCTGAATAGTTGTTCTATCGTACACTTGCGTTTTCCAGTCTTCATTTAGGTTGTCCGAAAACCGACCCGTGTCTGTCCGAAAACCGGTGTAAGCGCAGAATTTATATTTCATCGTTTTTTTATGATTCGTATCAATAAATCGATATACTTTTGATTATTTAAGAGAGAAAAAATATTAAAAATATCAATTAAACCTCCAAACTTTTCATTCCTTCAGTCCACTATTAATTGATAGCAACTTTATCGCGACCATTGCTTAGCTGTCCGAAAACCGATACACTGATGGTACTCTAAACTTGTCAATGTTCAAACTCACTGTGGCGGTGGTAAATTTGACCTCAGAATCGCAGGTGTAACACCATCAGTATCATCAGTGCAAATTGTGGTTGGCCTAGAGTTGAGATCAGTGCCACTCTCTGACATGCTTGACTCTTCCTCCTCGGGATTGATCTCGGAGTCATCGACCAGCAATGTCTCCGGGGTGAGTAATTGGGGTTCTGCTGGCAAAGGATCATCAGCTGGCTGGCTTTCCTCAACCGCAGCATCCCACACCTGCATCATCAGCTTAAATGTCGAATCTCTGGACAGCAGAGAACAGAAAACGTGCCTTTCCTCGTCCGTTGCAACAGCTATTGCATTTGGTATTATCCTCGCTGTCTTCTCCTTGCTGATCTTACGCACTGATATCGTTGGAATCAGCAGCTTTGTGACGTAACCAAATACGTTGCTGTAGAAGGCGAAGTAATTTGGCGTGATATACAGGTGTCCTTGTAGGAGAATGTCGCCTACTAGGGCGCAGCTGTAGTAGTTGAGGACTTGCTCATCCGGTGCTACCTGATCATGAAATTTTGAGGACTATCCATTAGGTTAAGTCTGAGCTGCAAGCTTTCATTGGCTTGGGTTCTTAGGGATTAGGGCTACGTGCTTTTCGGATACGTCCAAAGCACGTAATTTGTTCTTCCAAAATTCGGGTCCATTGGGTTCAACAATTTTGCACAATTACACAAACCAGTGACACCAATCCAGACCATACGATGGTCTCTGGAAAAGTAATTTGGCCCACCTAGACCAGAGTTTTGGAAGCGCAAAATGAACTGGCTAGTGACCAAGTTTTACCTGCGTAAAATGCCGATGGAACTTCTTCTGTCTTGCACTGCTTGTAGATGAGGGCGATCGCGTGGTGGATTTGGTGGTTAGGGCTGGGGCTTGAGGACCACCCGTCATTGACGGGGTACTTCTGCTGAGGGGTTTTGACAATTGACTGTGGACAGAAAACAAAATAAAAATATAATAACAAATCTAAAAATTGGCCTAAATTTTACGCCAGTAAAATTGATTTTTTTCATATACTTGTACGGAAAGTTCGGAAGACGACCGGGCGGAAAATGTGGTTTTTTCGGCCTTGGGAGGTAAAATGAAGAATTCTCAGACGTGTACTTACCAACTTTAGGGTTCTTTATTTTACCTCCCGAGGTCGAAAAAAAAAACACATTTTCCGGTCCGGCGTAAACGCAAAAGGAGATTTTCCTCCCGTGTAGCGGACGGAAAATTCCACTTTGCGCCCGTCGGTGCGGAAAATCATAGATTTGTAAAAGATTCAGTGAATAAAAAATATTGATCATAAATTTTTTATGTATCTCCAGAATTATGTATAATTCTGTTATGTCTTGACAAGTTACTGGGGGAATTTTCGTCTGGGAAATTGGCGTTGGCCTAAACTCCTAGCACCTATAGCAAACAACACTTCACAATCGATGCTTTGACAGTGAATTACAAAATTGTGAAATTGAATTTTTTGGTAATCAACTTCATGGTGTATTCCACTTGGATTTGGGTGAATATGAGGGGGATGTTTCAGAAATTCACCAGGTGTTGGTTCTGTGATTGAGTCGTACACTCCACAATTCATTACTCCAAACATCGAGGTTGATTCTTGGGGGAGTAATTATCTCGTGATGTGGCATGTTGAATGCTGGGGACATCTACTGATGGATTATAACCAATCGCCAGTGACTAACAGACCTTATCGTCGTCACAGGTGCACGAGATTATCTTTTCGTCTTATCGGAATATTTAGATAATTTGTGAAATCTGATGGGACGGTACTTTTCCCTTGAATTACTCCGCGGTACTTTCCTCTGGTTATTCAACAAAATTAATTAATTGAAAAATTAATTGGAAATACATGCTTCAATGAGTGGTAGCTAGTGACGTAGGACTGCGCTTCGATTTTTTTATAACTAGCTTTCCAATTTTTGTCGACGAGTTCAATGGCCTTGAAATTGAAAGAGCAACGAAGGAAAACTTTTTGTAATTTACGAAACTATGGAAATTTTTTAAATTTTCGAATTGTTTGAATTTTTGAAATTCTTGAAAAATTGAAATTTTTAAGATTTTTTGAAATTTTTGAAATGTTGAAAATGTTTTAAAATTTATGAATTTTTTGAATTTTTCGGAATTTTTGAAATCTTTTGAAATTTTTGAAATTTTTGAAATTTTTGAAATTTTTGAAATTTTTGAAATTTTTGAAATTTTTGAAATTTTTGAATTTTTTGAATTTTTTGAAATTTTTGAAATTTTTGAAATTTTTGAAATTTTTGAAATTTTTGAAATTTTTGAAATTTTTGAAATTTTTGAAATTTTTGAAATTTTTGAAATTTTTGAAATTTTTGAAATTGCTGAAATTGTTGAAATTGTTGAAATTTTTGAAATTTTGAAATGCTTAAATTTTTTTTAAATATTGTAGTCACAGTCAATTGATTTTTACCTGTCGTTGCATTTCTGTAACGACGTATGACTGGGACTTCTTGGAGGTGCTGTATGACTTGCGGCGACAGCCAGCTGGGAGCCGCTGGCGGATGCCTGTTGGAGATGCTTTTCCTGAGGTAATGGCGGACTGGTACCTAGAGCTTGGATCGGGGTGTTGGGTGCAGAACGCGCTCCTATAGATCCAGCAGACCTGCAACAAAAATCGGAAGAATTCCTTCAGCCCAAGCAATTCCCATTTCCTACGTATCGCTCTCTGTACCTCCCAACGACAACTAAACAAGTTGTTTCACGAAAAAACCAAAAATCCATCACTTCGACTATGCATTGTTTATTTAAATGACTTTTTACCTTGTTCGAGTAATGGGTCCTGTGCATAACCACAATCGGATCAACGCTCTTGTCTCAAAATCCATTTAGATAGAAAATATAAACTCAAAATAAATGACGGATTAAAATTTTTCAATTGATTCATCAACAAGAGGACTCCATTGAAAATTTATTTGACCGACTTTTCATCGGTAGAAATTGCTAAGTCAGTAAAAACCCCGCTGGTATCTATGCTTCTTGAACATCACTCGCTTCGAGTGTCGCCACTTTGAGCCGACGCTCTGTAGAGCCAGTCTTGCCAAAAAGAAAATGCTCATTTTTTTCCTTCCTCAAATTTAGAGTTTCAATTTACAGTACCGAGATAAAAATTATTTTTAACAGATAAAATTCAATCACATAAAATCACAATTGGATTTGCTAATGAAACGCAAATTGACTGATTCAAATTTTTTGAGAAAATTAATCATAAGAATCACACAGAACGATATTTAGTCAATTTCAGGGAGAAATATTCCACAAATATTTCACCGAAATTTTAGGGATTGAACTAAATGAAGAAAAAAGAGGAAACTATTGAGATGAATATTTTATTCTGGTCCAGCCAGAATGTTAATTGATAGATAACTAAGAGGTGAGACGACTTCCTCGGGCCAGCCGGGATCGAACTGAGGAGTTTAAGTGTCTACAAGCTGTCGTGAAGCTCCTTGACAACCCTCACGTCAACACCTTGAATTACCTAACGATCATGGCCTTCATCACTACTGAATCCTTTATAAATGCTATAGCCATTAACCCTTGGTCGCGCCTCTCCACTCCCGTATACGTTGATTTAGTTGCTTAGTACAATGCGATGTTACATAGTATGCACTTGAAATATTGTTCGGAATGCTGATAAAAAGCAGTGTAACGCTTATAGCGCCCGGGAGCAGAGGGGAGTGCGCCCCCACTACCCGTGACTCCGTGACGTTAGGGATAGCGCTTGAGGGGTATGGCCGTTTCGCTGCATGCCGTCGCGCGTGGTCTCTTCGCCGATATACAGTTAACTCCCCCACCAGTGCACATCCCACAAGTTGATGGATCCCTATAGTCAGTATCATCATTACCCCACCACTCACTCTCTCCTCCCTAGATATATGGCCTCTCTATCTCCCTTGTCATCACATCCTTCTCATCATATCCTTCTCCTCTTGACGGTTCCCTGCGTCGTAGGAATCAGTCGGGTTAACTGATTGAGGGCCGATTACGTTACCCCGCCTGCGTATCTTCGCTTATATTTATTATTATTATTATTATTTCTTTTCTATTCTTCACATTTTATTTTTGCTTTATTTTTTAAGTGGCATTTATTTGTTTCTACTTACTCTATGGTCTTGCTTGATTTACTGATATTTGAGCATTATTTTTGTTTTTCTTTACTTCGGGTACCTTAGTCCTACTATTTTGTACAACATAATGTGCAGCAATAAACTTTAATCAATCAATCCTCCAGCGCCGCCTCCCCACCACTGTGCAGATGATCCCGCGTGACTTTGAATGCTACCTCACTGCGTTTACTAGCATCGGGGAGTGGGAAAAGTAGGGGAGGGTCACTTGTGGGATAGGGCGGTGGAGCGTCCGGTCCCGCGCATTGCACTAGTGGGAGAGTCGACTGTAATATAAATGTTTTGGAAAGATCCAGGCATGGTTCTCACCGGAGCCAACATATCATCTCTCTCTTTCTGTGGCCACGCCTATTGCGAGCGTGGAGGGGGTACTCTGTAACTCTCGGTACGCGGAAACGCCAGCCCATGCTGCGATTTATGGAAAATGACCTGTGAAACAATTATCTTAGGTGGCAATTGCCAATCCGCAAGTGTTTTGTATAACTCATTTAGCTAACTAACTTTTTTAATGAATGACACGTCGGAAAAATTGCGACTCAGTGGTAACCGAAACTCTTTCCCGAGGTCAGTCGCATTCGAATGGGGCTCGATCAGTCATTATTGTCCCCCTTTTGTTTTATTGGTTTAACCAATTATGCCATGCAGGGAAGAATATACTGCCGATGGTCAGCCATTACTGATGCACCTGCAGGTGGCAGCGGTCACGGCTATTTTGAAGGGTAAACCAGAAAAAAAGTAAAGTTATAATCTACCGATGCTATTACAAAGTTTTTCCAATTTCCTTAACGCACATCAATAAAAATGTGTCCTTGGAAAAATGGAAAAGTTTTATTGCTTTTTATGACGCGTACGTTTCTTGTGTGGAGCATTGATCGATGGAAAAAATGAAGTCGCATAAGTGCGGCGAATTTTTCTGGCTCTTCAGAGACAAATTTGCTTTGCCAATGAATTCATGAATTCATGAATTTTGGAGGGAATTTGCCTCGCGTGAACTCGGTTTTTGTACGGGAATTTAAATTTTGGGGAAATAATGTGGAGACCGGTTTAAAAATTTTTTTTTTTATCGTTTTCGTGATTACAGACTTTAGAATTACGTGCTCGCCCGCCTCGGGTTATCTACTCAATAATCTGAATGAATTCTTTCGGGACACACCGCGGGTCTTGCATAAATCGTTATCAGCATATCGCGACATCTCTTCAGCATTTCAATTTTTCGTCTCCGTTATTTTTCAAAACCTAAACCATAAATATTTACTATGCATTGTGGGGTTTATACCGGGAGCTGATCAATTCTCAATGTGTAGCAATTTATATTCAGCGAGACTACAATTTAAGGAGGTGATGTCGTCTGCCTCTACAGCCTGCATACATTTTCGTAACTCATGTTCGTGGTTGTGATGCGATAATGATCTTGGGAAATTGTTGAATTGGGCCAAAATGCTGCCTTCATTTCTTTCAGTTCCTTTTTTTTTTATATCATTTTGAAAATTAGAAAAATTCCGATTTTTCGAGTCGAGAGTTTTTTGAATTATTGGAATATTTGATTTCTTGAGGTATTTGAAATTTTCAAGAGTTTCGGTTTTTTACACTTTTCCAAAGTTTTTTTCCAAAGAGATCTTTCACAGGTTTTTTGAGAGTCAATTTTTTTCTTAATTATGGATTTTTTTGGAATTTTGAAATTTGGATTATTTGCTATATTTGAACAGTTTGGAAAATTTCGGAATTTTTGAAATTTTGAAATTTTCTAAGTATTGAAATTTTTGAAATTTTTGAGATCTTTAAAATTTTCAAATTTTGAAATTTTGGAATTTGGAATTTTGAAATTTTGGCATTTGGAAATTTTGGATTTTGGCAATTTTGAAATTTAGAAATTTTTGAAGTATTGAAATTTGGAAATTTTCAAATTTCAGAATTTGAAAATTTTCAAAATTATGAGATTTTTAAAATTTTGAATTTTTTAAAATTTTGAAAATGTCTAAGCTTTGATATTCCTGGAATTCTTGAAATATTAACTTTTAAACTTATCATAATTCAAATTTCGAAAGCCTCAATATAATGAGAAAAATTATTGTAATCATTTCTAAGCAAAGTATGGAAAATGCATTCGTTTCCAAAAACTTTTAACATGAATTGGCAGTAAGAAAAGAAATTGCAAAAAATCTTTCACATCTCACGAAAGGTCTTTCACCTGTTTAGAACATTCTGCACGAAGTGCAATCGATTAGTTCTGTGTATGCCTCCGCAAATCGCCCATCGGTATAAACTGTTATGTGTTAATGCGCCTTCGGTCATTTACACTTCACCTTAACCCTAGAGTATTATATAATATTGTAATGATGTTTCTTGCAAGATATGAAAGTGCTAATATTTCGAGTTGAATACGCCTTACAAATAAATTGAAGAGAAAAAATATGGTGACGTCAACAAAAATTTCGGCAATTTCAAGATTTTTTCCCCGAAATTTTCGGTTTAATGACTCGGAAAATTGGAAAAGAAAAGATTTCTAAAAAAATTAACTTAAGAAGAAAGGAAAAATTATTTGAAAAAATTCCGAAAACAAATATTGCATAACTTACAATTGGAAAAATTCGAAAACTTTTAAGTTTTACAAATTGAAAAAATTTCAAGTGAACAAAAATTCGAACAATTCGAAAAAATTGCAATATTTGAATAAAGTTTTGCCGTGTTACCAATTAAACAAAAAAAATGAAACGTAAAATATTGAAAACATTTTTTTAAAAAGTCACAAAAAAAAATCCAAAAATTGGAAAGTGGAAAAAATTTAGAAATGTCCAGAGTTGTAAACAAGCGCAAATGGTAAACCACAAAAAATTAAAAGTCATAAATGATATTATGAAAACTTTTCAGGTGTATTAACGCGTCATCTCAAGGCATGCTTATAACTTCTTAGCACGTTGTATTCCCTTTTTTTTTATGAAATGGAAGGGGTAGAACGGGGAAACTACCTCGTGTGGAAGACTGGGGTTGATGGGGTGCCGAGACTCGACCCTCACGTGTCTCACGTAGACACGTGGGATATTGATTCCCCATAAGGAACTTGCAGTGACTCCCAACTGAATTCTCACTTCTATTGACATGAAAAAAATTTTGTAAGGACTGAAGACAATTTTGATGGTATCTAGTTCTGTCTTCGGAAGGAATGCTCCAGGAGAGGTAGCATGGGGAGTGCAAGAGAGAGAAATGAAGGCACACACACACACACACACACAAACACACACACACAACCGCCCAACCACCCACCCACTCACCCACCTACCCACCTACCCACCTACCCACTCACCCACCTACCCACTCACGCACCTACCCACTTACGCACCTACCCACTCACCCACCTACCCACTCATCCACCTACACACTCACCCACCTACCCACTCACCCACCTACACACTCACCCACCTACCCACTCACCCATCCACCCACTCACCCATCCACCCAACCGCCCACCCACCCACACACACACACACACTCTCTCTCTCACCTACCCACCCACCCAACCGCCCGCCCACCCACCTAACCGCCCAACCGTCTACACACACACGCACCCATACACATTCATCCACCCACACACACACATAGAGTCAAACCGCACGGCCGGACGGGAAGCCAACTCGACGAAGGAAGGGCGGCGGGGGGGGGGGGAGCGGGCACGCAGGGGTTTCGGGAGCTTTAAATTTTTTTACACTGTGTTGAGAAATACCATGGCTTAAATGTCGACGCACATGGATGGGTGGCCAGTAGTCCCCTCCGGAAAAATGCTCAAGAGCAGCTACCGTGGGGCGTACAACCAAGAGAGACGGAAACAAAAAAAAACACACACACACACAGACACATTGGAAAACTGTCTACTAATATTGTGACGTCCCTGCAAAAAATATAGAGAAAAAAAAATTCCCCTGACGGAAAGTTAGAACCTGGGACATTGCCGGGCGATAACTCATGTGAGAAAAAAATAGAAATCCTCGAGGATTGCCTCGATTCTTCGAGGCATTGCCTCAAAAAATGCATTTGTCGTGTTTTAATTTCCGTGAATAACCTCCCCAGAATGCAATTCTTGAAGCAATGCAAATTCCTATTCTGTCGTTTTCATGCCGAGCCTAAACTCCGCGGTAGCTGCACGCACAAAAATAGCATCAAGCGTGATTTATTGAGCCACGTGGCTCTACAAACGAGTGAGTGCATAGGCAGTTGTGGAAAAATGGTCAAACAATTCTTAACTTGAAGAGAACAATTGATTTAGCTCGATTTAAAATTAATTATGGAAAAAAGCAGTATCATATGAAGAGATAGGGGTGACAAAAATTATGATTCCGTGTGGTAAAGCTCAAATCTGCGCCAAATTTTGACCTTGTTTATAAAAAAAAATGTAGGAAAAATTACTCAATGAAAATGTATTTCGTGGTTATTAGATCATCAGAGAGCCACTGGATATACCGCGAAATATCGAATAACACGCGAAAGAGGAGTGAAAACGTGGGGCACTATTGAGTGGGCGTTTTCTCTCGTTTATCGACCGATGTGAGTGGCATGTGTTCTAGGAAATTTCACGTGTCATTTATGACATTCTCAGGGGATACAAAATCATTTCGTTTCCAACAATTTCCAATTGCTTGCAGAGTTATAGGTTCGAGGGATCATTAGATGATATATAGTTGTGGAGGGAACGTGGACATTTGATGAGAGAGGGGTATGTTACACACACACATCTACTCACCCCACCCCCACCCACCTACTCACCCACCCAACCACCCACTTACTCACCTACCCACCCACTTACCCACTTACCCACCTACTCACCCACCCACTTACCCACTTACTCACCCACCCACCCACCTACCTACTCACCTACTCATCCACCCACCCACCTACTCACCCACCTACTCGCCCACCCACACACACACACACACACACACAGACGCGCACGCGCACATACACACACGCCCATACGATAATTTTTGTCAAATTTCTTTCTCAGCATGCAAATTTTGAAAAGACAAACTCGCGACATTACTTGAGAACTTGTTCCTCGCGCTACAGCTGCCACGCGAGCGAGGTCGATGTTCTTCCCTGGCTCATTAGTATGTACATTTCAGGCCATAATAAAAGGTGGAGTTGTACTGAAATTGCAATGAGAAAAATACCGAAGCTCCGGTGAATTATTTCATGCATAATTGAGAACCATGTGCACGAAACGGGAAGTATACAGCCCATTGGGAACACAAGTGGTGATCCTGTACGTTACACTGTAGTGAAACGAATAGTTTTTTATCTCTAAAATTCCATAGCGGTTTTTCAAATTTTCGAAATTTCTAAAAATTTTGAAATCTTTGGAAGTTCTGAAATTTTTAAAACTTCTGAAAAGTTGCAAATTTTTTACATTTTTGACATTGTTAAAATTTTTTGAAATTTTTGAAATTCTTGAAATGTTTGGAATTTTCGAAATTTTTGAAATTTTTTAATTTTTTGAAATTTTTGAAAGTTTGACATTTTTGAGGTTTTAGAAATTTAAAAAATTTCGAAATATTTGAAATTTTTGAACTGATGCGTAATTAGTCATTAATTTCCAATGAAAAAATATCCAACTCACATTACGTCAATTAAGCCCAAGTGTAAGAAGAGTATTCAGATTAATTGATTGAGGACTAGAAATGTCGAAGTGATTTTATATGGAACTCTTGAGACTCTCAAATTATCTCAGCCTCACCAAGGCCTTCCCCAAGAAACCATCACAATTCCATCTTAACGATCTATTCTCGTAGCGGTAATTACAATTATAGAATTGTCACTGTACACTTGAGCAGCTCGAGCGATCATAAAGTCGATTAATTTTTGCGTAATGATTCAAATTACACAGCACCTAGGTTAATACGTTAAAAAATAGTGGGAAATTTACCAATTGGTATCCTGAATATCTATATTTGCATAATACTGTGTATCATATCACAATATTTATGAGTGAGAAAATAGAGAAAAATATATATGCAAAAATAAATTGCATATTCTCTATCAGTCCTCACCCGAGATCCTCCGTAATTTACTGGACCAGTAAAATTCCTTCGGCTACTTAAATGCCAATATTTTTCAAGAATATAAATATGTCTTAGTGCAGATACTCACGTGCACCGTACTTGATAAAATCAATAATTACTGAAATGATTGACTTATCAATGATAGAGCAATGAAAGAAGTCAATACCTCTTGACCTAATAGATTCAGCAGAAAGCAATTCAAATTCGTACTCTACAGTTGTAAACTGTTATAAAATTCTCCGAAAAAAGTATTCTCCTTTTGGTTCTCAGACGCATTTTATGTGGCTTCACTTCGGCCTTGAACATCTGAGATTAACTTCACGATGATATCCTGTTATCAATTCACTACTCAATGGCAAGAGGAAGTCGTAAAAAATTTATGAATGAATGAATTCCTTCATGGACGGAGTTCATTGAGGTGCCTCCGGTTTTTCGTCTTTGTGACGGACGTTTGTACTTCCCACAGGATTGTGTGTATGTGTGTGTGTGTGTGTTTGCGTCCCTCTCGCTTGTAGTGAATACCCTAGCTGCTGTTCAGCATTTCTCTGAAAGGGACCACTGGGCACCCATCCATGTGACTGGAGCCGACTTTCCCCAGTTCACTATTCTAAAGTATATATAGTATATATCTAATCATATTTCTAAACACAGGGTAAGCCTCCAGAAACCCCTGTCCCACGAAGGTGGTCGTCTGTGATGCACCGCTGCCCCCCCCCCCCACTCCACGAATCGGGTTGGGTTCCGTCCGGCCTATCGTTTTCGAGTTATATATGTAGCGCAGATATCACACATGTAATGTTCCTGCTATTTTCTTATACGATAAATATTTTCCGCCAGTCGGACGCGAACCTGGGCACAGGAAGGCGCGTGCGCGTGGGGGGGGGGGGGGGGAAGAGCCGGAGGCGTCGCGGTATCCTATAGCAAAAAGGAAGGACGAAAAACACAATCGATATATATCGAAATTATCGAAAAGCGTAAGACCGAAACTGACGCGACACCAGTGAGTGCGGCGAAAAGAGGAAATGCGCGTCACGCGCCACCGGACTCATATCCTAAATCGTATCGCAGCATAACAAAAAAAAAATGGACCGGGTTAGGAATTTCTCAATCGTTTAATGAACTCAACAATTTTTTTTTCAATCTGCGAGTTATCTCGTCAACGAGCAAGTTCAGGGAGACATCCGACAACTCTGTTTTAGCAGGTATTCATTGATAACGTGTATCATCCAGTTTTTCGAAACTTCACACGTAAATTTTCCAATTTTGGAGCACGATGTTATAGAAATTATATTCCACCCGATTCTTACACTCAAACTAACTTTATTCTGAAAGAAAACACATTTCATCTCGTGAGGCAGAAGAGTTATGTCGATTCTCTCGCGTCTTATAAGAAGCAATATATATGTTGGATTTATTCCCCCCCGGGCACTAACGGTGCATCGACCGTAAATACAAAAATAAACTATACGAAATTAAGAAAGAATGCCGAAGACTTTACAATCAGGTTTCTCCAATTTTTTTTTTGCAGATCTCGACATTCTTTAACGTCAAATTTGTCGAGCGTATTGCGTCAGACTTTTGCAACATGTGCATACTTCAATTGCTCCATTTTTTCAGAAATAAATGCTTTCCATCCTAAAACGCTTGAGAAGTATCAGAAGTTTGTACTTTAACCCGTTGATGGTCGCACCCCCATCGCATTCATTTTTATCAGTGTTTAACTAGTCGCCTAACGGTGCAGAATCCCGCATGAGGTGAGACGTGATAACACTTGACTAACACAAGAAGTGGGTGGAGTGTGACCCCCATTGGGGCCATACATATAACTTCCCGACAGAAATTAGCAAATGTAATTACGATTCTGAAGTACCATTCTCCATAAAAGTTCTCCACTAAACTTTTTCAAACTTTCTCAGTATATAATTTTCATAATTTAGGCGATGTTACTTAATCAATTACGTCTTTCCACTGATCAAGTACGAACCACACCCACACCCACCCACCGACCCACCCACACACACACACATGTGCGGGCCCTCACATGCAAATATATACATCGGACACTGATACATATCCCGCCTCGAAACACACACACACACACACACACACACACACACACACAACCCTCATTGAAAATTTGTGGAAAACTTGACATTGTCCCTATCGGAAATTTAAGTAGATCTTGTCGCATATTTTTAATTAGTCTTTTTTAGTGAATTTGTGTAAATTAAAATTCTGAAGCGTTTTCTACTGCAATACGTAACTTCTAGTCCTTAATGAGAATGACGAAATATACTTAATATAACTGGTTTCAGCTGCTTGAAGTTTTATTTTTAACTCATGAAACCTATGTCCAGTCAATTTTCGAGACGAAAACGATTATACTTCTATACTATTCTCCAACATTTAATTCTTTATTGAAAAATTTTGACGTCTCATCTGTAATTGTTGGGTATTATTATCAATTTGCAAAAATTTAATATGAAATAGGAGGAAATTGGATGTACAATAGGTTTTATGTGTAACTTTGCATTGTCAAATAAGTTCGCAGTTCCAAAAAATGAGTAAGTTGGAAAATTTTGATAAGAACAAACAAGCGAGATGCAAAAACAAATCCTCCATTTATAGTCCTCGTCCGACATGTTTTTTTCCCAAAATTTGTCGCAGCTGCAAATGGCTGTGGGTAATTTAGCTGAGTGCGCATGCGCCAGATTTAAATACTTGAGCATCATCCGCAGATCTTGCTTGCGGTAATAAATCTTGAGATGATACTGCGATGGTGTATTTTATTTTTTTTATTTTTCCCTCCATCCCTCTTTTATACGCCCCACGGTAGCCGCTCTTCAGCATTTCCTTCGAACGAGGATATTGGACACCCATCCATCAGACCTCCCGAAACCCCTGCGTGCCCACCCCTTCCCTGCCTCGGATTAGGTTCCCGAAAGTTTCTGTGTGTGTGTGTGTGTGTGTGTGAGAGTGGGTGGGTGTGAGTGGGTGGGTGTGAGAGGGTGGGTGGGTTTGAGAGGGTGGGTGGGTGGGAGGGTGGGTAGGTGTGAGTGGGTGGGTCGGTGAGTTTGAGTGGGTGGATGAGTGAGGGTGAGTGGGTGGGTGGCTGAGTGGGTGGGTGGATGGGTGAGTGTGGGTCGGTGGGTGGGTGGGTGAGTGTGAGTGGGTGGGTCGGTGGGTGAGTGTTTGTGGGTGGCTGAGTATGGGTGGGTAAGTAGGTGGGTGTGTAGGTGGGTGTCATTTATAAATTAACTGAAAAATGTGGAAAAAAGAGAAAAATGGTAGCATGAAAAAACTTCAACGAACTGAAGAAACTTCGATATAACTCTCTCATAGTTGATATATTTTGAAAAGCCCGGAGCGATTAAAACCGGAAGAACATACCCAAGACCTAAGACAAGTTTGATAAACCCGTATAAAGCCATTGTAACTGTCCGCGACAAACATCTCGCGACCTGAATAACATAAACGGTTCGTCGGTCATTCAAGCTATCACCATCTGCTAGGTTCTTTTAATCCCCTTTTTCCCTTGGTTTGACCTGGTTGCAACCTTTCCATGGTACTAGAATATTTTTCGTCCTAACTTTCGACATTTAGCCTCTTGAAGAAGACCCAAAAAACATTTTGAAAAGCGTTTTTCGATGCGACTTTATAACAGGTTCCATTTTCTCGTCATATAGGAAGTCAATTCATGCGAGCAAAAAGGCGAGTCATGCACTCATAATTTAAGTTTTAAACTTTCAAGACGATTACAAAAAAAAAGTCAGGGGCTGACAACTCTGACGGCAGAGGTGAAGAGAAAATTTTTGCATATTCTCAAAACTTTGAAAATGTAAAAGCAGATCGCCGCCCATGTCAAATACAACTTCGAAGATTTCAACTTTTTTTAAAATTCCAGAAATATTCAAAAGGGTTCGAATTTTGAAGATTCAAAACAAATCTAAAATTATTTGTAAATGTCACTTTCGAACACTATTTTCAACTATTAATCAAAATTAGAAAGAGCATTTCAACGATTTTTATATTCAACGAATTTTCAAAGAACCTCGCAATTCCATCCTCCAAATGAAAGAGCTTCTTTTGGAGTTGTTTTATTCCTAAAAAATAGTTCAATTTTCACCGAATAAAAATCATATATATTGGTAAAAACAAGGTGAAATAATCTGCGGCTAATTATCCAGCTTCCGTTAAAATTTACGACCATAAAATTATCGGTGCAATAAAAATTAATTATTTTCCGCCTCAAAAATTAGAAAAATAATGCACTTTAATTTTTTAATGGCCGAATAAATCTTTTCCCCTTTCGCAAAAAAAAAACAACAAAAATAATTCTGCTGATTACTCAACTTCCCGTAATAACTCTTGATGATTTAGTAATAATATTCCAGGAATTGAACTGTAAATGACGCAAAATGCATTTTTTAAACGCGGGAATATTCAATTTATCACTACATGCGCCACATATAGCCTATATCGAAGCTGAATAATATTGAATTTATTCAGTATTATAAATATGAACGTCATACGATTTTCTATTTTCGGAACCTCACCCGACGCGGGAGGGGGTGGGGGGGGGGGGGTCATCATGGGCCCTCGGTCGTGGAACAGGGGTTTCTGAGGGTTTACCCCGTATTAACAAATACGATGATCTAACGTAGCGAAAGTCGGTCCCCATCACATGGATGGGTGTCCACTACTCCCCAGATGGGGAATTCGAAGCTTGAACGATGAGATCAATCTTGGTCCGACCTTCGATGCCGACGCTTAGACTTGATAGCTTCGACATAGCTTCATCCCATGTATACGCCTAGATCAAACTAAGCTTAGTTATATCAAAGATATCCAAGCTTTGTTGGCCCAGCTTGTGCCAAGCTTGGCTCAATCTTAGCGTCCCTAGCGTTGGTCCACAGGCAGAATCCAATCTACGCCCAATATTGGCTACATAGATACATCCAAGCTCACTGGAATCATCCAAACCCAAGCTTCAGAAACCATGTTGTGCTAAGCTTGGTCCGAGCTCAGCTTTGTTAGCTTTGAATCTTAGCTTTAACAAGCATGAATCCCGGATTGCTCATACCATCTAAACCCAAGCTTCTGAACTAAGGTTCAACTAAGCTGGATTGAAGCATATTTTTCCTAGTTTCGATTTACCGGCTTCAGCGAAACTCTGCTTAATATTGGATTCATATATAAATCCAGGATTGCTGCACCACCTTAACCCAAGCTTGGAAACGAATGTTCAACTAAGCTTGGTCCAACCTCAATGTTCCTATCTTCAAAGTTTGAACCAAGGTAAATTTTGTAGCTTGGACCAAGATTAATTTCGATGCTTCGACCACGAGAAACTTTGGAACTTGGAGGAAAATGAATTTCGAAGCTTGTACCAGGATAAAGTCCGAAGCTTGAATGAAGATAAAGTTCGAAGCTTGTATTAACCTAGGTAACTAAGCTAGGACGAAGCTTATTCTCCAAGCTGGGATTGGTATTACAAGAGGGCTGAGTGTAACAAAAAAAAGCATGCGTACACCGACAAGTTTGCCGTTGGGCCTCAATGACACAGATTTTGAAATTTCCATTATTTAATTTCAGGTATTTGCGCGGTTTAAGCGGCCGCTCTGGCATTGAGCGTATTTCGCGTTCAATAGTTAACACCGGTTGCTATGTTGAAATTTCGGAGGTTAACTTTGTATATTTTTCCTTTGCAGTGGGAATTTGAGATAAATTGTAAAATACTGAAATTGATATTGCAATGTCCGGAAATTCCGGGGTTCATGAAATGCGTTTTAAATCTTTCATTTTTATCTTGAGTCTAATATTTCAAGATGTTCTTTTTTCAATGTGTGAAGAATACAATCGGGGAATTACACCTTGCACGACTAAATTAAATATTTGAGTGAATAAAGATGTTTACCTTTTCGATTTGCGCAATTTGTTATCGCGACTAGAAAATCCCTGCACGAAGCAAATCATCATAGAGTCTCTGGGGGTGACTGGCGCCTCCCCCATGCACAGTAGAATCTCGTGAATTGAGGGGGACAGTTATGCGTTATTTTCGTCACTTTTATCATTAAGTAAGAACTAACACACCCTTAAGACCCCCAAAAATTCCCCCAATGTGAGTTCAAGGCACTATAAACACCTTCTCCTCCTCATTTCACCCATCAAAAGTACATAGTGCAAAATGTGAATTTCAAAAATTGCCGCCAGTAAAAAATGCCAATTGCCTCATAAATAATTGTAGAAAATTTTTTGAAAAATTCATACAATCGTAGAAAACTGTCCACCAATTTTTCACTGATTCAAATTAATTGTAAATCACCAACGAAAATGCAAATGACTTTTTAATTTTTTAGTATAATTTGGGTGATTTTATAAACAACGGTCAGCTGTTGTCACTCACAAAACATTTGTGGAACACGCGGGATTATTTTCTTAATGTTCAAAATTTTTAGCGTATTTTAGACATTGTATTTTAATGCAATGGACATTTTAGGGTTCATTGCAATTGTTCAAACAGTGCACAATACTTTTTTTTTATCGCGCTGAATTATTATGGAATTTTAGAAATGGGATTTTCACTGGTTCGGTAACTTCCGGTTTCTTGATTGAGAGCGAGATGACAGAACCCGAACGATGTGAATTCCACAAAATTTTTAATTATTTTATGTGACTTTTCACGTGTGGAGTTTGTTTGTTTTAATGTAGTGAAAAACTTGGGACAATGGACGTTTGGGACACTTTCTTTTAAACTGATTTATGGTAAAATTTTCAAATCGTTGGGACAAATTTTGTCCTTTTTTTTTGGCTTTTTCATGCGGTACAAAAGATGGGACACGCCCGTGGTCCAACGCAAGTGCTCAGTGCTAGCATCACCGATTAAACTAGTCTTTCTCTCATTTTTTCTCCCATTTCCCCTCAACTTCCACTGCCACTTCTCCAGTTCCTTGGCTTTTGTCTCCCCACTTTTCCCTAATTTGCCTTTCCGTATGTAACACCCGGTCGTCTCACCAATACAGATGAGAGGAGACTGGCGGGCGACACGACGCAAAGCCGTTCGATAAACCCCTCGGTTACATGCGCCGTGTCTATGTGTTCGGGGATCAGTGGCAGTGTGAGCGCGTGTGTGGCGTATGTGGGGGAAGTTGATTCGCGGTGTTGCCGCTTGGACCACAGCGCCGTTCACAATATTCCAATTGGAAAAGTGTTCTTTGGGCGCAGCACATTGCGTGCTTTCGCATTTGTGTTTTTTGACTTTTGCCGTTTCTGCATCTGGTGAATTTTGTTTTTGGAACTTTTGGAAATTTTGCAATTTTTGAAAATGTCAAAATTGGTAAATTTTTGTCGAAATTTAATTTTTCATTTTTGAATTTCTGAGAATTTTTAATTTTTGACAATTTAAAAACATTTACAATTTTTAATTATTGACAACTCTAAATTTTCAGAATTTTCAAAATTTTCGAAATTTTTGAACTTTTTTTTCAATTTTTTTTAATTTTTCAAATTTTTAAAAATTTTGAAAATTTTTCATCACACTCAAATTGGTGTCAATGTTTACATATACGGTACTGACTAAAACCACGAAATTGAAATTTTACTTACCTCGTATATGAATCAACGTACTTTACCTTAATAGTATCGTTATTCAAGCACTACGTTATTGCTTTATACCATAAAATTTTGTCCCCAATTTGAAAAAGATCATTAGTGCGATATCGATATTTTCTTTCATTATACCGACATGGCTTTAACCTTGCATGGACTTGTAATGAGTTCCAACCTAATTGATGGAAATAGAAAAAAAAATTTCCCGGACATATACTATTGAATGGATACATATAAATTAAATCAAAATATTTCCCTAGAAACAGTCGTTAATTTGATAGAAAGAGACTTCGGTTCTGGAAACGGTTCCACGCAAAAGTTGAAATTCCGCGAACGGTTCCGAGAGTCGAACCAGGGGGCCAATTCTCGGAGCGGTGAATTATATAGCGCCCTTTACACTTCTATATCTTTTTTCATAATCGCTGAAGAAATTCTCTCACAAATTTGTTCGCCATTCACTAACACATGGAACAAAACGGGGATAACTCAAAAATTACATGGAACCGTTCGTGGAACCGTCCCTGGAACCGTCCCTGGAACCATTCTTGGAACCGTTCTTGGAACAGTTCTTGGACCAGTTCTTGGAACCGTTCTTGGAACCGTTCCTGGAACCGTTCTTGGAACCGTTCTTGGAACAGTTCTTGGAACAGTTCTTGGAACCGTTCTTGGAACAGTTCTTGGAACCGTTCTTGGAACAGTTCTTAGAATCGTTCTTGGAACAATTCTTGGAACCGTTCTTGGAACAGTTCTTGGAACCGTCCTCTACTGGCTCAGAGGGCTAATCAGTGCTGTTCAACTTCAAACATCAATAACTTCATGACGGGGCTTCCGAATTTATTATAATAATTAAGAAGTAAAGCTATCTCAAAAATGTATTTGTTTTCTGTATGCACTTAACCACTTAAGCTGTAGCTATTGAACTACTTTAATCAGATCAAATAGTGAAGGTTAAACTACAAAATCCCGGGCAACTTACACTGACATATATTAAATCCAGCCTTCGTCAATAGAAGGACGACACGCTTCAATTTTTTCATGATCTTTTAAGGCTTTAAGGGGAAATAGTTCATATGTAATATATTCATAGAAAGAATTCAGAGATTTCCTCATTAATGATAATTCGTTTATACACTCACTCACACCCGGCCACCCACCCACACAAACACACACCCCTACATATATATCGATCTAAGTCGAAGAAAAATTATGGAACGTGGATATGATATGAAAACAACTACAATTTTCATTTCATACCAAAATAATAAGTTTTCTTACTGCAACGTTAAGTAATAATTATTTACAAAAAAATTGAATTGTGAACTTATAGCATACCCGTAACAAGAAGCTTATCTGAAGAATCTTGGCCAAAATTAGATTCGTCCCGCTTAGTATTTTAAGAATCATGACGAAATAATCATAACAGAGGTAACCCAAAAAGCCTACTATCAGGAGATTGAGTACACTCCCTTAATTTTTCTTTTACATTAACCTCTCATCATATGATTACATTAAAAATAGAAATGGGAACATTTCTCATTTGCGACAGGAACTCAATCTGTCTTGTGTCTTCCCTGCTGTTACTCCAATTACCCGCGACCTAGTATTGTCCTGTCACCTCTGATGATCCGAGTGAAGGAGAAATGAGAGAAGCCTTTTTGTACATTGAAATAAAAGAAAAAGGGAGTGGGGATATTGGGAAAAAAATATGTGGGTAGTATCACTGTGATAACATTGAACATTTGAGATAGTGTATCAACTAAATTGTGACATTTTGAAAATTAGGACAGATTTAAAAATTTTGAAAATTTTGAAAAGTTTTGACAATTTTGGAATGTTTTGAAAATTTTGAAAAATTTTGGAAATTTTGAAAATTCTGGAAGTTTTGAAAATCTTGAAAATTTTGAAAATTTTAAAAATTTTGAAAATTTTAAAAATTTGGAAAATTTGGAAAATTTGGAAAATTTGGAAAATTTGGAAAATTTTCAAAAATTTGGAAAATTTGGAAATCTGGAAAATTTGGAAATTTGGAAATTTTGAAAATTTTGAAAATTTTGAGAGTTTTGAAAATCTTGAAAATTAAAAAAAAATCTATATTTTTGTAACTTTTTGAAATGTTCAAAATTTTTGGGCGTCTGAAATTTTTTTTGAAATTTCAAACAAAAATTTTCGCGAAAGTTCTGTTCAAAATTAAGAAATTCTCTTAGTCCCAGTTGGGATGCGAATCCGACACTCGCAAAGTCGCGCCGAGCACTGTTCCAAGTAAGGTACCGGACTTAACTGCCGGCAATATTTCATTTCAATTTCCAATTATATTATCGATTTTTTATTAAATGAACAATAACCCTCGTAGTCCTCCATTACACAGAGAAAGCCATATAGATCGAGTTATTTAACACTTAATCCGATTAGTTTCGATTTTGTTCTGACCCCGCACATGCGTAGACTAAACGGAAGGCATTAAGTCCCTATTTAATCATTGAGCGACAAACGCGCAATATAATGTAATATAATTCCTACAGTAATCACTCCGCCTATATTTACCCAGTACAGAACCTGCAGTGACTTTTGTAATTGATGATTGAGGGAGAAAAATTGTAGTTTGTTGACGAATGTCGAGCGTTATCTCGGATTTTGTGATGTAATATCATTCGCATGAGAACCATGCTCCAAATGATAACCCTCGTGTTATAATTTTTTTTCATGTGAACATTAGCAAAAAATGAATTTTTGTGACGCCAATCGGTTGATAAGTCTAATCGAGTTTGTTGCCTCGAGTTCAGACCTATATTTGTTGCAATAATTCCTCCTCCTCTCCCCCCCCCCCCCCCCCACCAATTACAAAAATTTCCCCGCGAGGGGAGGCTCTGAAGGGGAAACTACACCTGCAGGGGGGGGGGGGGAGGGTGCGCCTCCGAGCGCCAGGGAGCAGAGGGGAATGCGCCCCCACTACCCGTGACTCCGTGACGTTATCAATAGCGCTTAAGGGGTACAGACATTTCGTTGCATGGCATTCCGCGTGGGCTCATGGACGATGTAATATAAATATTTCGGAGTGATTATGGCTCTAAGAAACACGCATGATGCTCACTGGAGTCACCATACTATCTCTCTCTTTCTGTGGCCACGCCCATTGCGAGTGTGGAGGGGGTACTCTGTAGCTCTCCATACGCAGATACCTCAGCCCACAAGTGCGGAAGTTATGCGCAGTGCACTATATTGAAAATGTGATTCTATTTTGTTTATATAAAAGGGAGAAACAATACGTCTTCATCTTTTTTGCACTTTTCCCCTGCAATCTCTTTCCGTGGTACGTCAAAAAGACTTACGTGATTTTTCGCAGCAGAAGTTCCATCCGCTCGCTGTCCCTCAAGCATTTTCCAATACAAACTAGTCCATGTTTATCCCAACAATTCAATGCGAAAACCATCATCAATGGTAAGAAAAAAATTGATGCATATGATAATTCGAGAGTAGAATCATCTAGGTGGACAACAGTCATAATTTTTTCCTTCGTTGTTGTGTGGAGTCGTTTCGCTACGATTAACTCTTGTGTTAGACGTAGCGTGAAGGGGTAACGTGCAATTAATCCGACGGATAACGTGATCCGCGGATATGTTATACCGGGATACGATACGAGAAACGTCTATCTTGAATTTGCGTCATAAGGAAATTACGTTTGGTCGTTTGATCATACCAATAAAGATATCTATTCCATATGCAAAGAAAGCTCGATAAAAATTGCGTTCTCGGCCGCTGAAGTTTTCGGAAAGAAATTTCCGGGGAACAGTTCGAAGAAACTCAACTTCATTTTAGAAAATTGTAATTAAAAACTTTCATAAAGCTTGAGTTTAGTTTATCAAGTCTTGCCTAATTGTTTTTTTTTTGCAGCTTCCCCAAATGAAGGGTAATATTTCATAATTACGTCTTCTTCGTGTATATCACAGAGCATGCGGCCCCTGCTCTCCGTCTGATGGATGCATGCCATTACGTTAATGATACCAAACCACAAAATATCTCGTATTTTTCACGTGATCAAATTGATTCCTTTCATGTTTACTTTCAATCATCCACGAGGCAATAATGAAAATGAATGAAACGCTTGGAAGACTGCCTCCTCTGGTATACGTGATTAATTTAGTAATGCAATTGAATCAACACAATCGATGAAAGCGCCATGTGGCATAGCGAGTGAGTCATTCAATTTATGGGTGATAGGTAGTAAAGTCAATTTGCATAAATGACTCCATCAGTTAGAGCATTTGTAACTTAGAGATCCTGGGTTCAAATCCAAGCGACTCCAGAACATGGTGGTGTGAGAACAGAAAATATTTCTATCAGTATCAACTCGTGGAATATTCTTCGAGTACCATCTGCGCCAATGGACGCATGGTTAGAGCGCCGGCCGTTGGCACACGAGGTCCCCGGATCGTATCCCGCACGGGGAGTCTCCTGTCGGGGAATCCCGGAAAAAACGTTCCGCAGCAACAACGTCTCGGACAACAAATTATGAACTATTCTACTGCCATACCTTCGTTCAGTTTATTGCAACAATCGAATCCATCAGTACATCAAGCAACATATTTACGATAATTCACGTATAATCTAATGCTCGGCAATCAATCCCACCACCGATCGATTGCAAAATTTTTGGAATATTCGACGCATCAGCGACAAATAAACCACAGAAATTGTACAGTTGTTGATCCTTCTTCTCTGCTGAAGTCCTTTTTTTAGGCACAATGCTTAAATCCTACTGATCCAAATTAGTATAATTAGCTGCTAATCCCAACCTGATATTCTAGACATACATAAACATCATAAAGCCGGTCATATTTGTTCAAATTATAGATATGAAGCCAACGGCTGGTGATCTAGTACTAAAGATTTTAAGATATCATTACTATATATAGTATGTATATATGATAAATGTTATTAAACAATTTTCAAGTCAAGTCAAAATGTATGGTGAAGTAGGTAAGGTGCCCGCCTACGGATCTAGAGGGCCTGGGTTCAACAGGCACCGATGGATTTTTTCTGGATTATTTGATTTAGTCAAATAATGGGCAGCACAAAAGTAAAAACAGTTCGCCCCCAAAAGTCCCACAACGAGTACCAAAAACAGTTTACAACTGAATGATCCTACCCTTACTGTGACGGAATACCTTCCGTAACTGTGTTTTGCAGATCGGGGAAAAAGTTGTGAGCGCCTAACGACTATAATTGTATGGCACAATGTGGCAAATGCTGTGATGATATATTACCCCAGTTTCTGACATTATGTCAATTTTCGACATATTATGTCATGGAACGACATTATATGACATTCGGAAGCGAAAGCCTAGGACATATTTTGACATTAAATGTCAAATTTCGACAAACCTTTGAATGACAAAATATGACATATTCGATATAATCTGGCGACGCGATTTCCACGAGGGAAGTCCCGTCACGCTCGATCAACACTCGATCGAAGCCTGATAGAGGCTCGAACCCAGAGTCTCGGAAGTTAGTCACTTTTCTATATTACATCCACCTTGTTCCCATCATGGTTTTTCAGCCTCGATCAGTCTTGATCAATCGTGGATCAGGCTTGATGCAATCCTCATTCCATCGTCACTTCTCACCTGGGTAATAAGTCCAGAGCCGGCGCTGAGAACCATTGTAGTTAATGAATCCATAACAACAATCAGAATAACAAGAATCATCGTATTCTGTTCGCAATTATCGGAATACAGTTCAATATTCATAATTTCTAAGTTGTAAAAAAAATAGTGCAAACTCGAATCAAGTGAATTACAATTTGGAGAGATTTTTCTACAGGGTACAATTTTTTCCAAAACGTTTGTGTAGAGAAGTTTTGTGCGAGAGATGTTTTTTTCAGAGGACCTTTCTTCGGCACCCTCCTTCCAGGGACGTTTTTTCCATCAACCCCTGTCGGTATAGTAGAGAAAAAAAAATTGTCCAGTAATTTCGTCAAAGAGACGGCTATACAAATTGGGTTTCTCCATGGTTTTCCTCCAATTACTGGTTAAACCATGGAATGTTCATTGAGCATGGTGTTCATTGGTTTAAACTGTGTGAATGCTGTACACTTTGCGAAAAAGTCGGATTCCATTGGCGCCGCAGCTAGTGGCCGCGCATCTCAAATCGGATCGAAGCATAAATGAAGCAGAGTTCGCTGAGTGACAACACGCTAACCTTTATGTAAAAAGATTTAACCAAGCGACTTTGTGTTGCTCGATGCCCGCATGGAATTATATTTAGCCAGCGATGATGTTTCCAGGGGAGAGTGCAAGGGCGAGGCCGGAATCCGGGTTAATTGATTTGCGAGATACAGAGTGCGTAGAGTGCGACCAACGGACAGCAGCGTAATGGTGCACCGTCGATGGGCGGATCTCATGTTGTCTATGGGGCACATAGCATGTGTTCTATACTACCCATATTTCGTCATTATCGACTTTTCTTTTATTTCCAACATGTCAAAATTTTTATGTAGTAGGTTTAGGGGAGCGATCTATCATAACCCAGGTGAGAAGATCCGCATCTTCGGAAGCTTCGGATCAATGGGAGCATGCTGTCATGACCTCATATATAGATGCATGCGTCATATGTAGATGCATGCGTGCGCTGGCATGCAACATTTCACTCCTGGGCTAATGAAATAACGCAATAAAACTTTCAATGTCTCACCCAAATTGGTTGGTGGAGTAACCTCGATATTATATGGGTTCTACAATCACATGTGGGAAATCTTTGAAAAAACTAGTGAGAGCCAACGTGAATTCTATAGATGAGAGTCGTGTTACCTGAGACAAACGGAGACCTTGCCACGCGTGAACAATTCAATGTACTCTAATAACAACTTTCTACCCTACTTTTCACTATTCGTTATATTGCAAAAAGAGTGAAAACGCTCGTTATTCTTTAGTAGCGTAAAAAAATCCCAACACCATACTGTGCATGTGGGAAAAGATATATGTCAAATATAGAGTCTTTGGACGAAAAGGACTTTTTGCCACGAGGACCGCTGCACCGCGATCCTTGTCTGTGCGTGTGTGTGTGTGTGTGTGTGCTTTTAATTATTATCAGGGCACTCACCAAGAGTCTCGGGCCTTCTTTAAAATTCTCGTTGCCGAATTGATCGGCAGGGAGAGTCGCCGACGAATTTCATATGAAAAATGCGGATCCAGCCCCAAAGCATCCGCCATTTTGAGGAATTTCATTAGCTAACTTTTTTATGTCTCACTTTCACTCATTCAATAAACTACTGTTTCTGCACTAACCGATCGAAAATCCACAGTCTTATTAAAAAATCCTCAATCTGAAACAATGTGGAAGATATAGATTTGGAACAATGTCAACAGAAGATGATTCAATTATTAAGAAATTTAAATATCAAAGAAATTCAAATGGTGGTGGGGAATATTTTTCCCCATTTATTCTGAAGCATTGGTATACTTTTTTATATACTGAAATCTTATCAGTCATTAACGAACAATTCTCACTGCACTGGTTTTCGCACGAAACGTACAAAAAGCAAAAATCATATTTGTTCCAGTGTTTCATGTACCGAGTACTGATAAATCATTTTTATCTCCCCTTTGTTAATTGAAAAATATCACATGGTCTACATTATAAAGTGTAAAGTAAAAAACATAGAAATGGAAAAGCATATATAGAAATAGTAAAAAATAATATTCGTCAGATAAATTTGATATATAGAATATATATGCTTATTAATTCATATACGCATATACATATACTTGTGAATTTATGTGAAGCCCCGGAACCAGTTATTCATTCACCCACCCACCCAGTCACTCTAGCCACCCACCCACCCACTCCACTCACGCACTCACTCACCCACCCACTCCATTCACCTACTCACCCACCCACCTACTTACACTCACCCACTCACTCACCTACCTACTTACACTCACCCACTTACTCACCTACCTACTTACACTCACCCACCCACTCACACTCATCCATCCACCTACCTACTCACCCACCCACCTGACCCACCAACTCCACCCACTCACTCACCCACCCACTCCACCCACTCACTCCACCTAGCAATGAGGGGGTGCAGGCCGCTAGCATCCGCAGCCATGTATAATCAATCTATAAGCATGTATTTTCCATATATATTCTTTATATATTTCATCCTGCAAAAAAATTATTTAAATTTGTCTATTCCGGTGCGATACTTCCCTTTTCTATGAAAACCCTTAACCATGGAAATCATGAACTCTAATTTTCACATCTCGGTTCACAATTTCCTAGACATAAATTATGATTTTCACATAGTGAGATAAATTTGAAAACTGATAAAAAACATTCATATTTTATGTGTGCGAACATTTCCCAGTTTCGAAATGCGAGGAAGAAAAAAATGTGCCAAGAATTGATTGATACTGAAAATTTTCAAAATGTAGAATATAACAATTCTAGAGGACGATGAAGAATAATTAATTTTGATGGATGTGAGTAACATTTTTTAATCACACTTGTTTATCCTAGAATAACGCCCACTTAATGCGCCATCGCCAGCGTATTTTCAACAACTGTTTGCGCTTAATTGTCACACGACTGATTGTGAGTCAATAACACACCACATTCTCCATATGTCCGTAAAACACCACTTATCCATTTAATTTTTCTCTTTCACTTTGCGTTGTTTCATCTATTTTTAACCCGAGAAACATCAATATTGCATTTTTTCTTAAATTCATAAAACGGATTCACTCATGTTTAATTTTCGAAAAACATTTAGAGGCCAATTTTTAGGGACCTGGTCATTAAATCTATTTTCTATAAAACACCATTTTTTTACCGTTCACACAATTTTTTTCCCAACTTTCCAACAACTTATTCGCATAAATGGTGATCGGTGTTGATCAAAAATGTATATTACATGAAAAAGAGATGGACGAAAATAATTTAAAAAAATTGTACACGAGTCGACCGGTTATTCGTTAGATGTGCTCTGTGGTTCAGAAAAAACTGGCAGCCAAAACTCGTATTATGAACTTCAAGCAGATTCCTCATGATGCCTTATCAGCTTTTCAACTGTCTACAGTCTTATCTAATATCTGTTTTTTTTTTCAAATTGAATGTCTGCTGTATTTCTCGAATAATTACACATTCGTAATTTTTTTTCAATGACATAATCTATGAATGGTAGGTGGAATTTTTGTCAGAATTTTTTTTTCTTCAGTGAAATGACATACATCAGATATTTCTGATACTAAAATTATCTAAAATTATCAAAGTTTTATTATTCTCAATGAATTCAAAATTCTAAGCCAATTGTTAAAAAAACAAGCAGGCGGTCCTCGGACCCGCCCGCCCCCCTCCCATTCGAATGTGTCAACTCTGTAACGGTTTCTTTTATTTCCACCAATTTCATTAAGCCTCCGAATGGTCCAAGTGAACACAAAATGAAAATGTTCCAGTGTTGAAAAACCTTTTTCCAATTCCGCTCTCAAAAACCACCGTTTTCTCTTTCGTTCATCAATTTCAATATCATCAATTTCATTTTTTTGTGAGGACTTCGGGTAATTACGCAATTTAGTAAACTCATTATACATTATATTGATTTTATATTATTTCATTACTTTATTTTACAATTTTCTTCATGATCGAATTCAATTTACAACCATTTACACAATGGACCTTTTTATTTCTTAATCAAAATTATCTGACGGTTTGTTGAATGATTATTTTTAATCAATGCTCCAATGTGCAATTTAATCCATTCATTCACATAGATCTCGCTGCGAAGTCTTGAAAAAAAACATCGGTTGAATACTCATCGAGAAATAAAATAAGAACCGCCAAAGAGAGAAAATTGAAATCTAGAAAACTAATAATGCGATCAAATCCTCCATTTAACAGAGTTCTTCACCACAACTAAAGGAGCCTCCGTTCCAAATTTCAAGTTTTTATCCCAATTTTTGCGGATGGTAGAGCGCGTACAAAAGCAAAAAGCAAGGAAAACAGTAAAAAACAGAAAAATTGAAATATCTCCAATTTCTTCTAAGTAACCCACTAGATATTCTTCGATCATTCCCTAAAACTTGTTGAGACGCAGATTATGATAAAAAAAAATCAAAAATATTGATTAGTTTCTGAGATATGAACGATCGAAGAAAAAAAAAGTCGATTTCTAAGAAACTTACCGACCGATTTCACTGAAATGGCGCCCACAGCTATATGTACCTAATATCAATAACTGACAATTTTCTCACATTTTATTCTCAACATTTAATCCTTTTTATGTTAAATTTTGTCAGTGAAGAATTTCGGAAAAAATCGATACATACAGACACTATGCTCAAACTTCGTATTTTTACGTTTCAAACCATTATATATCGTTTACAAGCAAAATTAGCCAAAGTGAAAATGGAACGATTGTAATGCTTCCATTCGGCAGCAAAAAAATCGGCAAAGTTTGAATTAAAGGAGACTTTCCGTAACTTTCCGAGCGCTAGCGAGCGTGAAGGGGAATGCGTCCCCACTACGTGTCCCTTTAGAAATGACACGGGAGGGGTACGGCCCTTGCGTTACAGGCCGTCGCGCATGGGCTCAAGGACCACGTAATCTAACGTTTTGGGCTCAAAAACACCAACAAATTCTCTCGAAAATTTTCAAATCTCCCAAATTATTCAAATTATTTAAATCTTATTATTACAAGACATATTGTGAAAATTACGCCTAGATTTTACATTGCATCATGCAAAAAGCAAACTTCATAATTGGATTTTCTATTTATATATAGCAAAGCAGGAAATTCCGTTGCCTCCGATTGATCGCCTACGGACACTTGCCGGTGATATAAATATATCTCATCTAATCTCCTTTAATCTCTTATCGCGGAATTGAGTACAATGAATCATGAAATCTTAGTTGGGTTATTTCATTGTTCACGAATCGATTATTAATCGATGAAACCAAAATAAGTTTCAGAAGCTTCTCTGTAGACTTCCCTCTGTGTGTGTGTGTTTACGTCAGTCCTCAGCATGCTTCGGAAGGGAGTGCCGGACCCATGCGGCCGGGGCCGACGTTCGCCATTCAAGCCATCGGAATTCTGAACCCAGGGTAAACCACTAGAAACCCCTATTCTACCACAATAGACGCTGACAATGCCCCCCCCCCGGCCCGCAAAATCTGATATTTAAGAAAAGAAAACACCAACGGCACAAAAATATGTTCCAGTTGCAACAATTTTTCGATCCAGATAGTTATTTTTACGCCGGATATTCCCCTTACACGGTCCTGACAAGGCAAAGCTACGGCAGCTTCATCAAGATATCCGTGGGCACGCCGGGCGCGGCCCTTATGTGGCACAAAGTTAGCCTGGCAAGCACGGGATTAGAACTCGGACGCAAAAATTCGGTTCCTCAAAACTATTTGCATGGCATTTTTTTAGACATCTACTTACCCATTAGTGTTGATAGCCTCAGATCCAGTTGGAGCTGATACCTGAACCCTGGGTAGCCCGCATCCCTCGCTTGTGGTGTGGCCGCCACCGAGATGGCGCTGGCCATCGCGCGGCTGGTTGTACTGACGCTGCTGATAGGTGGAGTCATCGCTGTCGCTACTATGTGGCTGATGTTCCGAGCCAACTCCTCCGCGCGGTCTAAAACATAGGGGTGCACTCAATAAACGCACACTTTTTGTGGGTTTTTTTCTCGGCAGGTCAAATCGATGACACCATGGGATATCTCCTTAGGTATGAGAGTTAGAGAAAAAAGTCATAAGACATCAAATGTGTGGGTTAACGAAAGGAACAATTTTCATTAAATACTTTTTCCTCCATCTCCAACCGTTCTTCCGCAGAAGCATGATGAATCATTAGAAGGAATGCATGGTCTGTCAGGTTCTGCCCCGTCCATCAATGAATCCCATTTTGAAATCCCGCGGGAAAAATATAATTTCCCCTCGCCTATAAAATTGAATTTGAGGACTAAAAAAATCGAGAATTGCGGCAATGCCCTTGCGAGATATTGTTTTTTTTTCGAAAATTAAAGCTCCCATTACGAGTATCAAGCTAACGGTCAACCCTACGGTAATAAAAATGTACCTATGGGATTACGTTCTAGACAGACTGAGGTGTAGATTTACGTTTATAAAACACTAAAACTTGGCCTTTACCCAGCGATCCTAAAATTACGCAATTGCACTGAGTGCCTGGCCTTGAAATTTCAGAAAACCAAAAATTATCCTCAGGTTCTTTACATTTTACACACGTCCGGTGCACTGAGCAATCGCCTAGCAGCGATCATCCGGAGTCACGCCAACTGGATCTCCACAGCACAAGTGAAATGGGATGGAGCACCTGCGACTGGCAACACGCGCACACGATTGCTGGTGAAAAAATTTTTTTTTGCAAAGCTTCACTGCGCACAAGGTGTCTCCAAGAAGACACTACAGCGTCAATATCGACTAGATAACTAGCGTGAGGTCAGCCGAAGCCCTAGAACCTCATTGGTTACGTGAAAAATCTGAGAAAATTGTGGCGAGGAATGCACTTTCACGTTGGCGGATCAACGAGAACACGATGGTACTCGCGAACTTCTCCTCCCGATGGGCAAAAACCTCGTCAAGTTGCGAACCTGTTGGTAGTGGTGGGGCGCGACTGCTGGATGAAGTCAATGATCAGCTGTCCTGTGTGCGTAAACACGTTTCAAAGCGGTTCACTCCGCAGGTAACGACTTCATGGAAGAATAGTTGTTAGAAGCGAATGGGCCGTCACTTCTTTCCTGCACTTTCATTCGTCGTCCATCTGTTACCGATGATAATTCTAGTATTCGTCATGTAGCCCGGAGTGAACTATGAGCCGGATGGTGACAACTAACCGTGGGCTGCGGGTACGACCCTCCGCGGGCCAAAATTATAACTTCCCGATGTCTGTGTGTGTGTACTTTCTCTCCCTTCTCGGATTTTGTCGAGCTCTCTGAATGATTTCAATTGGTTATAACGCTCTAACGTCGAAACGGTTGAAGATACGAAAAAAGTCAAAGAACACAAAATATGTATTTTTTTATAAGGAACAACATTTATTCCACACATTTTTGCGTACCTATGATATTTCGTGAGATACAGCGTTATAGACAATTGAAATTATTAACCATCATTTTTGAATTGCAATTTTTTTCCGAAAAAAATCCAAAACTTCTGTTTGCTCTTGTTTAATTTTTTTATCAGTGTTTGGGCATGCAAGTTCCATCATGCTACTTGGACGGAATTAAGGCTGTGAATTGAACCAGGAAGTTATTTTTTGTGTTGAGAATTCAATAACGCGATGAGTAAGCGATGAGTTGGCGATGAGTAGAATGAGTGCAATCAATAATGAAGAAATCAATGGAATCGAGTGCACGTGACTCGATGGTAGCAATTTGACGAAATCATTACTATATCGAAAATATGCTGATAATACAATATTCAATTTAACCATGCAGATCGAGCAAAATTTACAAAACATTTTTCTTCTTATAATTTAAGGCATCTCAATAACATTGTGTCTTCCCCGTAGATAGTTCTTCATTTTCCCAAAATACATGCAATGATAGATATCCACCGTCTCCAATAATCAGTTGTTCAGCTGCCCTAGACATTGATTATGAATTTTGGGAAAAGGCCAAATTTAAAGCTCGTAAAGCCCTCCCGACGCCATTAATCGCGGAGTGCAAGTTCTGGGTTACATGTCTAAATATTACGGTGTGATAATATCCTTTGCTAAAAAGGAGAAGCGAAGAAAAATCTCGAAAACCGCAAGGTGAAATCGGCATGACACCAGTCAGCGCGGCGGAAAAGGGAAATGCGCGTGCGGAGCACGCGCCACCGACCTCCGTACAGTAAAAAGTATTACGGTAAAAAATATTACATATCGCATAATATTCTAAGTCATAACAAATAAATTATCCAGTCGAAAATATCCAAAAATTGGATCCCTATGACATTTTGGGATGGTGGTACCGCCCCGAACTCCCCACTCGGGTGCGGTTAGTACGCCTTTTAGGGTGGTAGTCTCACCGGAACTCTCCACTCGTCGGTTAATACACATGAATAAATTAATATAATAATATCACTCTATAATATTATTGCGTAATATTTTTTACCAATATAATATAATAACCAGACCGTTTCGTAATTTCAATCAATAAAGTTGTAAACGAAAAAAGAAAAGATCAAAAGGTCGAACGCATTTGTGTAATAAGGAAGAAGGACATGGAGAAAATACAGCTATTTAAGAAAATACTCGTGAACCAAAGGAAAAGTTGTCAGATGTGATTTTTGGTAGGTTAATTTTTATTTATGGAAGAATGTGTTGGTTTATGTACAAATTTGTTTATTTTAGTTTGAGTACCTGAAGATGAACGCCCAGAGCGTTTGAAACGTTGTATTAGTATTATCATGAAATGGCAGTGGATGGAATAAATTGGAGTTTTACACGACCGGATATATGGCCCAAACAACTTTATTGATTGAATATTTTTTACCGTAATATTTAGACCTGGTACCCGACTTCTGTTGATTAGCGTCCACGGACGCCGCCATGGCGTCCGCTGCAGCGGTAGTTCCAGTTTCTGCCATGCAGCGCCACGCGTAAAGTGGCGCGCGTTCTACGGCGTCCCGCGAGCTTCCAGAGCGCTTTCCAAAATTCGTAATTAATCATTAGGCCATCAAAAACTTTTTCAGACTATTTGGTATCATAGTTTTACCGGAAAAATTACTAATTTATAGGGAAGACCTGTTTTGTAGAGAGAAGACTCTTCCATTTCCTAATAACTAGTAAACAAGTTGAGCTGTTGAACTTCCGGTCCGACCGGAAATGAATGTTTTTTGACGAAGCAAGGTTCCAAAATTTGGCAGACAAATCGATCCGAAATTAACGGAGCGAATTGGAAACTTCGAGATCAGCGTGTGTCTAAAAAATTTTCGAAATTCTGGGAAAATTCGCTAGACCTACTTTCAATAAACCCAAGATTCTAATAAAAAAAACTACGGGAAGCATTTCAAACGCATTCACCCATTATCGGTTCCATTAAAAATTGCTGATAATCACCTGCGATGCGCAGTATTATCGTAACTCGCAGTCCAGTAGAGGGGCGCCACTGTCCTGTCTCAATTCTCTGCTTACAGCAGACCCATAAAGACAGCAATAAAGACACTTTCCCCCAATTCTCAGCAGCCGGCCACCAACTCCCACGATTCCTAAACCACACTCATCATTCACAATCCCCCAAGTTCCATAAATTCTCCATAAATTTTCCCACACCTGGAAAAAAAACGGCAAATTTTTCTGAATGAAAGGACCGGAAGCGAAAATTTTGGGGACTTCCGAAACTCGAAAAATTGCAATAAAAAAATTCAGCACATTAATATTCTTGCAAATTAAATTGTTGGCTGTATTTTAACATCGAGCAAATTATCACTGTCTCTAAAAAAAAAAAATTTCACCTTTACGTGCACTAAATCGACCAATTTCCTGCACTTGTCGTACAATCAGCTTTTGGCGGGAATTTGCGATTTTTTGAATTTTCCAGTTTGGAAAGATTAAAGTGAACGAATTGGAACTTGGCGAAATGCCTTTGGACAGCCTGATATAGAGCCGAATAGCTCTCACAATATCTTTCAGTCAGCTATGAGAATTTCTCTTGCTTTAATGTACATCTCGCGGAGACGCACACAAGTGCAGTTGCGGCTGCGCACCTGCTATCACCTATTGACCGCGTAGCACAGCCTCACCGGGCTAGTAATACCTCACGCATGTGTCTTTAATGATGAAATGCGCATCTTTAGTTAATGCAAATGTTTCCATAAACTCAGGAAAAGTTACGATGATTCAATTTGCGGGAGAGACCGACTGCCATCGACTGGAGCCGGACAAAATAATTCCCGAATTGTTGCATAAGCATTGTAAAGTTCAAGGACAATTGCACCATAATTTTCCTGAATGTGGTATTAAATTCGACTGATAAATTTAACGTTCCTATCATCTCTTGAACCTTCATAGAGACCCTGATTGCGAGCTATATCAGTAGACTGATCCAGGGTCGGATGTCCAGAGTTGATGCCCGTTAAACCCCGACAATTCCAACCTGGGGTGAACTTTCCCCATTCAAACTATCATACTCTGCGATCCGATGGCGGCCGCCGATGATGGAACCCCCACCCCATCCCTCCTGGAGATCTTTCAAACAGCAGTTGCGAAACTGGCTCCAATCTCATGATGACTGATCCTGCTGCTGACTTGGAAGCCCAGGAGCCTTTCTAATTTTCTGATTTTCTGCTCAACTTCTGATTCATGTTTATACTCACTCAAATTGTACTTCTCATGCTTTTTGCTAAAATTCGTCTCTCCCAAAACTATTTCACTTTTGATTTTTACTGTATGCTTTATTTAAAATCCTAAACAATAAATTTCTATCTATCTATCTGTCTACCTCCCCCTTCTCCTAGGTGCCCCTAAAAGAATGCGGTGGTTACAATTAAGATGATCAAATTATTTGGAACATTGTTTGTTGGGGAAAGCTGGGGGGAGGGAAAGGGCGGTAAGTTGTGCGATAGAAAACGCATAAAATACCAGACAAGCACTCACCTGGGCATAGAGACGATCGGACATCCGAGCTGTATTAAATGACCAGAGTGAGATGCTGGGTGCAGGTGGCGTTAACGCAGGTGCAGTGTACCCGCCTAGACACAAGCCGGATGTCAGGGCTCTCCTGGCATTTGGTATTCCCCGCGCGTTACTCACTGGTACGCACAAGTGATTCCCATCGATTCCACCACTCACTGAACTTGAGAGAATCACCGCAACGCAGTGACCCACCTGGATCCCCTTTTCGCAAGGACACCAGAGGAATTAACTAGTTTAAGGTCATTCGACGGTTTATTGGGTCAGCCGATTGAATGAATGTGGAGAAAGAATAATGTGTCAGTCAAACGATCGCTGCATTCTGAGGCCATGGAACGTCGAAGACGAAAGACAAATTTATTCAGAATTACTTTCACGTAGGATAGGGAAAATATTTGACTCGTGAATCACCGTTTCCGGAAACACGATTCACGATTTCAGAATCGTGACTTTTGATTTTGAAATAGCAGATGATGATCTGGAAGATTAAATATGTGAATTGTCAATCACGATTTTTGAATGGTAGATCACAATTTCTGTATTGTGAATGACAATGTTCGAAACGTTAGGAATGATCCCAACTCTAGAAGCGCGGGGCTATAATAAGACCTGTGTACCGTGCACATTTTGCGGTTCTCTAGTTTTCGGTTGGGTTACTATACTTAGATATTATTGGAGTCTGAAAGAAGTGTGACTCCAAAAAAAAAACTGTCGGTCAATTGTTCTTAACAATTGTTTTGTCGGAAAATTCTGTCTCAGATTGCACGACGAACAGTTACTTTCATAGTGGAGTCTACCTTATCCATTAAGTTCCATGCCACCAGGAGACGGCTGCCCTGCGCCATCTAGCGGCAGAATCATTAACCCTCAAAAGAAGGCTTTTATCATCGTTAAGCGCTAAATCCATAAATAAATGAGTGAAGATCTACGATTTATTTTCTATGAATGTTTATTTAAAAATACATGTCGCCTGCTCAAGGATCCAGCCTGAGTGCCGCCAGAAACTTGACAAACTTATCTACAAGAATCCCTTGGTGTTGCTTCGCCCTCTGTACGACTTCCTCATTCCTCTTGTCGAACGCCGCTTGCAGCATACACCTCTCTTCCTCCTCCTCACCCTTTTTCAGCAGCCTAACTGAGTCTCTGCCCTCGAAGAACTCGCCGAGATAACAAGACTCCTTCAGGTACCCCTTGCACATGGCCCTCACAGCAAATGCGAGAAACCTTCTGTGGTACCACAGGGCTTCATGTCCAGGGAAGGTCTCAATGAGCTCTTCGTTGAGTTTGCAGTCCTCTACCCAGTACGATAATGCCATCAAGACCCTGTCATGGTCCACCCCAGGTGTTCTCCCCCTGACGCACCCATGGAGAACATCCAATACCTCCACAGATTCTCCTTCCAACCTCATTAAGGCATCCTGGTAACCTTCCACACCCTCCACGAAGCTCAAAATCTTGCACCGGCGCTTGCTGAGCTCCTCAGCAACCACAGTGATCCTCGACTGTGGGGATTGTCTCGCAAGCAGCAGCAATCGCTTCAGGAGCAACTGACGATACGAAAGACCACTGTGATCGGAAACATGGCGACCGCACCATTTTCCGGAGTCTTCCCATTCCGCTACCAGTAGAGATCTATAAGGAGAGGAGACTAGGGATAATTGAAAGCAATGAATGATTAGAATACGGCTTGTATTGGAAATGGGGTATTGTAATAATGCAAACGTGAATATACTAGCGCCACCGCGGCCACAAGTAGCCGCGATGTTGAATCTCCTTTTTCAGTGCCACCTACCGGTGTCCCTGTGGACCTTGTCAAATTCGATTCGATGTTCGATTACTCGATTCCATTTCAATTCGACTGTCATGTCTTTGTTATATTAGGATATATATAACTAATTGTCTTTATTGTTTAAAGTATTCTTTGCTCCGAAGGCACACTAGTGAAGAAGTTCTCTTAAAAGAGATGTTCATACAACCGATGCTGGTCAAGAAGTAAACTAGGTAGAAACAATTTCTAAGGATTGTGTGCCCCAACTACTATATAAAAATGGGGCTCCTACAAACGCATTGGATTTGAACCCTGCTATATGGTTTGGGATAATTCCTTGGGTCATTGCACTGCAAGTACCTCGACCCAAGCCTCAACCTTTTTGGAGAACTTTACAATTGTCGACCATTTCCCAGTCGACATATTGTCTGCAGATGTGTCCATCAGGACAGTCTTGTTTTACTTTAGGCAAACATAAAATTACTTTTTGCCGAAAGGAATTTGTGGCTATAAATCTAACAACTTGCATACTGAAATAGGTTAAACGATGTAGGTCAAAATTTTTGCAACAAAATATTCAATAGCGGCTGAGTGATCGGTTTTTCAACGACGCACTTTGAAAGTTAATTATAACACTGAAAAAGAAGTACAGTAATTAGTCGCCCATGAAGGCAGAAGCATTTATCTGCTAACGGACGGGTGTAGCTTACAGAATAGCTAATGTTTTGGCACCAACACATGATAATACAAACCCTAAGCTTGAGGGACATAGGACCTCGTAAATTGTCAATATGTGCTCTCGGTGGCTCCATGCATGGTAATTATTCGCATAACGATCAGCGGATATTCCCGCAACGCTCATTTCGGTTCTAAGGAGAGATTCAACGTCGGCATTTAGGTTCTTCTGCTCGATGAGGGTAAAGTGGATGAGCCAGCGACGGTAAGAAAAAGCTTCAGCGCATTTGGCCTTGTGGTACAGGACAATCTGAAAGAGAAACTGTTGTTTCAGGAGGTCCTACCATCTGGAAATATCTTCAAAATATATTTTTGTTATGTTTATACTGTCTATTTTCTCGTCCTAATTTCTTCATTCATTTACTTCATGATTCATAAAAAAATATTCAGAGATCCTCAGCAATGTACGTCACATCGACAAAGTGGGCCCTTTTCATGTGAACGTTGGGAATTAGGAAATTAGCTGATATAAGACCTTGGCAAATTGGAGCTCCTCCAGGGGATCGAGGCGACCATTCTTCACGAGCTCCCGACGCATGTTCCAGAAGCTGAAGACATCGGGCTGGAGGAGGAGGGCTCCCATGAGCCAACGCGACACGGTAGCGGGGTCCTCCCGGCGAAGCTTGTTTGTGCGGAGATCCATCAGGCGTGTATAGGCGTAGGTGTAGAGGGGCTGGGCACACCAGGAGGCGAGACCCAGAGAATTGGCATCGTGGTAGATTGGAGAACGATTCTCCGAGTCTTGAGATGGAATTATCTCGAAACTATGTCTAGAATTATGGAGAAAAAGTTCGTTTAGCGGAGGGGAAAATTTTTGGGTTTGTCAAAAGAACTGATTAAGCTTAAGTTACTATGAATTGACTTTCGTCGATATCATTACCGCCTCACGTACCGCGTCAATCCATGCGATCGACAACATTCAAAAATTATTTTCTCCAATACTAAAGCGTGTATCGGCATTTGGAAAAATCGTTGGCAATGTCAATGACACTGGTTGTAGATTTGCCAAGTACTTTTTTTTCATTTGATTTTTCATATTTATTTATTTTATTCGATAATGTATACCCTCTCAGGTCTTTACATATTGTAATACGCTAAAAATACGTTGAACATTCTTTTATTACAGTGGCGCAAATTAAATTTCGATTGGCTAAATAATTCATTTGTTATAAACAAATTGTACATATTGGACATCTTGTGAATTGCGTGCCCGGGAATATTGGAATTTGTCTTAAAAATTAAGAAAAAAATATCGTAACACAATATCGTGATAGAAAAAATGAATATTAAAGGGATTAAATAACTTCTCGACAGCTTCCCGGTGAACCCATGACATAATAACCGTGTGCTGGGACGGCTCGCGGTTGCCGACTTGGTCTAGCCTTGGTTGATTTGACTACAGGGTACTTGGCTAGGCTGCGCATTAAGGTGCAAAAGTGTTTTCTTTCTTTCTATGGGGAGGAATAGGTGATTGCACTATCGAATTAGAGTGTCATAAGTTGCACGGCTGCGTAAACGGTTTTGACAAATTCTACATCTTAATCGTTCCCCTCCGCCAGTAGCGGTCGACTGAATTAGACCCCCCCCCCCCCACCCCCGGCCGCTCAGCTGCTTATGAGTCACTCGCAAAGAAAATCCCAGTCTCCCACTCTAAATTAAGGTACTTTCGAAGCCTCGTTCCGGAAGTAACCCTCAACTCAGGTTCAAGATTTAGGCATTTTTCTTTTCTGCTGCGAAATACGTTTTTGAACAATCAAATTAATTGAAAAAATAATGTAACGAATGTGACGATACATTTGCGCTCTTATTCAAAATGTTTTTACTATAAATTGTTTATATGGAAAGTATTTTGAAAACCCTAGTTGTCACTAGGCCAATCAACATAACGCGCGAACATCGCGATATTTATGAATACATAACCTCAACAATGGTGCAACACGCGGAGAGATTTCGATTAAATGGAGCATTAATTAAAAAATCTCAGCTTGAACGACGTAGAAAAACTGTCGATAGTTTGGAAAATTACAACAGTGCAACCTCGTTGTTACCTCAAACTTCACTTCCCACAACTCGCAGTTTTGACAGCTGTGCGCCGCCATGTCACTTTTCAAATTCTCGGGGAATTTCTAGTGGGGCGCCATTTTTTGGGCAAGCCACAATTAGTGAGAAAGCGATTCGACAAACATTCGCGAACGTTTTTCATAACTGATTCCTAGGCAAATTGAGCCAATTTTTCAATGAGACATAGATAAAATATTGTTCTTCCTAGGGGTTTATTTTTTTCAGCAGGTCGAATGTCAAACTTTTTTATAGGCAAGTAACTTCCGGTGAGAAGTCGAAATTTTTGCTTCTCTCCCCTCTAATCACGTACTTCTTTATGTACTGATATCTTTTTAATCAATAGGGAAAAAATTCTCAAAAAAATTGAGCAGACGTGAGAAAGGTTGCTCTGTGCAATGCATACATAAAAACAACATGTAGAATGTGAGTGACGAGGCTTACAAAGTACCTTAATTCGCAAATAAAAATCGTTTCATCTCAATGAAAATTGCTTCCAAACAAATCTAAAGATCTATAATTATTCAATTGACGGAAGCGACCAATTAAACCGAAAATGCCCCTTCCCCTAATCAAGCGCAACCGTCTATTTCACCTTAATTATTAATTTAATGAAGGTAACAATACTCACAGATTCACATCTTTTCGCAACACATTCTCAATGTCCGCGAGAATTTTCTCCGCTGCCGGAAACACGTCCTCCTGCATTTTTAATTGCTTCCTGAGGTCATCGCACGTGGTTAACTAAATTTAGGGGGGGGGGGGCAGACGGGATTTGTGCAAAATTTATAACTTTTGTTTGGGTTGCTCCCAAAGGGGATCAGAGGTAATAGAGAAGATTACCAAGGCCAATGTAAAAAAGTTCAACAGCGAAATCAACTGGCGGAGATCATGGTACTAAACTCCGAGGCGAGACTGTAGGTACGGCAGAGCGCAGGGATGATGATATCGGTGCGTGTTGAACGGCGGCGTGGGAAGGGGGGGGGAGTCGGTGATGGGGGGCGGGGGGAGGCGGCGCGGGGGGGGGCGGGGGGAGGCGGCGAGGAGAGACTACTAAAGAGGCACGTGGCACGGCCCCCATGTAGCACACATATAAAACTAGTGGTGTACAAATGTGTGTGTCCCATACAGGGCACAAACAAAACTTCCCGATTTGGTATTTCAGCACGGCATAAGCATGCAACCATGATCATGAGCAAACTCAACCGTGATATCAATAATTGAACTTGTGACTAATAATTACTGCACGCGATCGATTTAGTTCGATTTTTAAGCCGCATAAAAATATTCAACTGGAATTCGTCCGCCTAGCTACCCTCCCTACCTCTGTACATTCCTAATTATCTCACTCTTTGACATCCTTCCCGCAATCGTCGACATATTCATTCGCCAACTATAGTCTAGTTCAACTTGCGATATGTTCTAACTTATATTGAAAATAGTCATACTGAATGTGCATTTTTGTATAAGGAACGACCCTGGTGATATGCATTGTTCCTGTATTTCAAATTGCTCGGACGACCATACCTCCTTAATTATGCAAATTATGGAAAAAAGTCATTCCACGTAAAAGATGTATTTTCATATAAGAAATAGTTTTCTTCAGATAAGTTTCCCGCTAACTTTAATATTTTACCCAGTGGAAGCGTATAAACAATTGCAATTGTTAATAACATTGCATATATACTCCACGAATGTCATCCAAAATGCAATCCGCTCGATTCTGAACGGAAATGCTTCGATTGAGACCTTCATGACAGCGCTGTGTTCATTCGTTCACTCACTACAGACATAATTGTTAAGATGGTCATACCTCCTTAATTAAGCAAATTTGAGAAAAAAATAATTCTACATAAATTACGCATTTTTATATGGGGAACAACTTTTCTTATATAAATTCTGCGCGAACTCCAACAGTTTATGCAATAGAACGTGATAAACAATGAAAATTGTTAATAACAAAGATCGGTATACACTATGGAACCAATATTTGTGCCTGTAATAACTGCGGCAGTCACTGAATGCGGGATAATAATTCTAAAAGGTAATTGCATGGAGCGAGCGACACCAAGGCCTGGTTTTCCGTTTTTCTTTCGAAGAGAAAATTTCTGACTTATATTTATGACAATGAGATTCAATAGTTCTCGTTCGACGCGGGAAGAGTGCTAGTTATGAATGGGCTGATAAAAAAAAATGGCATTTTTGTCGGGATTTCAGTCAAATGCCAATATCTCAGAAGCTAGGAGCGACAGCAAGGGCTGGTTTCATGCGCACGGCCACATATAATAATACAATGCATAGCACACAATTCAATATTTCAAATGTGAAATATCCCCACGTATATATCTCCTGTCCAGACAAATTTCTCACATTTTCTGCTGCCCCCTACAACAACTCTGATATCGTGAACTACGTCTGTAATGTCGGATCAAAATAACACCTCTTGCGAACTAGGATTTAAAAATTAAATTTGTGGCATGAACGTGTGCCTGCCACGATTAAGCACACAAAAAACTTTTCGATTTGTAATTTCTATTTGCCACTCTTAGGGCCAGTTCTTGATTAGTGAGCGTTATATTCAATTTTGAGGTTAAGGCTTCTGATTGGCCGAAAATTTAATTTCGGTCAACCACAAAATGCTTAATTTTAAATTTAATAGAGCTGAACTAATAGAGAATTGGCCCTTAGAATTCCGGACACGTCCATTAAATGTTTAAACACTGGTTTCAGAGAAATGCGCATGCGCATTTCCCATTTCCGCCGCACAGATTGGTGGCGCGTCGGTTTCGGTCTCACGGTTGTCGATAATTTCGATATATTTCGATAGTTTCTATCATCCCTCCTTTTCACTATAGGATTATACGTACTCTTGTGAGAAACCCGAGATGCTTGAGTTTTTTTTTGTATATGTTCACTGTCAACCGTAGTTTTTTAATTATCGGCAATTCAAATCAATGTATGTGGAACAGTATGAACGATTGAAATTGTTAACATTGCATATACTGCACGAAAGTCATCCGAAATGAACTCCGCTCGATTCTGCACGGAAACGCTTCGATTGCGACCTACATGATGACGCTAGTCCTAGGTCCTACTCCCTTAATTATGCAAATTGAGGAGCAACTTTTCTCATATGAACTTTCCGCTAGTTCTAATGGTTTATGCGGTAGGGCGGCGTAAACAATTGGAATTATTGACCCTTAGCTGCCACTCGGGGTGACTTATCACCCCAGGCTGGGGAACAGTGAAATTGAAGATCTACGAACGTTGAAATTCATACAAATATCGATATCTTTCATTAGTAGATCGATGTAAGATGTGATTCCATGGCATAGCAAGTCACCCCGGTGTGGCAGCATCCGCTGCTTGACAAATATTTTTTTTTTTTTAACTTTTTGAAATATCGACGTATACTGTAAATTTCTTATGATAGTGGTGTATCTTGGGCGTACAATCCTGAAATTTTAGCCCTTAATATTAAAAAATGGCGGAGTAATGATTTTTTTTCTGAAACACCTCATTTTTTAATTTTCACATATATGACCACTTTTCAAAGCACCATCTATAAATTTATCATTGTAAATCATTGGAAATGTTCAATATATGTTCAATAAACATGACCCAATCGATTGAAAGTCTTAAAACACTCATGCGTATTCTACAGCTCATTTTTTTCACGTGGGGTGAGAAGTCCTGAAGGTACCCTATCAGGGCCGTATCGAGTTACACAATTTTTCTCCACCATGCAATAACTATTAGATAAGTCAACGTCAATACTCGAAAATAATTAATTTTATTCCCAAAAGACGATATAAAATTTACAAACTCTTATCTTGTATGTAAAGACTTTAGAATGACGTCAACGAATTAGACATAACTATATTTGGACGTTCTATACACGGATTATATGATTTTAAAAGAGTATATCTTATGCGACGTAGCTTATAACTCGGATACCATGGTCGACTTCTGATAATTCTTCATGAACTTGACGTTCCAGTCCCGCAGGGCAGTGACCACCTTGTTGAGCTTACCCTTCCACTCTATAACATCGCTCTTACTGTGGAAGGACAACAAATGCCTGTAACAAAATTTTCATTATTAACAACTAATGTCTCTAAAAAAATTGCAAATCAGAAAAAAAACCTGATAATTTTTTTACGTTCATGAATTAAGACGAAGTCCAAGAACCGAAACTAACGCACAATATCAGTTCAGAATGTGATGGAATTGTTCAGGAAAGAAGAGAACTGGATTGTCAAATTTTTGCAAATGCAATGATAACAATCGACCACCATAATCACAAAATGAAAAGAATTACCTCTGGAAAGTGTGACCATTACGGCACTTGATCAATCCCCCATCAGCATCTTCCGGTAGTCTAAGCCTCACAGTTTCCACAACAATAGTTCTCGGCTTTGCGCAAAGTTCTCTGCTAACTTCCGAAGTCGTTGAGCAGCATTGCATCAGATCAATGCTCTTAATAGGCGGCTTGGTCTCCTGATCCCTGGGATAGTTCCAAAACATGAGAGTGCATCCTTTGAGCACACACCACCTCGTGTTCCACGCCAAGAAGCCATGCACCTCCTCACCATAGTTCACAAGACCTTGATGACAATCCGACAAATGTAATTTGCAGGATAGATTTAAATCAACGATTCCCCGTAATATCGAGCCATGAGGAACAGCAGTTAGAGTCCAAGGTGATGACAGCATCAGATCCCGAAGACCAAGTTCCAGACGTCCGCATTTTCTGAAGGACGGAGAACGTATTTCGTTCCGAGGAATTCTGCTGGATTTGTCCATTCGCTTCAAGAGCTTGGCAGGAGAAAGATACGTCCAAGTTCGGTTCAAGGTAGCATTCATTTGAGACCTGTCGTCGTCAGGCTGTCCTGCCTTGACATTCAGGCTGTAAATGTCAATACTGATTTTGAAATTGGGCTTCAACTTATCAATGGTGGTGATAAAATTGGAGAACTCTAAAAGCATGGAGCCGATTGGCTGGGCGACCGGTGAACTCGCCCAAATGTTGGAGCCTTCAGTGACGACAACCAGAAACCATTCGACGGGCTCCGTAAATGACTCTTTCATGAGGAACTCACGGAGGCTCAGATTGATGCTTTCAATCGTGACTTCTGCCCATTCTGTGAGGTCTGAGGACTCTTTCGATTCAAGGGATTCGTTGACCTCCGTGTTGCTGAGGCGTTTGAGCTCTTCTTGAAGCATACGCTTTCGGATGACAGCTAGCAGAAGCAGACGTTCCGATTCGACTTCCTCGGAACTTCCGGTGAAGTTTTTGCTGGTTTGGCACAAGCTTAATGCTTTGCTCGCTTGTTCGATTGTGCACTGTTGGATTTTCATGTTCTTCAGAATCTCTTCCATCTGATCCATTCGGTCTTTTGAATACGAGGGCGGACGGAGGGGAGCCGGAGGCGGCGAGTCCGGCGACTTTTCGCGGATCAAAGCTGCTCGGATTTTCTGAAATTGGAAAAAGGTAATTTTTTCGGTGATTTTTTGTACAATGTAACAGATTCTTCAAAAGCGATAGCTAACCTTCTTGATCCTCTGGGATAGCGTTCTGTATAGTTTCACACTTCGGTCCAAGGTACTGCTGTCTCTTGCGCCCTTCAACTCTTCTTCGTTTATGGAATCGTCGCGCTGACTCCAGAGCCTTGACATTTTCCGGAATACCGGCTTTATTCTTTCGGAGAAAGATGTGTTTGTGGTGAAATGCGAGCTGTCCTTAAATTGGATACCAGATGTATCAACAAGGCCCTCTTCAGTGGTATTTAATTCGTCACCAAGGGCGTCAGCTAAGAACCTGGAACACATTGGAATGTTAGAACTGATGTATTGCAATTTTTTATGCATAGCCTGCATTTGCAGTTTGATAATAATATTTTTGGGTTGCGAAATTTTAAAATGAAGGAAAAAGATTGTTCAAATATTTTATTACAAACCTTTCCACTTCACACGGTATTCTGGGATCTTTGGCTACAACTTCAACAGACTCTTTCTCAGGATCAGCAACCTCAATATTGAACGTCGCTGACATTTCTGGAGGCGCCATATGCCGTCTGTAACATTTTCGTTTAGCTTGGGGAGAAGCAATGTCTTCGTCAATCACTCGCGAATCAGAGTGGTCATCGTGTTGGTGCTCAGCAGTATTTTTTGCGTCGTTGATCATCAGTTTATTGATTTCAGACTCCAAATCTGTGCTATCCATTGAGGGTGCAACGAGGGAATTTAGGGAATCCCCCCGGGAGAGCTTCGCTGATGTGCCGCTAGGGTCCTCCTCAATCGCCCGTAGAATTTTTCTCCTTCGTTGGCGCGTCATTGACGAATTGCGACGCTTCATTCTCTGCGAAAAGAAAAATATGTATTTTACATTCAACCGACAACTTTTTTATATCTTCGACTATCATTGATTTATTTATTTTTTATTTTTTTCAAAATAAAATCTCTTTACATAAATGGGATGTGGGTGTGACCCTCCAGGGGTCGAACCAATAAATGTCCGATGTGCGTGAGTGTATATGAGGGTGCGCACGCATGTGTGTGTGTGTGTGTACCTTCGTACCTGAAAAATGCCAATTACTTAAGACGTTTTTTTTCCTGGGAGATTTTTGGAAAATTGTACTTGAGAACTATAATGGAATTTGCTAATTTCTATCAGAAAGTTATGTGTGTGGCTCGAATGAATATAGCATGGAAATTATGATTCACAGAAAATTCAATTATCATAATTTTCATTCTATATCATTGACAAAAAAAAATTTTATCAAAATATTTATAAAAATATTCTCTCAACAGGGGTAAGCGCATCTGAATTTTCAATCAGCCGAAAAATGATTTTTCTTGAGATGTCTCATCCTCGGATTTTTTCCCTTGCAGGGATGAATAATTTCAATTATTTTTCCCTCAATAGAAGCGTTGCAATCATTTTCAGATTTTGAAATTTCGTTTGGAATTTATGTTAAGATGGTTTAAAAATTTGATCGATACGAAATCCACCGTTGTTCAAATTATGTCGTTAATAACGGAAGTGATTAAAAAACATTGTGGCATTCCAAACTTGGTCAAATTTGACGATTTCGGAATTTTGCAAATATTTTCATTCTTCATTTAAAATGCAAGTTTTTAGGATATTTACGACCACAAAAAAACACACACACACGCACACATTGACTAAAATTTGTGAGTCATTTAAGTATACTTCAAAGCCTTCAAAGTCAGAACTGTAGCATCCTCGAAGATATGATCCTCGAAATTGCGGTAATTAAAAATCTGAAAGTTAATTAGGGCCATCGTGTATATTTAAATATCACTTAATATACACTTCTCAGATTTGTCCCCGGAACCTCAGTCTTGTATTTCCCTGCAACCTTCTTGAGCGTATTCCTCAATTTTTATAAAACTTTACACCACGTGCTCAAAACAATTACGTTTGTTAATACAAAAATTGCACACATTCTTGCAGTAGAAATCACTAGAATTATTTGGATTTTTTTCACAAAAATGATCACGAGAAAATACCAATCGGCCGCATTGCGTACATTGAAATATGTACAAATTATTACATAATTTTGTTCAGAAATTTGGTTTCTGGAGAATTTTCACACATTTTTTTGCGGTAAAATTCAATCGGATATTTGAAAATTTCGTTTCGCCAAAAATTAACCCGACAAGATGTCGGTTACGCTAATTAGGCGAATCTCGTAAATTCAAATATCCATTCCCTTAATTTTATTTTATAAACCTAATTTGTTAGTTTTTTTTTTTATTTTTTTTGTACCCCAACTTTTATCAAATTTTTTTTATAAAATTTGTAGACAATTTTATAGTGGAAGTCGAGTGAACTATTTCAAAAATTTTGGGTTGCGGTTACCTCGACAAAAGTGGCCGCCAACGGCGGCTTCATTTCTTCGTAAATAGTCTCCAGGGTGGCTTAGGTACGTGCACACTTGAACAATTAACAATCACAACTGAGGGCCCTCTCGCTTCACTTCAAACATTTTTGAATGAAGTTGAAGGTAGTGGGGGTTGACCACAAGTGTACGAGTTACGGCAAAAACTAACAGGGTATACCGGCGACCTCGAATGAGGAATTTTTATATCCCCCTTTTCCGGATGAAATATTTTGGATTTAGGGATAGGGTGTTCCCAAGATTTTGGAGAAAATATCCCGAGTTAGGAAAAAAATAGGAGTATTTTTGATCGTGTATGACCTGGCTTAAACATTATGCAAAAATTGATTTAGTACTTTTTTTTTGAAGGTCTGAATTTCTCAGTTTTTATTTTTTTTTTCTCGAAATCTTTATCGTATTTCCATTTCTAATTTCTAATTATTTTTTTTGTTTTTCAGTGTCAAAGTTCATTTAATTTTTTGTAACCGTTAGAAATTTTCAATTTTCGAAATGTTTCAATTTTTCGCAGGTTTACATTTTTACATTTTTGACATTTTTATTCTATTTTCTAATTTCTCACGTTTTCTCTTTCAAAGTACGCGAAATTGTGGAATTCTTCGAAATCTCTGTATTTTCCCAATTTCAATTTTTCGTCTTATCCTCGTAATTTTTCAAATTTTCAAATTTTTCACCTTTCTCAAAAGTTCTTAATTTTTTAGATTATTTGCAAATGCTCATTTTTTTTCAAGTTTTCAATCAAATTTCAAAGTTCTTCTCAATTTTACAAATCCTGTAGGATTTTTTAAAATTCATTAATAGGATTTTAATTAAGTAATGTTCATTTATCTTCAATTTAAAAATTCTGAAAATGTTTAGAAAATTCGACAGTTTAGGAAAAGCAAGTAATCCACCGGAAGTAATTTATGTGCCTAGTTTTACTTGTGTAGACTGCATTCTGACCTGCCTTCAAGTGCGTTTGTCCCCATCGCGGTGTAGGGTGAGGGGGGGGGGTGTAGGGGGCAATCTGCAAATGCTTATTGCCATGACCAGAATTTCCTAGAAATCGAGAACAATGGTTTATGCTCCATGATCCGATCCTCCAGCCGGCTGCGTATATCTGAAAAAATTGGCCATAAACGTCAAAAGTGGTCATTGTTAATAGTCAGGTCAAATTTTGGAAATTTTCGATTTTTTTGGTAAATTTACAATTTTTTCTTATCCTCAGAGCATTTCCATGTTTGGGAACCTTTTGGAATATTTCAATTTTTTGAAAATTGTCAAAATATTTCAATTCTCAACAGCTGCATCTAATTTCTTCATTCTTTCATTTTCTTTAATTGCACAATTCCTTTTTTTTTTTTTGAGATATTCTAAAAACTTAAATAATTGGAATTTTCAAAGACTTTGACAAATTTTTAAGCTTTGAGATTTTTTTCTGAGCAAATTTCCAAATGCCGAAAATTTCAGAAATTTCTGAAATTTGGAGAATAAAAATAATAAAATTTGAAAATTATTTGTGATTTTTTTTACTCCGCATCAATGCGTCAGATAATTCTCAAATTTTCAGGGAGAGATAGTGTTTATCTCTCATCAGTCATAAAAATTTATTGAAAAATTGAATTTTATTGAATTATTGAAAAATTAGTCAATCGTTTAACAAAAATAGATCCCCACAGCAACTTAAGGTACTACCTTAATAGTACCTTAAATTCACCTGCCTTGGGACGTGCCAAAGGCCATGTCATCTGTTCGAGATAATTTACGTCCCAACACTGCGCACTGGTGCGGATTTGGGCAATGGGAAATGTACAGAGGAGGCGAAATGATACTATGTATATATATAGGTAGGCCGGGATACCGACTTTTAAGACATGACCTGGAAAGACCCTTTTAACCGGGGTTAATCCTCATACCTGAATCCCCGAGTGATTATTTTTGTGCAGATGGTGTTTTTTGTCTCAATGGCAAATAACGGGGGATTTTCGAGTTCGATCCTTGACGCGTCACTCATTGATGAAATTTGACTGAACTTTAGTGAAGCCTATGAAATCCAGTCGAAGAAGAAAAAAAATATTGTAAGTTGCATGATCTGGATTTAACTTTGATGAAGTCCTGATTTATGGAATCGAAGATATACCAAGATATATTGATACACACACACACACACACACACACACACACACACACACACACGCACAAAGGCAGACAGTCACAAAAATTTCCGAAAGTGAGAAAAAATGAGATAACAGTATATGACCCTTACGTCTTTAGATTTTGATGGCGATTTTTTCTGAGGTTCTACCATGAAAAAAAGTACTCTCAAACTGTTTTTAATAAAAAAAAAAATCTGTAGCAAAAATAGACCCCGATTTAAAAATCTGCAAAAAGTCACAAAAATCTCAAAAAATATAACAATTTTTTTTTAAATAAAAGAAACATGGAACTCTTATGCGGTAGATCATTTTCAGTCCAATGTCGGTACAAAAAAATCACAATAAATTAATTATGTCATGAGTAGTTTCACACTCCATGCAGAGTGTCTCACTGACAATAATTTTTGAAAATCATATAAGTTTTCTTTCCAATTGCGATTTTTTTTCAATTTTTCTTACCGAAATTGGACTCAAAATCATCTACCGGATAGGAGTTCCATATTTCTTTTATTCTCTAAAAATTGGATATATTTTTTCAGATTTTTGTGAATTTTTTCAGAATTTGAAATATAAATAATAGGCCCCATTTTTACTTCAGATTTTTGCTGATTAAAAAAAAAACTTGAAAAAATTTAAGAGTACTGTTTTTCCATGGTAGAACCAGAAGAAATCGCTATCGAAATCTGAAGAGGTAAGGGTCACGGGTTGTCCAAGTTGGTATGGAATACACCATATATAGTTTGGGGATCTAGTCAATCAAGCTAATCAAAAGTTATTATGTCTATAAATCAATTTTTGGCCGTCACTTATAACCTCACCACACGAAATATCCCGTAATTCCAGAGCGGTTCAGTACGTTTTGCTCGCAACTCTGCTGAAATTTTCATGAGAATTTCTCTCCGTGTGTATGTGGTAATTACAGAAAAAACTAAAGATGGTTGCTCCAAATTGGAAAACTGAAAGCTCTCATTTTTTCGGAATCGATGATGAACAGTATCTTCAACTTCGGAAAAGAATTGTTTTTACTTCAAGTTGCATATCGTAATACAGCGTGCGTTCGAGCTTGTCTCTAAAAAGTTTTATGGTAGATTTAAGAAATCTACCACACTTCGGAGGATTAAAATACGGATTATCAAATACGAAAAAATACTGATAGTACTATCACCAATGGTCATTTATTGTTGATTGATTTTTGGTTTTCTCGGCTCCTACCTCGCATAAATGGTCATTTATAAAGCGTCGTTAAGGATATTCAACCGGTATAGTGAAATTGGGAATCAATATTGCATTTGATTTTGCGAATCAATATTATATCGTTTAAACAACTTAATGAAAAAGAATTTTAGTCAATCGTCATGAAATTTTTACCATCGTTCTATATTTGCTTCAATAGTAAATTTTCAAAATTTCAACAACTTTGTACATTTTGAACTATAATTACAGAAATTTTTATTTTTCCCATAAGAGGCCGTGTTAATTGAGAAGTTTGATAATTAATAACTTCCAAACGGTGTTGTGAATCACTCTCAAATTTCATACAGGCATCTGTTATCGCTTCAAAAACATTATGTAAAAATTTCAAGCAATTCGTACATCTTCGCCAATATAGGTGGAATATCCTTAAGGGGAAAGAATGAAGTGTAACCGAATTAATAATACCATTAATAATACATAAAATTTTTCCAAGATTTTTCTTCTCATCATTACATTGTAAATTATAGACGCTTTATAACGCTTTATAGAACCATATAAATTCCAGATGAATCTGCAGTTAATCCATTCAAAATTTTTTTCAAATGAAATTTACGTACCGAAGTACAGTGCTGAGAGATACTGCAGCTTGAAAGTATAGTTTTTATGTGTTTAATCTAGTAAATGAATTAGTTTAGAAAAAAATGTCTCCATAAATTACTTTGGGACATTTTTCTGTAAACCCATTCGTTCAGTTATTGGATGAAGAGGAGGCTTTCTCAGCATTTTTTGCAGCACGTCTCGTGAGCACGCCAGTTTCGAGATAAATCACATAAAAGATTTTTCTTTGGCAATCGAAGACTATAAAAAATATTCAATAACATTTTTGTGTTAAGCTACTTGTTAACGAAATTCTTCTCAATGTTTTCAGGACACTTCCAGGAATGAATTTGATCAATCTTGATCAGGAAATGATTGCTGCAACGCATCAAGGGACACCCCGTTTATCACATTTCTTATATTTACGGTAGAACGCAGTGCATCTACGGTAAAAGTACCTGAAATATCTGGTGAAATTGCCACGTATCGGCTGCATAGATACTGCCAAACAAACTAATTCTGTTATTCACAATCAAGGAACGGCGTAGATCGGTGGTCGATTACGCAATCTCTTGCACTTTCTTCTCTCCAATTTCAGAAGTTTTTTCTGTTTTTTTAATTGCTGTTGACACATGTAGAGTCTCTGTCTCAGAGCTGCGGGAGAAATATCATACGAATGATCGTGGTCTATGATGGTTCGATCACAATTCTGATAATTTGGTGTAGAGTAAGACTGTGTAGTATGCATTGTGTATGCATTGGTTGACGCGACATCCGCTGGTACGTTATCAGATAGATCATGGTCAATTTGTTGTTCTATCTTAATCGTCTCAAAACTTATATCAAAAGAGTGCGATGATTCCACGCTTTCAAGTAAATTGTTGAGAGGTACTATTCTTAATGGATTCTGCGATGTCGAAGGCGTTATTGGGGTTTCCAGGGGAGGTTCCCCATTTTCTTGTGAAATACCTGCGAAATAATGAACTGTTTAGTTTCTTCATCCGACTTTTGTGTCTGCGTGTGTGTGTGTTTTTTTTTATTTTAGCTCGGAACTTGTACAAGTTTATGTTGCTTACAATTAAATTTGTGGCATACGCACATATACACACAATTACACACATATATACGCATCGTTCTATATATGGGGTTCAAAAGTTCGGGGTTTCTCCACTTGAAAATTATACTAGTTCAATACGACTATTTAGCATAGATTATATTGAAAACATTGATATTATTGGATCACTGGCACTTTCAATTTACTAGAATCCTGTCGGTCAGGCACCCGTGATATTCCAGTTAGATATCTATTTTATATCGACTAAGAAAATTTGTGACAATCAGAATACATTGGGTATCTAAATCTTTAAGTATGGAATGGCTGTCAAAGGGGAGGGGGGGGGGGAAGACTCAAATGCCCGCAAGTTGAACCAGCATGATAGGTCTGATCTGGTCATACAAACGGCAGTACCAGAGGGTATGATCAAGGGTCTCGTCCGGGAAACCACATCCACATTCAGCCGAATCAACAAAAATTTTCCTTTTGAGACTGGACGAAAGGTGATAGTGGTTCGCTCGAGCCCTGTTATCGCATGCAGCTCTTCTGGACAATTTCCTCCCTTCAAGCCAAGGTTTTGGTTTATGCCGGAAATAATGGTCAAAGTAAATTTTTCCTTTTTCAAGACTTTCCCTGAAGCAAATTGCGTTAGAGGTCTGAAACGCATTTGGTTGAAATTGTTCTCTGAAATCTGTGAAGGGAGCCCGGGGGCATCGGGTTGTCTGTGTGTGTGTGTTTTCGAGTGTTATTAACCTTCTGGAGCCATGCTGAGACCTTTACTTTCCCCCCAAACTTTTCATATTTTTGACTAATACGTTTAAAAATGGAAATAGTTGCGCGCAATTTCTTTGATGCTCCAAGTAAGAATTTCAGTGCTCTTCGTTGAAAATGAAAATCATTTATACCACATTCAGTTGCTGGAATTCATATTCTATCAAATAGCAGAAGACCCTATTATTTACCTTCAGGCACGTCCAGACATTTAAATAGTGTTGGAATGCTATGGTCCTTTAAACTCCAATATTTGCCTTGAACATTTCTCAAGTCCCAAATATTGAAATGAGCAGAACATATACGACTAGTTTCAGTGGGTCTCCAATTCGGCATATTCATTTCTTGTAACCACAAATTCAAGAGGTGCGGTCTCTCCAAAGGAAATCTAGAACAAAGTCATAGAGAGGGTTAAATTTGGGGGGGGAGGGGGGAGGTATAGTATTAAAATTTTTTTTTTGCATATTTTTTCCGAATGCACAAAATCTCAAGAATATTGTGTTCAAATTTTAGATCGATCCGAGTAAAACTTCCGAAGTTATCGGCAGTTCAGTTATGGGTGTTTTATATTCCATTTTTTGGTGTCCAAAAGTTTAAAACGCTCTCCTGAAAAGTTGCCATTTTCGAAGTCGGTGTACACGATCCTGCAAAATCTACTGATCAAATCATTTTGAAATTTTGCACATTACTTCTTAAATAAATTCCATTTACTATTTTCCTGAAATTCCATAAATTGTTGGGAATACAATTGAATGACTTTCCACAATTTTCGACTGAAACTCAGTGAGAAATTATTGTCTTAAATTGCGTTTGTGAAAATCCAAATTGCAAGATGTTCAGGCCGTTGACGCACTATCAAATTTGAAATAATTTATGGAATTTCCGTCAATGTAATTTATTTCCCTCTATTCTAGTTGCGGGCCCAGACTAAAAATTTTACCGAATATGTAAAAAATGTATGTGCTTTACGAAACAAAAATAAAAAAATCCGGGGGGCTGCTATGAAAAAAAAGGCATTTGTTATTAACATATAGGATTTGTGATGATAAAAATTGATCCAATCCTGACCTTATAATTTTTTTTGGGAAGTTCCAGGTGTTCGGAGAAGAAAAAGTGGTTATGAATTTTTAGCCAAACTTGAAATTATAGCTGTGAAAATTAATTAAAAAAAAAATTGGTGAAAAAAACGAACTGCGATTATTCAGCTACACTTAGATATAGCTGATATAGTGGTCAAAACGGTATTTGGGAGAACGATAAATAACACATTGTTATTCATATTGGTGCCGATTGTTATTCAATCCGCACTTTATTTAAAAATCAATAACTAATTACGCTGCGATTACATAAGTATACAATTGTCATGTTTGCATAGCAGACATCTCTGCGGATATCATAAATCCTGATTTGAGCTTTACCCTGGAAATAAAAAAAATTACGAGGAGAGAAGAGATCAATGATGCGAAATTTCAATAAGTTCGAATTCTTCCCTTGGTCCCCATTTCCCAAAACGGAGCCACAGCATCAGCGCGTGATGGGGGTAAAAAATAGAGTCGCGTTCTCCGAATGGCCTCCCCCTATTCCCCCGTAAACACGTTCCAATGTATTGAAAAAAAATATTTAATGGGTTGTATCAATCGATTCGATGACGAGTGTCACTGCCGTCATTTTAAAATACTATACCTAAAAAATGTCTGAGAAGAATTTCTAACAAATTTGCGTTTACAACAGACACAGGCAGTCGGTGAATCCCCAAAACGTGTGGGAATACTTTTGGGCTTTAGACGTACTCGAAATGAGCTGGTTTCAAAACAGTCTTCTGTAAAATGGTCCGAGCAAAGCATACTGCCTTTTTGCGGAGTCCAATCAGTCAGTGGTATACTTTCCACCCATTTTGCTGCTAGTACATTCTTCTCGGGGAACCTGGAAGCAATTACTTGTATTGGTAATGCGAAGTGGTAGAAAGAAAATGACCAAAATCCTATCCCTTCGCTGCGGTTTGGTCCGACATACCGCAAGGTTATATAGTGATCAAAATGATTCCGGGTTGTTCTAATTTGGTGCAGTGACTAAAGAATTATTGTAGAGACCTGTTATATAACTCGTTTTACCCCTAGGGACCGGTGATGTTCAAAATTGTGGTAGCGCGGAACAGATTTTGACATACTGTGCGCAAAGCAACGTTTTCCGCACGCCGCGCATGCGCGAACCCTTGCCCACGCACGTTGTGTTAAAAAATATTGTACGACGCAAGGACGGAAGTAACTTACCTGTATCCCGTGTTGCAAAACGAGCCTTCGGCTCGTCTTGCAAGCTCACAGTCGCCAGAAAAGTTGTTTCCACCCTTGTGTCGAAATGTACTATTTTCGCGCTATTTTTGAATCTGACTGATCAACTTTAAGTGGTTCAGGGCACCTGGAATTGAGCATTGTCGGTCCCTAAAAGCCTTAGTATTTGGGTTTTGATAGTTCAAAATAGGCATTCTGATCTTTCTCTGAATGTTCGGTAACTCTTCTTCGAATACCTTGTCTTTTGCATGAACGAAAATAAAAATCTACCAGCGCCGCGTCGCATGCGCGTATAGCGCAAGGATGAATTTTAAGGATAGAAATTATATACCGTCAAAGTCCCAGTTCCTGCACAAATATACTTCTAAGGATTTCAACATTTCATCATAAATTCCATCAAAATAAAAAAAAATTTAATCCAGAAAAAAATAGAGAAATTTTTAAAACGTTTTGAAATTTTGGTCATTTAGGAAAAATGCAAAATCTTTAGTGTTTCAAAATTCCTATTTAGTTTTATAGAATAAAGTTATTCGCAACAAAATTGCAATTTTGCAAAATTATTCACACTTTTGGTAGTGTCCAAAGAATTTTCTAAATCAGAAAGAAAAATTTTTTTGTTCGTTATATTTTGGAAATTTAGTCGCTCTCTGCAATTACTGTTATTTTCCAAATTTTTCCATCTACTGGAGTAATCTAAATATTCAAAATTTCGAAACGTAAAAAAATTGGAGTCTTTCAAAATTTTGACAGTCGCCATGACACTTTCACATGCGCTCTTGTCCGCCAAATTTCGACATAACATATATATACCACGCATGATATATTGGTCGTTTTAAAGTTGCGATATGCTAGAAAATGAAGCAGATTTTCTAAAAATGAAATCGCTTTGATTGCATACATCCTCAAATAACTCATGTGATAACTATAACCTATACTTTTGTTTTTCACAAGGAATTTAATTTGGAATTTATGATGAATTTATAATTCACATACTTGTGAAATGTTCGACCGCACCCTTTTATCTGACTAATATCACAATACGCACACTTCCTCATTCCAAACTATTGGATTTGTTTATTATTCAAGTGAATTTCGTATTTTTTCAGAGTAGTTTTTAACTGTCACTCTACATGCGCGGAATTTCACCTACTAAGATGGCCGCCGTCCAACTGAGTACATCGGGGAAGGTTGGTATTTATTGACCACGTGACTGTCGATATTTACCCTGTGAGTAAGGAAAACAAATTCTCAATTTTGTAACGATCATCCCAATCATTTTGAATGTTTAAACTTTATATAAGAATATAATGCTTCCTATCTTTGAAAACTGGTGACTGTTTCGCTATAAGTAAGGAGAATTTGAATTTTCCCGCCTGATGGTAAGTGAGTATTTATCTGAGAGCGAAAGTTTGAATTCAATATTTTGGGACAATTGGTTCGATACACTTGAATTATTGAGCTTTCTATAACAATGAATGACCTAAAATTTAATTTTTGAAACTGTTTTCTGTAGATATAGAATTGGGTTTAAATTTTACCGTTGGATGGTAACGCACGATTATCATGAGGGCAAAAACGGACAATCCTTTTTTGGATACAAGCCCGAACGCGCGCATCGCGCACAGCATTACGATATGCAACTTGAAGTAAAAACAATTCTTTTCCGAAGTTGAAGATACTGTTCATCATCGATTCCGAAAAAATGAGAGCTTTCAGTTTTCCAATTTGCAGCATCCATCTTTTATTTTTCTGTAATTATTGCATCCTATTCCTGTGGTAAAAAGGAGGAGCGAAGAAAAATCTCGAAATATCTCGATATCGCGTAAGACGAAATGTCTCGAAAACCGTAAGACCGAAACTAACGCCACACCAGTCAGTGCGGCGGAAAAAGGAAATGCGCGTGCGAAGCACGCGCTACCGCTCTCGTATAGTAAACAGGAGAGACGAAAGAAACTATCGATATATATCGAAATTATCGAAAACCGTAAGACCGAAACTAACGCCACACCAGTCAGTGCGGCGGAAAAAGGAAATGCGCATGCGGAGCACGCGCCACCGATCTCCTACATATAAAATGTTCAACACTGGACAGAATAAGTAAAACACTCGAAACGTATAAGACTACATAAGGTATGACAACTCGAACAATTGTCATACTTTCGAAAACAAAACCCGAATCGATTTCGCCAATATCGATATTCGATTTTAATCCGTTGTTACAATTTATTGGATTACTTCAATATAATACTAAGAATTCGGCTATAAAGAAATGACGGTTACAAAAACCAATTGACATCGTTGGAGAGGTAATATAAACATAAACAGTGACTTCATGGGAAGAAGGAAATTTGAGGTTTCTTTCTTTATGTGACGAATATGCTTTTGGCCTTTGTGACCAGTCGTTAGTCTTCTGGAATATCTCAGAGAGTAAAGACAGATCTTTCTCGTGTGTCATTGAATGAATAAAACTAAAGAAAATAGAACTGCGTTTTACATCATTTATCTACTCATTACCAATACAATTTTCGCCACAAAACGCCATTACGTTTTGCATATCATAATTTCCGAGATATTTCGACTCTAACGATGTTCATTTATGTGTATGTATTTTCTCGAATTTTTTTGAATAGCAATAAATAGACATAGAGACTACGATTGTCAGCGAAGGCGCGGCTGCGCGCGCATTTCGGCGTGACAACATTTCGAGATATATCGATTGTTTATCGATATCAGATGCATCTCCTTTTTGTAATACGATAACCAGGTAATAATAAATTGTCATTTGATTTTCAAAAATTATTTTAAAAATGTCCAAAATTTCAAGTGTTCCAGAGAATTAAAAACTTCAGAAATTTCGAAAATTATTTCTCGATTTCAATGATATTAGGAACCCTGGCGATTGAACTTCCACGCAACATCCACGCTACCATTCACTGTGGGATAAACGAATTCTTGTAATGGATGATAAATAAGTGACTAATGGCTCTGAATTGCTCAAATAGTTCATTTTCCAATGGTTAATAAGTACTAAAAGGTTATTTTTTACCTATTTTTAACAGAAAATCGACATACACGCAATACCGTGTATCCTAAATCGTCAGGAAGTAAAAAGTTTTCGATACTTTATCCTCATTATTTATAATTCAAGAAAATTCTAATTTTCCCTCATCTAGAAAATTTAGAAAAAAAAATTTCAATTTAAAAATTTTAAAAACTGTAAAGTCGACAAAGAATTTGAAAACCCCCTCGAAAATTCCTTAATTACTAAAATTACGAATTAAAATACACTAAAATTGAACATACAAAAACTTGTAAGCAATTTGAGCCACTTATCCAAAGAAGAAAAAAAATTCAAGAAATTTCCAAATTTCGAACCTTTAAAAATTTACAAAATAGCGAAAATGCCAGAAACGTCAAAAGAATCAAGAATAACGCAAAATTTCAAAAACCCATTGGAGCCTAGAAAAAAAATCAAAATTGAAAAAAATAGTCTCACTTGTGCTCGGGCGTATGACTATATATACCCTTATTCCAATATTTTCATTCCTCCCAAGTTCGCTGGATCTAAATTCCTATCAAAAATTCTGAAAATATCAAATAAATTTTCACAAGTTTTCATAATTTCCAAAATGTTCCAAAACTGAAAAAAATTAAATATGTTTAATTAAAATAAAAGAATCCAGTGAATGTTTGAAAAGATTCAAAAATTTCAAAAATACAAAAACGGGGAAAATCAAAGCCACCCCTATCCGTCCATACCCCAATATTTCGTCAGAATAGTCCCACGTCCTTCCGTAAGAGTCCGCGACGAACTCGCGAAGACGTAATCAATACACCCCCGTCGACGTCGGACTTTGGCGCTTTTCAACTAGGGGTGTCGTCACGAGCAGTAACCACCCTAACACCAAATCTATCCGCAACCAAACGGTGCAGTCAATTTTTCGTATAAAATTCGTTATTTCCTACTGCGAGTATTTTCCCCCATAATCGCCATTGCCCAATCCGTAAAAGTGACTCCGTATTTCCCAATTTTTTCGCCCATTTGATACGTAAATCTGTGCTATCAATTTCAAGTTGCACCTATCATAACTTAGAGCCAGTGACAGCTCCATCATGGCGTCAATTATTCGCGAATAACCATTGAGAATCCATCCCCAAACACAATGGATTGACAATAAATTGAATTACGGAAGATAGCAATTGATAGCAACACATACCGTAAGTCAGCAAAGTAGCGCATCTCAATTCAATAACTACAAAGTTGAAATATGGTTTTTGAAAAACTGATTTCAAGGTCTGTGAAAAATTCACTTAACATATTCGACAGACTCAACTTTTAGTGTAACTTCGAAGTGAATCCAAGATTCTAAATTTTTGAATTTGCACTGACCTTGAACGGGTGGGGATTCGCAATTTTCGATTGAAAAAAAATCGAAATTTTGTGTGAAGGTAATTTTAGAAACGTTTCACGCAATAAGTGTTTATAAAATCTTGTCATTTTCTATATTGTTGCATATTCCTGGAGAATCTCAGAAAAAAATACACAGGATGTGAGTGTGGCGCTTTCGATATCCCATCGAAAAAGTGTGTGCGTATGTGCGCGTGTGTCGAAAATTTGGGACAAATTAAACGCTATCGCCTTAATCATGAGTGTTACAAAAAAATGCATAAAACAAAAAATGTATGTTTCTACATGGGGAACAACTTTTATTTAGAACGTTTCCGTCTAACTCTTACTCTTCGTGTAATAGAGCGATATAGACACCTAAAATTGCCAACCAGTGATATGTCCTGAGCTATGAAAGATATGAAAAAAAGTCCGAACACATTATGTGTGTATCTTTGTATGAGGAATAACATTCATCATACACTTTTTCTCCTATCTGTAACGCTTCTCGCGATAGGGCGTTTTAAATAATTAAAATTGTTAATAACAATTGAAGGAATTGTTTTTCAACATTGATACTCCTTTCCACCCTGGACATCAGTCAGAGGTAATTTTGTGTCAAAGGAGAAACAAATCGATCGAGCCGTTTACCGGGAACCGTTTCTCAAAGAATCATTCACATATGAACACACACACACACACATAGAACCCTCATCTAAAATTTGCCAGAATGATGTGAAACGCCGAGAAAAGGGAAAATTTTCGATTTCTGAGACACTTCATTATCGGGGTCATTACAATAAGTTCCCTAGATCGGGAAGTTAAAAAGGAGAGATGAAAAAATCGATCGATATAGATCGAAATTATCGAATACCGTAAGACGGAAACCGACGCGCCACTAGTATTCTAAAATATTTTACGTGAAGAATGTAATTAATGGCAAAAAGGGTTTGATTACAGATAAGAATTTTATTAGTATATCTCGGTTTTCAATTTAAAACTTGCAATACACATACACATTGAGTTTGATCGAGGCATATTATACCACTTCAGTTCACAAAATAGAATGTGCACAATTCATATACGAAATTTTTATTGCACACGCACAATTTTCCGAGACGAACACTGTGCACAATGCGAAACTACGATATACCGCGGTCAAATTCGATGTGTCTTATAGTACAAAGGCGAAACGGTAGGAATCGATATATATCGAAATTATCGAAAGCCGTAAGACCGGAACCGATGCGCCACCAGTCAGCGCGGCGGAAAAGCGCGATGCGCGTGCGCAGCACGCGCCACCGGACTTGTGCATTGAAAAGCAGAATGTAAGGGCTTTTCACGTTTTTTTTAAAGAGGATGTTCATTAGACCAATTTCAACAAATTACAATTCCTATGGCCCACGAACATGATATTTCCGAATAAACAAACAATACAAAAACGGAATTAAAACTAGATACTTGAAGATATTATATGAACACATTTGCGTTACTCGTAATAATTTTATAACCTTATTTGTGTATGCACTATATTATTAAATATTCACTATTTTTTGTGATTTAGAGCCCTGAGGCAAGTTTTTCGTTTATCTAATTAGTTTGTTAGCACCAGGAAAACTGGTCAGTAAAAAAAACTGGTGATAGCTTTCCACGTCTTAAGTTTTTCCACGAATATAGACGTGTCCAAGTTCTGTCTGTAATATCTCCTTAACGACGGGTGTTGGCGACAAAAGTCGTATCACCTAAAATGTGTATTTTTTCATCAGGGACAATATTTATTATAACGATTTTCTCCCATTTCCAACGGTTTTCATAATAGAACGGGATAAATGATTGGAATTGTTAATGACCATTTCGCTTACTTTAACGTGTTTTCTACTTTACACACACACACACACACACACAAAAGTCGGGGCTTCTCTCATAGATTGCGACTGATGGCAGGAACATTCCGTGAGTGTTATCGAGGATATCGGTGAAATGAAAACCCTAGGCCGGACGGGAACCCAGCCCACGGTGCTTTATTCTGTGTTTAAAAATATTTTGGCTTGAATAGTGACAGCCAAGTACAGCTAGTTCGCGTGCGCAAAACCTGCCCCCCCCCCCCCAACTATTCATAAGAAAAAAAATAAACCTTCCCTTTACACAACACCTCGCACTGAAATTTTCTAAACTTTATCCACTCAGTTACGAAAAGTACTAATTTGGTCGAGAGTTTGGTCAAAGAGTCGGCCAAATCTCATCTCAATTAATCTCAAATAGATATGTCATCACAAGGCCGTAAAAAACTTTTCTCGCGAGTGTGTGTTTATATACCTCGGCTTCGCCTTGGTCTGCAAACACACACTCGCCAGAAAAGTTTTAACGGTCGTGCAACGAACCGAATTCCTTTTTTCCGCCGCACTGACTGGTGGCGCGTCGGTTTCGGTCTTACGCTTTTCGATAATTTCGATATATACCGATAGTTTCTTTCGTCTCTCCTTTTTACTATTGGATACTGCGCGTAAAATCCCAGGGCGTAAAATGGAATTTTACTCATCGTATGATGAAAGAGATAAGACAATTTAATCAAATTTTGAAGCCCTGATAGATAATCCGCAGCACGTCACCTAGGGAATTTATATCTGTTGACACTTCCATCTGAAATGGGATGAAATGCAGATGAGATTTTCTAAGGAAAAGCCCAATGCAGTTATGAATTATTGACGAGAAAAAAGTTAAAAAAAACTTCTAAACATCTTCTTTTTTTTTCTGATTGGCGCACAATTACTCTTACAATTTTCTAATAACAGAAAATAAAGCGCTTCAATGATGTTCAGAATTTTTAAAACGTTTTTTTTTAATCATTAATTGATTATTGTATTCGGCTTTTCAACAGTAAAAATCCACATCTAATTCTACGTTCTGAACCTTTTTCAAGCGGGCCTCGAGTTTTTGAGGTACTTTGTAAGCCTCGTCACTCACATTCTACATGTTGTTGTTTGTATCCATTGGAAAGAGCAACCTTTCTCACGTCTGCTCAAATTTTTTGAGAATTTTTCCCCTATTAATTAAAAAGATATCAGTACATAAAGAAGTACATGATTAGAGGGGAGCGGAGCAAAAATCTCGATTTTTCACCGGAAGTTACTTGCCTATAAAAAAGTTTGACATTCGACCTGCTGAAAAAAATATACCACTAGGAAGAACAATCTTTTATCTACGTCTCATTGAAAAATTGGCTCAATTTGCCTAGGCATTAGTTATGAAAAACGTTCGCGAATGTTTGTCGAATCGCTTTCTCACTAATTGCGGCTTGCCCAAAAAATGGCGGCTTACTAGAAATTCCCCGGAGAATTTGAGAAGTGGCATGGCCGCTCACAGCTATCAAAACAGTGCGAGTTGTGGGGTGCGAAGTTTGAGATAACAACGAGGTTGCACTGTTGTAATTTTCCAAACTATCGAGAGTTTTTCTACGTCGTTCAAGCTGAGATTTTTTAATAAATGCTCCATTTAATCGAAATCTCTCCGCGTGTCGCGCCATTGTTGAGGTTATGTATTCATAAATATCGCGATGTTCGCGCGTTATGTTGATTGGCCTAGTGACAACTAGGGTTTTCAAAATACTTTCCACATGAACAATTCATAATAAAAACATTTTGAATAAGAGCGCAAATGTATCGTCACATTCGTTACATTATTTTTTCAATTAATTTGATTGTTCAAAAACGTACACGATTTCGCAGCAAAAAAACAAATTCTTAAATCATGAACCCGAGTTGAGGCGGTTGAGGCCTACTTCCAAAACGAGGGTTGGAAAGTACCTTATTTTGAAAAACCTGACAAAAACTTTTTACAAGAGTTTCAATAGGTAAAAAAAAAAAAAATAACAAAATCCAAAAATGAAAATTTTTGCAAATTTAAAAATCTGAAAATTTTGAAAATATCTCTTTTAATTATTTTGACGGCTAAGAGTTTCCAAAATACTGATAGAATCTCAATTTTTTCCAGATATTTATATCAGCGTCATGGGATAATAAAGTCACGTGCTCAACGAAAGGAAAAGCAAAAAACTTCATTGGAGTGTGCGAAGCTCTTGAGAAGATGGATTGCGCCGCATCTTGAGACATGAAGTGATACTTCTGTTTCAAAGGGGATGTCGGATGACATTGGCGAAAAAACTAGACGTTTATATGATGATGCAGTGATTTTGATGGGCCCGCGGGATAGAGACGAAAAATGCATTTGCATTTCGAAAAAAATACAAACGCAAAATGCGACTGCAATATTCTGTCACTCAGTTGGATGGGGAAGGTGCCGGATGAAGTACCTGAGGTAAGAAATTTTAGTTATAAAGCTTATTTATTTTCCTTATTTTTGAAACTTTCAGGAAGTTGCAAAAGTCCTAAAAATGGCATTTGAAAGTTTGAATCACTTCGGAATTTTCAAAATTTTCATACATAATTTTTTTTTAATCACTAATTTTAAAAATGTACACAAAAAAAAAATTATTTGCAAATGTCAAAAAATTGTGCCATTTCAAAAAGTGCGCAAATTTCGCGGAGCAATTAGTACTCTGCCAAAAAATTAGGAAGAAATTTCGAATTTCCTCTCAGACTGAGCCCGCTTAGCCTCCACAGAGCATTGAAATTAACCAATTAAGCCATCATTGGGGGAGGAAATTATTCCACTTATTGACCCTATCTCGTTTGTTACAAATGCTACAGGACGAGGGATGGACTTTAAGTCGCACAAATTACTATCAAGAGGGCTGGCTCGCTACCGGAAACGCCCGAGGCCTCGTAGGGGTGACTTTTACTACTTCTCACTGTCGAACTAGAAATTCGGAATTGCCATTGCGAGCTAATTACAATTTACGAGGGCATCAAAGTGAGGTGAGTTATTTATCGTAAAAATTGTTATAAAACCTTCAAAAAAGTTTTCTTAAATTCGATCGCTTTTGGGCCAAAAATTTTCGTTGATAAACTTTAAAGTTGTAAAATTCGCAAATTTCGCAGATACATTTTTTTTTTACCAATGTAATTTATTTATAATTGCTTTGTTTAAAAACACATCGTAGACCTCCGTCGCTGATGAGCACTTAGGTAGAGAGCATATATATAGCAACGTTAAATAAAAAAAAAAAAAAAAAATATTTTTGGAAATTTTCCGAATTGCAAATTTGTGATGAAATTTCGATATTTAATATTCACAGATGTTTAATACTTCCCCTATCAGAAAGTAAAAAAATCTCAAAACTTCAAACTGTCTTCATTAACAGGTGATTCTAGTGAAGTGGAATGAGCCCTATCAGAAGCTCGCTTCCTGTGATAGCTCCGGTGTTATTTTTGTTTGGATCAAATATGAAGGGAGGTGGAGCATTGAATTGATCAATGATCGCAGCACTCCTGTGACACATTTCTCTTGGTCCCACGATGGGCGAATGGCGCTAATTTGCTATCGGGTAAGTTCTCCTTGTCCCTTGATTCCATTTCAGAATGTCCTGTAAGTAAAAATGATAACGCTGAAAATGATAGCATCCATTTTTCATATCCTTGTATTCAATTTGACCATTGTTGCTGTTGAGCCCAATTTTTATTTGAGGCCCTCCCTCATCATTGTCTCCATGAAGAAAGCTAAAGAACATGGCAATAATTTAAAGTCCTCAAGTTTTGGGCATATCGTTTTGGACATGAAATCAATTGAGTAGCGAAGGAGTCAACTGGGGTAAATCGGTTATCGGTAGATATCCGAAAATCTAAGGCAAAGAGAAAAAGTTGTATAGAAATAAAGTTTCAGGTCTCGTGGTACTTCAGACAAAACGTCGTAATGAAAATACGGTGGTATTTCCTGTCGGTGTTTCGCCGAAGTTCGGCAGATTTAACCCAGTTTACAGCTCCGCTATCGAATTCTCGAAATTTTAGCCCACCATTCCACGCTCGTATTTCAGATATACATCGTCAAACATTATCAATAGGCGATACCACAACTTTGTCACGTTATATATTTCCCAGGATGAGGTAGAGCCGCCTCCAAGTTGGGAGAGTCGTTCTGAGGCATGGGCAAAAAATTATAAGCTACATTTCGTCACTTTGAGTTATTGTAGTTTTTCGAGTCATGCTTCCTGAGGCGAACGCTGGAGAAATACGTTCAATGATAATTCGTTAATTCGAGTCCGATGTTATCAATGTCTTATCATGCGAATGCGGTGGAGCGTATGGTCCACAAGCCCACATATCCATAATGGATCAAGGCGTTAAAGATAAAAAAATTTTTTTTGCTATCTATGTTGAATTTTGAGTTGACTGAAAATTCCTGTGTGCACTTATAGAGGTTCGGCTGTCCAATTGTGAAATTTCAATGGATTAACCAAATTTACGACTTAAAAATGATGAGCACTGAAGACACTGTTTTTTTGTAGGATGGCTTCGTGCTGGTTGGAAGTGTAGCGGGTCAGAGGTATTGGTCATCAATGCTGAATGATCAAGCAACGATTACCTGTGGTATCTGGACGCCGGATGATCAGCAGGTAATTAACCACAAGCGTGTCTTTGACTATCCCTCTCCCCCTCCCTCTCGTTTGTACTCCCTACGGTAGCTGCTCTTGAGCATTCCTGGAGAAGGGACCACTGGACACCCATCCATGTGGCTGAAGCCGACTTCCGCCACTTCAAGCCATTGTATTTCTAAACACAGGGAAGATCCCCTCCCCGCCCACTCGGGTTAGATTCCCGTTCGGCTCTGCGTTTTCATTTGATGGTAACCTAATGTTACTGCTACCTGTTGGCATCCATGAGAAAATATTTCATGTGAAACATTCTCTGGAGCCCAGGCGCGAACGAGCCTTTGACTCCACCTTCTGCACTAATTGAAGTCCTGATATATATATATATATATTACTATCCTGGTCCCTTTCATCCGTGCATAGGTATACTTTGGTACCACCGCAGGACAGCTGATTGTCATGGATGTTCATGGTGCAATGGTATCCGAGGTTCAGCTCTCCGCTGGAATCACCTCCATGGCATGGAGTGCTGAAAAATTCAAAATGGAGGAGGGAGATGATGATCTTTCTGCGAAAGTCATTCAACATGGTAACGTAAAATCATTTCACCACAGTTACGTTATTTTAATCTTCTTTTTCCAATCCCAGATGTAATCTGATGGCTCCAAATTTTATCCATGAGACGTTGTCATGGGTTCCAAAGAATTAAGAGTTTGGATTAAGAGGCTGGATTGTTATTTCAAAGTCCACAGAGAATATATGTGTCAAAAACATTCATGACTTTTTCGTTACGTGATACTTTTTTTCGAATACTTCACAATTCTCTGAATTGAACAAAAATACTAAAATTTATATAAAACTGAAAGCATACCGAAGGTCTAATGAACAAATTTCTCCATAGATGAACGGAGATATATACTAGCTGTGTGTTTGATCGATGGAAATGTGATTATGCTACGTTCTTACGACGATGTCTCACCCATCACAATCAAGACTGGCCTAAAATCTCCTCTACATGCTGAATGGAGTAACTCGAGAAAGCTATTGGCCATTGCTGGAACTAGCGAGCTAGATACATCTGGAAATGGACTGGAATATACGAATCTTCTCAAATTTTACTCAGATTCTGGTTCCTTGGTTTATACAACAGCAGTTCCTCATACTCAGGTATTTTTTGACGCTTGTCTCCCTGCTTCATTTCCATTTTTCTTGTTATCAAATTCTCTGGACATTTTCACGTTCATACAAATATCATTTACAACTGTTTCAGTGTCAAGTTTCAGCATTAACATGGGGTCATAATGATAGACGGCTTTTTGTTGCAACTGGGGCACAAGTTCACACAGCTTGGATATCCAGGTGAATTAACGAATATTTACATGGCATATTGCATAAACTAGAACGATTTGCAACACATTGTAATTCCGACAGTTCCTGGGTATCAAGAAGCTGAATCATTTTTTCCAGAAAAGCATTAACTCCAATCTGGGATAGAGATTTTTTTTTTTGAATTTTTTCGATCAATTTCACCTATATTTAAATAGACAGAACGATTTTTTTTATTGAAGTTCTTACGTTAAGGGATCATAACTTTCAATTAAAAAATTCTATGCTGCATATTACCTAACCAAGAGTAACCTAACTAACCTAACCTAATTAAGAATATGATGATATAACATCAGAACCCTAATGATGCATTGAATTGTTCTAGTAAATTGTTAACTTCCTTCATTAAACGACCTGAAAGTTTTGCTTTCTTCGCTCATAAATTCTGTGCTAAACAATTTCAGACGCGTTGGATCGCTCCAGCTCCTCTCTAGACTAGCTGTGAGAGCGGCATTGGCGCGTGAGTCAAATGTAGAGCAGCTCCCTCTGCCTCCGAGGCTGCGCGCGCTCGTCGCAGCTCTGTTCGCTAATACAATAAGGTAATTCCTCAAAATTCTCAAAGTACAGACCTGCCACTCAACATGATTACTTCTTTAAAAATAGATCGTGTGTACCTGAACCCCGAGAATTGCGTAAATTTGTTTCACGACCACCAGTAACGGGTGGCAGACTCCACTGTACAATGTTACGACACGCTGGTGAGCCTGCACCTTGTTATACCTTGTATCTGGAGTACCTGGGTGGTTTGGTTCCTCTATTGAAAGGTCGTCGCACCAGTAAAATTCGTCCTGAATTCGTCATCTTTGATCCACAAAATGAAGATCCCATTCCAATGTCAAATTGCACATACCACATGCCCTATTTCAGCGATGGCTCAGACACGGAAAAAGATACAGGCGATACACATAGTTCACCAAGAAATAAACGTAAGCATCGTCGAAGAAAAGACGATAGATCAACTGATGAGACTGATGATTTGACTTATACCGATACATTACCTGAACACGCAAGACTGGTGGAAGTTACATCGAATATTTGGGGAACTAAGTTCAAAATTCACGGTCTAACTGATTCTGTACCAGCTAATTTGGGCCAAGTGACATACAGAACTTCGTTATTACATTTGCAACCAAGGCAAATGACTCTAGTAATGACAGAATTGCGGGATGATTTGCCGCCAGGTCCAGATCCTACATTCAATCCAAATCTCTTCTCCGAGGATGAGGAGGAAGCATTTCAAGATAATCATGTTTCAAGAAAGCCAGTGGATGCTGCACCACCGATAGCACCTATGACACCTCGTAATTCTCGGTTGAGCATAAATCGACCAAAATCACAAATATCTAGTCAATTTATCACACAAGATTCGCTGATATCACCAGTAGTAGCTCAGGCAGAAATTTACGATGATTTTTCGTACATAGATGTACAAGATATGATGGATTTGGGTGATAATATTCGTGCAACATCGAGCACATACAGAACATCTAGGCATAATCCACCAAGATGTTGTGATGTGCCAGCTCTACAATCGCCTAAAAATTCAGTTGCACCAACTCAAACGCTTATAGCAACTGCCAATTCAAATACAGATTATTCTGGCAATATTCAGCGAGTGAAAACAACGCTAACTGAACAGCAGGGAATGCGAAAGGAATTTGAGAATAATAAAATCAATCAAATTGATGATAAAATAAGTCTAGCAATGTGCCCAGCTGATATTATAAATACGTATATGCAAAATGGACAGACTAGTGCTTCAAGACAAAGCTCACTGATGACGAATACCCAAGCTCAACACATTTATTGGAATTCATCGAGTGTTCTAGGGATGAGCGTAGCAAATTGCAATTCTCATTACGTCAATTTAAAAAGTAATAACAAATCTTGCTTAACTGCTCATTTGACATCGTCACCATCTAATTCTCAGTCATGTTCAGCACCAAATAGCTTTCCAAAGAATCTACTTAGTTCGATCAGCACGTTAAATTCACCAACATGCTCACGTCAATCAGCAAACGTAAATTGTTGCTCTACTTGTAGTCAGTGTTCGCCGAATAAACGAAAAGAAGGCAAGGTGGCGGGCTCTTGCAAATCTAGTTGCAATTCAACTGGTCAGTCTGCAATGTCCAATAAAAATGAAGAATTAAAATTTATTGATGAAGAATCTAGGGAAACGGAGTTTAGCCAATTGTCTGGTGTACGTCGTACACCAACAGTCGTCAGTATTGGTCCTATGTGTCCCCCATTAGATCCAATAATCCGAAGTTGCAGTGTTGGTTACTTAGATTTAGTAGATACTCCAATGATACCCTGTGACGTTGCCCTCAAAATGTTAAGGAAAGATGCTCCAAATAAACGACTTGTTCTAGTATCTAGAAAAACAAGGAAGAAGAGAAAGAATAAGGAGCATGTAATTAGCCAGCAGAGCACAAAATTGAAGCTGAAGACATGTGGTAAATCTAAAAGTTTGGATTCTGGTGATATGTTTCCGAGTAGCGAACTTATACCACTACCCTCGCAACTGTGTCAGCATTTGGAGGAGACACCGGGTGAAATGAAGGAAGTTTTGGAGAAGAATTCTGATGAAGCTCATCAGGCTGAGCATTGCTGTCCAACTGTGGAGATTGATAAAAGCCAGGAAGAGAATTCAGCGAGATTGAAGAAGGATGGTTCACTTCGTGAAGCGAAATCCAGTGGCTCCTTGTCCTCATCGCTAGATGGCCTTGTTGCGAGATTACGGGATTTTGATGATACTCATAGTTTACCACCACTATCGCCACGCCTGACAGCGAGATTGCCTCGTAGCTCACCAAGTAGTCCCGCACCATCGAAAAAGGGAAAAAGACCGGCCTCAGCTTCACCGATACGTCATAGACTTTTATCTAGCCCATTGCTGAGCAGGCGCAGTAGAAAAGCACGCGGCGAGAGCTCTGATGATGAGGGCCCATGTCAGGACGAAGCGTCGAGAAGTTATAGGAATCTGGAGACTTTTCAGAAGGCCCAGCTTCGCCAAAAGGTTATTATAAATTATTCACGGTTGCTTATTTAACTATTTCGTTTTGCATGTCTTTATTTTGTGACATTCTTTCTGGGTTTTATTGTAATTTATTTAATTAAGGTATTTCCTAAGCCTCGTTCCGGAAGTAGGCCTCAACTCAGGTTCATAATTTAAGATTTTTCTTTTCGCTGCGAAATAGGTTTTTGAATAATCAAGTTAAATGAAAAAATAATGTAACGAATGTGACAGTACATTTGCGCTCTTATTCAAAGTGTTTTTATTATGAATTGTTTATATGGAAAGTGCTTTGAAAACCCTAGTTGTCACTAGGTCAATCAACATAACGCGCGAACATCGCGATATTTATGAATACATAACCTCAACAATGGCGCAACACGCGGAGAGATTTCGATTAAATGGAGCATTTATTAAAAACTCTCAGCTTGAACGACGTAGAAAAACTCTCGATAGTTTGGAAAATTACAACAGTGCAACCTCGTTGTTACCTCAAACTTCGCATCCCACTACTCGCACTGTTTTGATAGCTGTGAGCCGCCATACCACTTCTCAAATTCTCGGAGAATTTCTAGGGGGGGCGCCATTTTTTGGGCAAGCCACAATTAGTGAGAAAGCGATTCGACAAACATTCGCGAACGTTTTTCATAACTAATGCCTAGGCAAATTGAGCCAATTTTTCAATGAGACGTAGATAAAAGATTGTTCTTCCTAGTGGTATATTTTTTTCAGCAGGTCGAATGTCAAACTTTTTTATAGGCAAGTAACTTCCGGTGAAAAATCGAGATTTTTGCTCCGCTCCCCTCTAATCATGTACTTCTTTATGTACTGATATCTTTTTAATTAATAGGGAAAAAATTCTCAAAAAATTTGAGCAGACGTGAGAAAGGTTGCTCTTTCCAATGGATACAAAAAAACAATATGTAGAATGTGAGTGACGAGGCTTAAAAAGTACCTTAACTCTCTACTTCATAAAAATAAATGTTGAATGTATTTTCTCTACTTACAGCTAAAGCAAAAATCTATCTGTCCAACTGGTCATAAGGCTGAGGCGCTTGTGATGCATAATAAAGCTCCGATGTGGAACGAAGCTAGTCAAGTTTACCAACTCGATTTTGGCGGTAGGGTTACACAGGAGAGTGCGAAGAATTTCCAAATTGAATACAGAGGAAAACAGGTACTACATATATGCAATTTAAAGGAGTGTGGTGACGAATCGATTTTTAAGTTTCGGATAGGGATCCTTTTTTTTTTATAAAACTTGGTCCTAAGAGAAATTCTGTAATTAAATTTGCTGCATTAATCCAGTGCACAATATCCACCTTAACGCATTACGACTCCTAACCCATAATGCCCCACTCTCCTTAATTGAGCAATTTAAATTAAATTTAAATTTAAAGGTTGGGAAAATTCAAATGCATCGCGCGCTATTTTAATTACATGGCTGATGTTACATTTTTTTACAGGTGATGCAGTTTGGACGAATTGACGGAAATGCCTATACACTAGATTTCCAGTATCCGTTCAGCGCACTCCAAGCATTTTCCGTTGCTCTGGCGAATGTTACGCAACGGCTCAAGTAACCATCAATCTTCTCGAGTATCTCATTCGATTTATATGTACGAAATTAACTTTGAGTCCCATTTCAATTAGTTAATTTAGCCGTGATTGGTCATGAGCTGGAGATAAATGTATGATTTATTCTCTCGTTCGGTCGTAAACCACAGAGAGTCCTAAATTTCTGCAATCTGAATACTTTGAACTTTGTTTGTCGAAAGAAATTTTTCAAGAAAATTCTAAGTTTTTTGTTACCAATTTTTGGAGGTTTCAGATGAATTTTACAAAGTTTTTGATGCTTCACAATTTTTGGATGTTCACTTTCACAAAATTTTTCTTTTAGGAGTTTGAAAGTTTTTTTTATTTCACCTGTTAAATTGTGGAAATTTCTGGCTTTTTTTAAATTTTGGGAGTTTTGAGATGGGATTGCTTAATTTCCAATTTTTAAAATTTTTTGGATCAAAAAGTTTTTCACTTTCTTTTAAATCCTTCAAACTTTGAAAATGTTTCGATTTTCTGGAATTTATCTCTATAATTCTTAGAAGTTTTGAAATCCTATAGATTTTGTATATGCTCTATTCTTTTGTTTTGTTGAGATTTCAACACTTTTAATATTAAAAAAAAAAATTGAAATTTTAGAAATTCTTTAATTTTTCAAATTTTTTGAATCTCCCAAAATTGTTGAAATTCGTGAACTTTGAAAAAATATTTAAAATCGTCTCATAATATTCAAATGTGAAAATTTGGGTTGTTGAATGTTTTAACGATTTTAATTTTGAAACAAAAATAACATGTCAACACCATACTTGTTTGAAAATTGGCATCACTTCTTCTCATTATGTGAAAAAGAAAATCTCTAGGAAAAGCACTCCGTCTCTCCTTGCTTTGCTCATGACCACCAAAAGTCTCTTAAACTTAATCGGATAATTAGGAACAACACTGCAAAAAGAAAACTCTTAAATTATTATAATAATTGTCCGTTTCCATTTCTGATTCTAATACTATTCAATGACAATTGTTATAATATTATTCCCATCCTTCTCTTTCATTGATTTACGATATTTACTTTTATTGAAACTGCCCAACGGTCACATCCTATTTTTAGAAGGCGTCACATCCGAAAAAAAATATTTTCCTTTGACGAGAAAAGAAAAATTGAAAGAAAATATTTCGTAACATTTCGTTTTAGTAATCAAATTTTTCCCCAAATTTTGAATAATTTTTTGCAGTCATTCCAAATCAAAATTTGACTTTTGAAAACGAATTTTTTTTTCGGGTGTGACCTTCAGTGAAATCCGTCCCAATATTTTGATTCGGAATCGTGATTTAAGATCTGTCTTTTTGTAGTGAGCATCTAAGAACCTGAGATTTATCTTGCTTTTTTTAACATTCTAGGTCCATACGGCATTTGGAGTATGAGTACAACGTACCGCACATCTCGAGGATTCATTAACATCCACAATGCTGTCTGATCAAATGGAGATAAGTGATGCTGCGATACTTTGATCATCATAGTCCAAGAGTATGTTTGAATGACCGTCCAGTGCCAGAATTCTGGGAGCCCTCCCTGGCACCTCTACGGCAACTGCTTATTTGTTCTCTATTGGCATTTCATAATCTGTATAAAATTTACAGCTGTGAAGCAAGCGTATTTGAGTTAAATATATGTTTACCCTTGTTTAATCCATTGAAAGTTGTTCTTTCTGTTGACACTCCCTTTTGAATTCGTTCGATATTTATTGCGGTAAGAGTACGTTAAGTCTTGGAAGGAGATTCATTGCAACTGATGTGGTCAATTAAATCTGGTGAGCTTGGAAAATTTGCAGGATATTCGGAATCGGTGAAATTGAGAGATTTAAATCGGAATTGAAAGATTTAAAAGTTTTTTTTAAAAACCCAGAGCTTTCTCAGTTGCCATCTTCATGCCTCTTTTTCATCTGGACACCGAAGGGAATTTTAGCTTTGTAATTCGAGAAATTAAACGAATATTGAATTTTGGAATTTTAGATTTGTGGAATTTTCGCAGATTTTTAAAATTGGAATTGGTAGAATTTGTTGTTGTTACCTTGGTTATTTGTTTGAATTTGAGATTTTAGAAATTTTGAAATAACGTGAACTTTTGGGGTGGTTTCATAATTGAAAATTATGGAAACTTATGGGGGTGTAATTTTAAAAGGTTCAACATGTAGTGATTTTAAAATTTACAATTTTTTCCATATTTTCAATATTTTGAATATTTTGATAGGTTCAAAAAACAACTTTCCAAAATTTTGATAGGTTTCAAAAATTGGAAAATTTTCAAGTTTTTGGGAGTTTTAACTTTTTTCAAATTTCTCAAATTTGTCAAAAAAGTCAGTTATGGAAATTATAATCATAAAGAAAAGTTATGCTGAAAGTTGCACAGTTTTTCAACATAATGAAAACTGACATGAAATTTCAAAGAATGGTTTTTTTTCAGATAATTTGGAATATTCATAATTTATGGAGTATTAGTAATTTTGAAACTTTTTGAAATCTTGAAAAATTATGTTTTAAAATTCTCAAACTGTCGAAAAAGTCAAAAATTTTCAAAAGTATAATTTTCTGCAAAATTTTCGAAATGTCCAAAATTTTTAAGGTTTTCAAAAAAAAAAATTTTTTTTTCCAAATTTTTGAAAATTTTGAAATTTTTAAAAAAATTCTAAACTTTATTGCATTAGAAAAAATAATTGGCACATACTCCAGAAAAGTCCCAAGCTGACATGTGCAAGCTGCGTTGCGCAGTGGCTAATCATTTTCGACTTCACACTCAATGGTACATAACAATTCAATCATGTAGTTCAGTATCGCGGCGGTAGCCGCGATGTGATATTCCCGCCTCGTTCTTTCATTATCGTCCCGCAAAAATTTCTACCCCTCCTCTTGCAATCATCACAAAACCCTAAGGCGTAAAATATAATCCACTTAAAAAAAAAATCAATTACTTCCCAAAAAAATTGAACGTGATTGAAAGTTTGTGATTCGTGATTTCCTTATTTTTAGCACAAATACAGAGCAACGTTAAGAAAAATCGAAATTATTTGAATATAAATCACTAAAAAATCGATTAATATCGATATCAATAGATCGGATGAATTTTAAATTGTATCAGTTCATTTGTGATAATACTTAATTGTGGTAACACAATTTCATCAAGTGCTGAATTGACATGTCACAAATTCCATTTGAAATAAGAAGAGTTCGCGGGGCTTTTTGGCGCCAGAATTTTTGGCGCGGGAATTTTTGGCGCGGGAATTTTTGGCGCGGGACATTTTGCCGCGTAATGTTGAACGCCTTTGATTTTCGGCTGTGGTGTCATCGCCAAAAACTCGGCGCCAAAATGTTCTGCGCCAAAAAAAAAATTGGGTCATGCACCAATTTGTTTTTTTTTTAATTTTCCCCATTCTAGTAGATATAAAAATGATTTTTGACATTATTAATTGACAATCAATTATTAATCATTAAGTAATGCATAATTTTGGCGCTAATTTTCAGGAAATTTCAAAATGCTCCAAAAAAGCTCAGGAATATTTTCTTGGCCAAAGTATGCTTCTGATAAATTACCAATACAATTATAAATCCAGGCGCACGGGGTTGGTTCAATCTTTGATGGAATATTTTACGTATACTTGCGCAGTAATTGACCAAAACATAAAATTAAATTGGACTAAATAAGAAGAAATTGAACTTTTTTCTCAGGCTTATCGTCTTTAACCCTTGCGATAGCAGTGAGATATTAAACTTGGCGAAAAAACACTGTTATTGTGTGATAATTTTTTTTTTTTCATTGACATAGTAAGTGGTAAAAACATTGATTTTGCAATTTTGAGTTTAGAATAAAACAAAGAAGAAATTACGATTTTTGGACGGTGATTTTCAGTTTGAAATTGGTAACACAGAATGAGAGAATATTATTGATATATGTGCTTTGTAATCGTCAATTCAGGAATCACGTGACAAATACTTGATTGACTGCAATTAAGTATACCGCAAGAAAGTATATTTTTGAATTATGATTTTGAATCAAATAGATTTTCAATACAGGATAGTGACATCAAGTATACTTGAATCGAATATACTTACATCAAATTCACTCGGATTAAGTATACTTGATGAATGACTGATAATTGGTACTTTGCCGATCAAGTATAATTTTAGGACAATTATACTTGATCCAAGTAGAGTTGACGAAAGGATCCACTAGCAGCCATATGTGCTTCAAGTATACTTGATCTAGTATGTTTAAATTATGTATCTTCAACCACACTAAGCATACTTGAATCAACGATACTTCCATCAAGTGTATTTGAACCGAGCATACTTAACTTAAGTATAGTTACCTCAAGTATACTTGACGCATGTTTGACACTTTGTACTTGAGTAGGGTATACTTCATCGTAGCATACTTGGTAGTATAATTTTGAGTCAATCGTACATGATTCAACTGTAAAATAACAAGGATTCTAGATTCAAGTTTTCTCGGTACAACCATACTTAATTCAAGTACACTTGTTCTGTGTATCTGATGGCAGTTAGATGCACGTCGAGTATACCTGAATCAGTATGCTTATATGATGGGGTGTTTATCCGCACAAAATATGCGTAAATCAAGTATGCTTAACCAAGTATACTTAAGCAAATATGATTAACCAATTATATGTAAACAAGGATATTATTTCAAACATAATTAGCCAAATATACTTCGTTAAGTACACTTAGTCAAGTACACTTATCCAAGTATGCTCACCCATGTATACTTATCCAAGGATACTCAGTCATTTACACTTATGAAAGTGTACTCAGCTAAGTATACTTAGCCAAGTGTACTTATGCAAGTGTACTCACCTAAGTATACTTAGTCAAGTATACTTAGTCGATTATAATTGGTCAAGTGTACTTAGTTAAGTATACTTAGTCGATTATACTTACCTGAGTATACTTACTAAGTGTACTTAGCCAAGTATACTTAACCAATTGCACTTGATTCAAGTATACTTGAATCGAGTATACCCAACTTAAGTATACTTAACTCAAAGTTGGATCAAGTGTATAGTCTGGAATTTTGGAATTCTCTGAATTTGTTACCAATCTCTGAATTTGTTACGGTAATGTCATATTTGTGGCAATATACAGATATTGAGAGATAATGGAGTGGAATAAAACTATCGATATTATACCAACTACGATGATGAGTCCAGTTCCGAAGAGGCACGTCACATTGGCATCGCAAATCGTTCTCACACTTGTTTATATATGTGGAGTCATCGGCAATATTTCAGCATTGGTGATTCTGTTTCATAAGGACAAGGTGAGCTTTTTTTTGCAAAATTAAATTTCCAGTTCTCATCCACTTCTCCATTCCAATCCTAAATTTTGAAGATGTGGTCCATTGGAAGAAGCTGAGGGAACAGAAGATGAAAGAATTCGAGTTAACACAGTGTCTCCCCCATATTCAAAAAGCAATTGACGCAATTCTATTTTTGCAGAGACGAAATCGAAAGCACCTGTTTATGCTTCGATGCTTGGCGACCAACGATTTAGTTGCGCTACTTGGGATGTTAGTGCAGATGTATGTCACAATTCATACGGTAGATATGGTAACAACGTCAAGATATTTCTGTTCATTACGGATAGCATGGCGACTTTTTGGCCTATTCAGCGGTTGCGTTGCAATTATTATGGCTGTGGAGAGGTGGCTGGCTTTAACGAGGCCCTTCATTTATCAAAAGGTAAAAACAGTATTCAAGGTCATTACATGTGATAGGGTATGGATCAATCATGCGAGAATTCAGCGAAGGGTAATTTGTGCCATTTAGAGGTTCCCCCCACCACGCGTCACCGAGCGTCGTTGCGATGCAGTTCGGGTCTTCATTTTCAGTTTTTCAAATGAACCGACGTCAGATGAAGATCAATGTTAACAATGCTTGTATTCATTAAACATTCCTTTGCCACCTCCTGTTTTATACGAAAAAAATATTGAACAGTTTTACCACACCGAATTTTTGCGTCCAAGTCCAAGTTTCCAGCGGCGCAAACCGGGGCTTCCCCGAATTACGTGAAACTCAACAATGTTGACCTTGGACGCTAGCTTTTGAAGGGGACTGTACGGTTCAGGGTATAAATCAGTCTTCGGTCAAAGGCAATTGAACTGGCATGAAGACGTGAAGCTGGAGTCAACTTGTCCATGTTGATGTAATCCCACAAGTATTTGGACCATCAAAGAAAACATATATAGACGAATAATGAGGTTGGAAGACAGAAATATCGTAGAGATTAGTGGAAAGGCTTATTGGATTTTCATAGAGTAATTTTTGTCAAATTGTTGAATTAGAACCGCCAAGAATGACTAATAATTTTGACAGAAGATTGAACGAATTTGTTATGGTTTTGCGGATCAAAAAATTTAAACGGCGTATTCTATTACTTAATGGGTATCTTTCCTACCCCTCACCGAAAAGTTCGTACTTTCCGTCCTAAGGCGAAAAGTGGATACAAGTCCTCGCTCGGGCGGCGAGTACTTATTTTGCTGCCTCTGGGCGAGAGCGAACTTCCGGTGAGGGGTGTGAAATGGTATACAGTCGACTCTCCCACTAGTGCACTGCGCGGGACTGGATGCTCCACCGCCCTGCCCCATAAGTGACCCTCCCCTACTTCTCCCACTCCCGGAGTCTAGTAAGCGCAGTGAGGTAGCATTCAAAGTCACGCAGGACCATTTGCACAGTGGTGGGGAGGCGGCGCTTGAGGAGATAGTCAGTGGTGGGGTCATGACGATACTGACTATAGGGATCCATCAACTTGTGGGACGTGCACTCTATGGGGAGTTGACTGTATTATGCCACAAGGACGCTAAGTGGCGGTTAAAAACAAAAATTAATGTAAATAAAATTTTAAAAACTGTAATTACTTTCTCTCTTACTCTAATCACTGTCTGGCACAATACCCTACATTTTTATAGTCCATTCTCTCCAACGTCCTCACGACGATAAATATTGACACCAACTGACAAAATATGGCGGTTAAGATGGCGAACCTCAATTGAGGTGTATCACAGTTCCGTGCGCGGCGGTAGCGTCGGGCGCATGCTAAGTAGCATGGATGAACGCTCAACAGCTCTTGAGTCTGCGCGGTCGAATTTTTCAAATCGGAACTCCTGTAGTACCACTCATTTTTTCGTAATTTTTTTTCAGAGGATTACGTTCCCTGTAGTGGTGAGGTGCATGCTTTTTTTGTGGATCGCAGCGCTGACTTTAACAACTCTACCTCTATTCGGATTTGGGATCTATTATCGGGACGGAAAATGCATAAGATATCGTGAAGCCACGCAGAGTGAGGATGTGGCCTATGCTTACGTATGGTTTTTCTTTGGTGAGCAGTGAATAAATATTATTGGTCATATTGGTGAATTTTAAGAGTGAGCAGTCATTGATCTTCTAAATATAGGTATTTGTAAGATTTTTACATTTTTAGTCACTGGAAAGATTTTCTCAGTTTGTAGAACTTGATGTAGTTCGAAAATTTCATAGATTTTCATCGTTCTTACCCTAATAGTAAAAATTCAAAAACCGTCTGGAATATTCAAAATTCTCAAAATTTCAAACATTTCGAACATTTTGACGATTTTCACAGTTTTGAAAATTTGGAAAATGTTGGAAATTTTGGAAATTTGTAAAATTTGGAAACTTTTGAAAATGTTGCAAATGTTGAAAATTTTAAAAATGTTGAAAATGTTGAAAATTCTGAGAATCTCGAAAAAATCGAGAAATTCAGAAAATTTCAGAAACCGTAGAGAAAATTTGATAGTTTTGGAAACTTGAAAAACTTACAAGAAATGGAAAATTTTGAGGATAAGGTTTGAAATTTGTTTCAAGATTTGAAAAATCCGAAAAATTGGGAAACACGGTTTTGGATATGTGAAGAAAAACTTCAGAAAGCAAGAATCTTCCACCCTTGCATCGGGTATTTTTTCTGCACACATACATATATATTTTTATTGTAACCCATTGCCTGATAACAGAGGGCTATTGATATTGTTATAATACCAAGAAACTAGTTAAGGGTTGTGTCAACACCATTAAGATGAAATTGAGGTCGCTCGGTTTGCTCGCTGTGAGATCGCTTGACTCAGCGTCCACCCATTCGTCCAATTTTTTTCTACATGCTACCAATTAGTTCACGTCCTCCAATATATTTTCCCCGATAAAAAATTCCTTTGGTATTTTCAGCTGTATTAATCCATCGCATAGATTGATGATGAGTTCGCATAGAATAACTAAAGTGTTATAGGCTGCAAGTTAGCGCATAAAGTATAAGGGGGATGTAGGCTAAAGTTTTGGCGAAAATGATGTTAAAAATGTTTTTGTGTTCAGACTCGGAACACGTTTAACTATGACGCCTCCTCCGTAACCTTCCAGTGGCGCCATCTTTTGCCAAACGGTGGAACCTTTTACCGACAATACACTGAGAGCAAAATGTGGGATTCCCAACTATAAAATACTAGCGCCGCCGCGGCCGCGCCGTTGAATCGCTTTCTTATTCAATTTTAAACTGCAATATGCTCCCAGTTCTTTTCCATAAAGTGTATATTCATTTGAACTATATGTTTATGATGTTTTCATTGGACTCTGGAATGTAGTTTCGAGTAAAAATATCTGCTACGGAGTAGAGGGAAAGTATTGTAATACCTGATTATATCTAAGCAGAGGTGTTGAGTAATTAACATTGTTAAATATTTAGATTTGGTTTATTCAGTCTACACGTCTTTCACGGTATACACCATGTGGCCGTTGTAATACAAGTGAGGAGGCTTCCCCTATTCACACACGAGAGGTAGGAGGAATACGCATGCGCGGGTTGTCGCGCGCACCCAAACTGGCGCAGCGGCGCCATATATAAAGTGCGGCAAAACTTAAACACTAACAGAAAGATGCAAATTCAAAAATCCTTCCGCTAGAATTGAAAGAATATGCGAGAGTAAATAGTATCTACTATTTTATCGATACGATCGCCTCTTTTTATAGTTTCATCAACTGTGAGAACAATCTCTACATAATTCTGTATTTTTTATTTATTATTATTATTATTATTACTAAATAAAATGGCACCTCTCGTGTTGTTCTTTGAATTTGTTCTCACTTCCAAATCGGAACTAACGCCATCTCTCGGTGCTATTTCTGAAGCTTGTTCTCATTTCGAGTTATTTCGAGTTCGACTTTTCTCCATTCGAGATTTTTCTTTCGTGTCTTTTATATAATAGGATGATAAAATAATACCTTGACAATTTTCCTTAGTTGCCATCAATATTGAGATAGAGTGAAGAAGATTTTGCTACTTTTACCATCAAACCATACGCTTGTCAACTAAATTCACAATTGTTACCTCAACTATATTCACACAGTGATCAGTTTTTTGAACTTCTCGTTCAGTGAGTTCTAACTCACTAGCTAACAGAAATAGAGAGAAATGATCATGAGACTATATACTTAATGGTCATGATAATAATCCCACAGACTAGTGTTTTATGATGACTTAGTAATTGACTTAGTAATGATGTGAGTAGAATTTACATCACTCCAGGACTAGTCTAATTTTAGGTCTCATAACTAAACATTGCGTGATCGGGACGTCCTAATAAATTGAGTACTGCGTCCAGTGTGTATTCGAGTTATGGTTACTACTCAAATACGGTGATGCTTCATCCCATACATTGTAATACAGTTTCAGTAACGAAAGTTGAACCAAAATCATAATTGTTACGAACCATGTATCCATTACCATGCGACCTCAGCCCTATGTAATTAGTTATCTTTACAGGTGAAATTTCTCTGTCTCAAAACATTACAGACAGAATTCCAATTGGGCCTACTACCTTTTTTTCCAGGTACCTTCCTTTGCATTTCAATCGTCTGGTGCAACCTAGCAGTGTCCCTAGCTCTCCGCAGACTTGGAAAACGCGTAGGTGCTCTCAGAAGGACCTCAAGAACATCCTCTCGAACTAAACCGCTATTATTAGCAACAAAGACCCCATCGCAAATCGGATTAACTCCCGAGGAGCGTGCGTTTGCAAAACTTATGGCAGTCTTGTCGATATCCTTTGTAATCTGCTGGATGCCTCAGATGGTGAGTACAATCCTCATCGACTGATCAATATTAATACTGAATCAAGACAATTTCGATAAACAATCGATTTGTCATCGGCTACGGGCAGCGAATTGCATTTAAGTCTCAAGACACTTATTCAATACTTCCGCCATGTTTATCATAGCCAGACTTAGTTCCAATTTGATGTTGATATTGAGATTATATTCAGAAATTCAGTCACGTAACCGCGAAAGGTTTTCAGCCGCGGATAGTGGACGAGACATAAATAATCGTTTGACCGATGTCTTTGGTGAATTATAGATTAGCGACGCATTGTTGCGGTTGCATATTAAGGTAACTCTTCAGCATTCGATTCAGGGAGACATATGCGGCTGCCCATATGAAAAGGGCCCACTTTGTCGAATTTGGTTTTTGAGGTATTCGAGGGTGTCTCTTGACGATTGGTCGAGATCGATTGGTCAGCTGGAGTCACATTGGGTTATAACATGTTGGACTGTGACGTAATTCTTGCACTCTAATCTATGATTTCTGGTCTCTCGAAAAGCGCCATTTCGATCGTTGATGCCCTTGGCTGGAATAGTACTGTCCCGCTTACGTGCTATGCAAAAGTAACCAGTCCCGCGAACATTGCCATCCGAGGCGATGCCTCGGATGGCAGTCTAGCACATGCAATGGAGTGATTAGTTAAGAAAGTTTGCCGAAAATCCTAACGAAGTTCCTGGTCACCACCAAATTATAATTGTTATTTCAGGAATTTTTATGCCAAAAATGAAAAATTGTGGGTAGTTTCTCAGAAATGCACGACGAAAATTTGAGGGATTTTTGGTATGTCGATTTTTTCGTTTTAGAGAAATCGATTTTTATATTTAAAAATAGGGAGAAACACGGAGCTGAAAGTCTGATACGTAGGGAAAAACACATAAAAATAAATTATTGTTGATTAATACTAGGGTATATTTGAAAACTAATCTAATTGCATTCATGTTGAATTGGTCCCTAGAGCGTCATCTTACCCCAGGACTTCAATAAATTGCTATGTACATACATATATTGCAGTAAATTGAAATTACACTCGGTTGGGGGTTTGCAATTTTTTCTCATTAAGGTCACTGAGTTTCATCTTGTGGGTTGCTACGGAGAAATTCGAATAAATTCCAATTGCGATTTTTTTCAACGTTACTGGAACATTGAAAAATGAAAAATACATGTGATTTTGGATTCAATTAATTTGACAGTTCCAAAAAAATTTCAAAATTCTCGGTTTTTAATTTTCGAAAAGTGAAAAAATTTAAAATAGGATTTTAAAAATACAAAAATTAGGAATAAGGTAAAATGAAATATTTAATTATTTTTCAACTACACCAAATTTCAAAATTTAACAAGTTCCATTTCATGAATTAAAAAAATTCGACCCTCGGGAAAATCCACAAACAAATTTAAACTGTGAAATTAGAACTCGATAAAATTGACAAAATTGCAAAACAGGTTTTCAATTTTTTTTACAAATAAATTTTTTAAAATGAAAAAAAGTCAATAATTTCGGTGCATTTTTTTTTTCAATTTCAATTGCCATAAATTTCCAAAAAAAATGTAAAAAGGCACGGAATGAAGAAAAAAATTGAAAAATAAATGTCTCAATATGTGCGTATTATTTATTATTATCATTTCCTTAATGATTATTGTGTCATTTAGATTGGAATTCCACTGGCCCAGTTGACTTTGATATTACCGCAATCTGCAGTGCTGGCAAAAAAATTGATCCGAATCTTCCACGTGGTGGCAGATATTCTCCTATGCCTGCATTTTACTCTGGATCCTTATATCTACGTACTATTAAGAATGCCCAGATCACGATTTCGATTGGTGAAACCACTGTGCAAATTCTGCTGGCCCGGCGGAAATGGTGGGCCTTCATCCTCTGGTAATTCTAAAAAGTTTATTCCTAAATTTCGATTCCGCAATAATGCTCGCTTTACAATATTTTGGCAAGGATAGAACTGTACCATTGCTATAAAGCTTTCTTCCAAGCAAACCTATATAACAAATTTCGAGTCTCTCGAACACTTTGAACATTTTGAAAATGAACTTTTTTGAGGATTCATCATTAAGTACCGCGACGATACTTCTTAAAATAATGAAATTAAATGATCCAAGTTTTCTATTCTATTTAAATTGTACACTTCCTATTTTATCCTAGTCTCCATTCTTTTTGGACTTTTTTTTGCATCCATCAAAGCAATAATCATTATCGAAATGTATGAAAACTGTCGAAAATTCGTCGGCCAGTAAAATCGTTGCGCGCGCAACTCGGACGCCCAAAAATGGCGGGAATCTATCCCGCCGGGAAACTACTCACGCAATACCGATCGAAATACTTCAAGATTTTTGATATCTTGGAATCATTTTCAATTTTCGGCATTTCGACTATTTTTGGGTCCTTTCAAGCATCTTTTTACAGCGTTATGATTTACAATACCTAAATAAATCACTACCGTGAAGCGTTTGCATTCGCGGTCTTGGATTTCGATTTTCCATAACCTGTTAAAATCTAGGCCAGTGTAACCTGAAGCATAATTAATCTCTTAATAATAAGTATTAAGTATTTATAGCGAATTTGGAATCATGAGTCGCGCTTCTTTACCACTTAGCTGAAGTTTTCAAAAATTTACAAAGCCAAACAATCTCAAAAGTTTACCAAATTAAAAAAAAATTGAAAGCATTAGCATTTTTTTAAAAATAAAAACAAAATTGATCGAAATTTCTAAGAATTTTGAAGACCACCAGGTTTCGAAAAATTCAAAAACTTTCTACAATTTGTTTAATTACAAAAAAATATAATTATGTTGAAATTTCCACTAATTTTGCCAATAACTAGATTTTCATACAAGTTCTATTTCCAAATTTCAGATAACACGGAGCACACGACACACACCGAGGCAGATCCTGCCACCCCGATGACTGAGATTCCGTTGACTTCACGCAGTGACATTTGCGTCCCTGAAGATTTAGTCGACGTAGATCTTCGAAGGATGGAGAGGAAACCCTGCCCAACGGAAACCTCGGCGGTTTAATAAAAAAATATAAATTCAATAGTGAAGTGCTGCGATTTTCAGAACCCCAGGTTTGCTCCAACCCAAACTAGGCAAAAAAACGAAGATTAGAAAAAATTTTAATAGTTGAGCAACTTCAGCCATTAAATAAAAAAATAATTAGAAAAGTTGCAAATTTAATTTTATCAAATGTTTCAATATTTGAAACCTTCAGAAAAACATAAGATTTTTTGTTTTAAATTGAGAGTTTCAAAAATTCCCAAACTTTCCAATGCACAAAATTCGAAACTTTCGAAAAAATTGAAAGTGAGAAATGTCTGAAAAATTTCTAATATTTTACAAAAATATGTAGATTTCGGAAGTCCAGTGTAAAAAGAAAAATCCAATTTTTGTCGACCGTTCATGTCGAATAGATGTGGAAATGGAAAAAGCTTCCATCAAAAAAGCCAATTAAAGAAATGATTTATCTCGTTTCATCTTCACTATTGAATTGATAATATTTAGAATGAGACAAGTGACTTTTACCATGACTGACTAAAGCTGTGTATTCCACTTATTATTTTTAAGCAATTATAATTTTAATGCTCGAGTCTTTTGCCCATTGCAAAAGACGACGATGATATTGGACGGAAAATCAAAATTGTGATACTTACATTAATATTATGATATTTGAACTATTTTAATTAAGAAATAGGAACGCAACTGCATTTCTGAGTTAAAATATACATTTTGTTTTAAATGAATGCGCATTCCACTGTAATTATTCCATAAAAGTTAGGCCAATGATGATACAAATTCATTTCACCCCGTACATAAACAAAAAAATGTCTAAATTGTTTTCAACTATAGTATTGTTTTTACATTTTTTTCTCCGAATCATCATTGTAGAAATTTTCGGAGAAAATTTTTTTTTTTTAATTTTGAATAGAGTGAAAAGAAAATTTCGAGGTTAAACATAAGAACTTCCCATCCGACTCATTCTGAAAATTATATATGTTCCAAGTCGTGCAACTTTGAACAAAAATGGAACACATTTCTGCTACAGATTTTAGAGTGGTAATGATTTTTTGAAATATTCTTCTTATCTGTCGTTCCATCAAAAATTAATCAACGTCTTATCCACATGCAGTAAAGTCAATGATCCTATCAAGCCCATATGGATCGATTGTCGAAATCAAATTTTTCCGCAAAATTACGTGTTGATCGAAATGGTTGAAAGAAAATAATAATCACATGAGTCAACTAATGATGAGCAAAAACCATAAAATTATTACAAAATAAATAACAAAGTCAACTCACAGTACATTTGACACAAAAACCAAGTTTTCGTTCAATAAATATTATTGATTTACTCATACATATATTTTACATGTTAATTAATCGAATTCGGCGACTGTCAAATGAATTAGAATAATTGTTCATCAATCATCAAGAAAAAAAAACAAATTTACCATGCAGAGCGTTCTGATTTTCAACATAAAAATTTAAAGAATTGATCATTCCAACCCTTCCCCTATTCTGGACCTCATCATCTTGGTGAAATTCTCGGCTTCATAATCTCCCAGGACCGACCCTTGGTCTAGATCAACAGTTCCATACGGAAAAAAATTCTAGATCGACAAATGGGAACCATCAAAGTTCCGTGGACTTATATTTGATAACTTAATATCGTTATAATCATAAAAAATGACGTAAGCCTTGCACTTTCATAGCGGCTTATACAACAATTGATCATTATCAATTTGTGAGTCCACTGATGGAAAGGATTTAGGTGCAAATCACCATATTTAATATTCTCCAGGCCCGTTTGAGCCATTAAATTATTGTCAAACTTTCCAGAGCAACAAATGATTTGTAGAATCCTCTCGTCCAGCTTGCAATTCAGCAGAGGCTTGTGGTCCTCGAAAATCTTCATAACCATCGCCGCCAGAGATCACAAGAAGTTTTGTACGATCCATATTATTTTGGGGTGTTTTAGCATTTTTCATTGAGTAGAGATTGACTTTTGTGTCGGGCTTTGCAGGCGACGGAATTTCCACGCAGGTTAGGAATCTTACGTGGCCTGTGTGACCATGGGGGATACCTGGAAAATTAATGATCAAGATGAAATACTTATTTTGTATTACGAATACTTATAAACAATTCATAGAATTCTTCTCATTCTTTTCTGAAGTCTATAACTTCAGTATTATATTATTCAGTAATGAACGTCCCATGAGCTATCTATTCATTTCTTAGGGGGCACGTTTTTGAAGGTTTTCATTAATCAATTGAAATAGTTTTCAATATTCATTTCGCTGATAAGGGGTACCTAAAAACTGACCAATATCAATTTTACGTTACAAATATCTAGAATGAATGACAATATGCTATTAGTCAGTAATGATGTTTTCATGAATTAGCTCCGATTTATTCATTAGGTCATACTTAGAATGCTACTATCAATCGATTGCGATACCTATCAATTTCTTTTTCTGTCAAAAATATTAGCAAGGATTTTTAGGTTCAGAACTGAAGGTGGCCTGTGTGGCCACGCAGAACATCCAGAACATCAGTAATGTAGATGGAAAATCCATTTTTCATTATAAATACCTAGAAGCCACTTGTACATTTTTTGTTGTTCCTACCTGAAGTGTTTAACCTCGGTATTATATTATTCAGTAATGAGCGATTTATCAGCTTCCTGCTAATTATTCATCGGGTAGAATTCAGATTATCTTCTTCTTGAACAAAACTACGCAGATATTTTTAGGTTGACATAATTACTATATTCCCCAGTTATTATTTTCTTGCAAAAAAAAGGAAGGTAGTTTTGTCTGTAGAATGAAACATCGCATATATGTTCATGGGCAACTCAGGCAAAATCAATAATCAATATGAAATACTCATTCCGTGCTAAAAATACTCGTAGTTGCGAGATTTGTTCAATGTTGTTTTGAAAATTACACCGTCACTGGCATCATATTATTCATTAAGAAGAGGCTCACAAATTTGAAGTTCTAATGAGGAATTATATAGTCATTCGCATGCTCGATGATTATATTAGATCCTCTTCAATTTATCTTATCAAAGGATAGAAAGACAATTGAGGGTTAAAATATCAATTTTTCTCATATGTTTGTGGACCATACTTAAAATGACCGGAATGTCACATACTGTTTTTACGTTACATATACGTATGAGCAACTCGGATCACCTTTGTTCATTGCTCCCTGAACATTGTAATTTCAGTAGCATATTATTCAGTAATTGACGTTCCATGAGTTACTCATTACTGATCACTCAAATAACAACAAGATGCATGAAACTTTACTCTTTTGCAATATTTCTTTCAAGACGAACTATGGATGTTATGCAAAAGATTATAAAAACTTATGAACTGGTTCAACGCACATGAAAGATCCAATCTTCAGGATAGCTAAATTAAAGATTGTTTGCCGCGCACTTTCTGCGCGATCGAGAAATTCACCCGATCAACAATATAACCCCAATTGCATCTAATTCCCCTGAACATTAATTAATATGCACAATAACAGATTGCCACCAATATTGTTAACTGACATTCTATGATTGTTTCCTCTCCATCTCCTTCTATGTTCTCGAAGGGAGTAACGGTGAGCTACGCAGAAAAATGAGGAACATTGAAATCGAATGACAAATGAGATAATGTCAACAAATCCGATCCTGCTCCTTGAAAAAAAATCATATCCTGAGAATGGGATTGATGCGCAAATCACTTTAAATTGTTCGTCAAATGCAACAGAAATGCTTATGACGTAACCCAAATTGAGATCCACCTCTTGTTTCACTATATATTGTGTTACGCTGTCGATGTTGTGATAGGTGCGCTATCTGCAGTAGTGTTCCCTTCCTGTTTTGGTTCTATTTTTCCTTTAATCCCTCTTAATAAATGCAAAGTCATGTGTATTATTATTGCCCTCTGACTATTCTGTCAAGCAAGCCGATTGAAAGAATAGGGAATAATTGGCAAATAGTGTCATTCATCATCGTATCTTCAAAGAAAATCTGATAATCTTTCATCCGTCGTCAACTATCAAAATTCGATGTTTTATTTCGTTATATGATCTTATGTGACTAGCCGATGATAATATTCATGATACATACCAGTTACCAAAGGTGTTTGGGATAATCTCTGTGTTGATGGTTTCATATGTGGAATGGGTACCGTGAGGAGAACACCAGCGCTAGTACCAATCCACAGTAGGTCATTACATGCTAGCAATGCGGTAACGCGTAGACAAGCTGCTTTATGCTGTCTGATTATATCATCGCAACCTGCAACAAATTTAATGCTTCCGTTAAAATAAAATTCGAAGGTTGATGAGAGCCATAAGAACATTGACAGTATATTATTGGAGCAAGGATGTGATTTGATAACTTTCGATCGAGGTTGGAAAGATGTGTTAGCGCTTCGGTCTTATTCCGATATATAACCCAGGGAACAAAACGATTGGATAACCTAGTAACTTACAGGATTTTTTATCAGTGAATTTACGGACGTAAACTCGGACAGACGACAAACGTCACAGATAACGATTGATCATATGTCAACATCAATGTGCAATTTACCAGAAATGTATTTCAGGAAATTATCTGTAAAATTTGAGAGTACACTTGGATTGAAGAATTGCCCTTAATCTTTCCGGTCAGTAAATCAGAAAATGAACTCCATATTTCCGGAAAAATCCTCCGATAGATTCTACAGAAAATTTCCTGATAAATTTATCCGAAAATTTGCGATAAAGTTTATACGACAATTTTCGATTTACTGGAAAAATTAAGAGCAAATCTTTAACTGAAATTGACTCCTGAATTTCCCAGATGACTTGCAGGAATACCTGTGTGACAATTGGCAAATGGATATGACCACATCATCAATGGTTATCCGTATATTTTGTCTTCTGTTTACCGACAAAATATCGGTAAAAAATCGGAAGATTCAGCGACAAATCACCGGTCCATTGTTGGTTGGAACTGTCAAGAGTTTCTTCGAAATGAATTGAAATTTCCTGTGGTCCGGATTAGACTTTCGACTGCAACAAGACTGGTAAGTCGAATGACAGCGCCGCCTCAAAACGGCCCGAACCACGTGTCTTCTGTCAGGAGACCTTACAGAGCTTCCAAAGAGATCTTTCAGAGCAAAATACTTGACTGACGTATTTTTTGGACGAAATGAATTGCTTATAATTTTAGATCAAATGTTTGTGACTGCTAGACGACTAGTTTGAGTCACTCCGAAAGTTGGACAACTTTCTGAGGTTTAGAAACGAACCGAAGGATTCGAAAGTTGACCGTTGGTCAGTTGGTCATATGAGACTGGAACAATGTACCAAACGATTCCACTCAAATTGTGAGTACCCTATTAAAGATTTGATACTTACTGGAGAGCATTTTCGTAACAGCAGGTGCAATGTTGATATCAGTGAGACACTCGTAGGTACTAGCATGGAAGAGTCTCAACACCGCGCTATTGTGCAGGGAGATCCATACACCAACTCCACCGGAGGTTGCCATGCAAGAGATTTGACGGGTACTATCACCGCTCACATTGACTGAGTGCTCGATCTCCAATGTCGCAATGTTGAGTACTTTGACTGTATTGTGACAGCTACACCACAACTTTCCAGACACTGATACCATTTTTGTAACAGGCGCCGATGGGGTGCCCACTGATACTGTGGAGGGGTCCATAGTGTTCCAACCACCTAAAGTCAGTCATTTAAGGGGTTAGACCACTCCAGAATCTTCGGAAAATTAATTTTTTTTTCAAATGATACATTATGGTCTCATGAATGTTATCCCGAAAGATTATGACAGGGAAAAATTTCTAAATGCCCAATTTTCGTTCTCTAATTATATGTATAATTATATGTATAATAAATGCCTTTTGTCAAAAACCAGGGTTATTTAATAGTTTCCCCGAAAGAAAATCTCAAAAAAGGCCTATTTTGTGGCCCTCTAGAGTGGCCTAACCCCTTAACGATGGATGAGTGTTTTGCCCTTCAATTTTTTTCTTTGTAAAATAATCTATTTATTTTTGTTCATAAATTATGAAGCTGAAAAATTAAACAATGACAGATGATGGTCTTTTAGTGCAATAAAAATTTGTAGCAAGAGGAATTAAATGGAGGTAATCAAAGAATCAGTGTGCAACTTACAATGATCTCTGGAGTAAATCACAACCTCGCCGTTTGCCAGTGAAACGAAGACCTTATCATCGATGTACCTGAAAATAGAGCGGATTTTTGAGAAAGTCCTATAGTAAAAAGGAGAGACGAAAGAAACTATCGACATATATCGAAATTATCGGAAACCGTAAGACCGAAACCGACGCATCCCAATCGCGTGCGGCGGAAAATCGAAATGCGCGTGCGCAGCACCGGAGTCGTCTTCCGAAAAGTAAAAAGAAAATATCTTACATGATAGAGTGAACGCTGCTGCCATGTTGTATCTTCACTTTATTCTTTTTAATCCGAATATTGTCATTGCAATTATATACATGGATGCATCCATCCTCCGTACCAAGCCACATTGTCGGTTGATTCATGTCTTCCTCGATGGTTCCATCCATGCTGGATAAGTCTCCACATAATGAACCAGCTGTATCGGCGCAAGGAATATCATCAGAGTCCGAATCGTCAGAACTGGAACTACTGAACAAGAACAATAACCGAGCATGAGTCACGTGGTTTCACCGTTTGCACACACACCTGTTTAGTGTAAATTTTGTAATAATAATGGTGTATCATTCAAATGATATTAAGTTGAGTGGTATTGATCGACAATTAATTTCTGCATTGATTATTCATTTGTGTGAAGAAGTTTCAAATAATTTATTATTCCCTGAAATATTGGTTTCTTGATTGTTCACCGCTGTTATCTGATAATGAAAATGGGTATTACCTGTCCAATTGAATATTGCCACTACCAACGTCAGTGTCTTGAATCGAAATACTGATTCCACTCTTGCTGACTGTGAATTTCTTTCTACTCAATGTACATGAATTAGAGCTGTAACAGAAATAGTTAAACCTCTTACTAATTGTCTACAATTATTCACATATTTAATGCTTCAACTAGCCTATTATATTTTCAATTAATAATAACTTATTTAAAAAAAGGGGAACTTCTAAGAAAAAGTATGCAACATTTTGTGAAATACACAAAATCGATGCAAGATAATATTCATAGCATTTAATATCATTATTAATAATTGCTGAATATATAGGTATGTAATATACTAATTTATCGAAATTACCCATTCTATTCCTTTCATTGAATGTTCTTTTTAATTTGTTTTCACTCAAATTCAATTAAATCAAAAACAACTTCAATTGGTCAGTGCGTTCACTTGTTGCTCAACTTTTTGATAGTTAATGCGACCCTCAAACTTAAGTTTAAACCTCATTTTCAGTGGATGAAATGTTTTTCCTCATAATCTAGGAAAATTGAGATAATCTTCATGGAAACTTATTTGTAGACTTTAATTATCTCTACAAAAAGTTCCCCATGCAATGGTTCTCTTCTCCTCCTGCTTTTGAAATATGCATAAAAAATGGCAAAAAACTAACCCTAAATTGGAGGAAACTATGAATAATATAGGGATTCGACGGTTTCTCACTAATTTCACTAATTCATTTTTATTAAATGTAATTCCTGATTTCCTATATCTAATCTCAAGTCATAGGTTAAAACAAAAGTTGAACATACCTAGAAGATCCAGCGGGTATACCCGCCACACATAGAATTCTCGCATTGCAAACACCATTGCAGGAGGTAACTTGAGGAGGTTCTGGTGTAAGACTAAGTACACACACTTGTCCAACATATCCATCACTATTGCACACCCAAACATCACGAACACCTTGGCCATTTAATATTGTTGGAGCTGCGCAGGTAAATTGAAGGCCAGCTCGAGTTTTTCGAATGGGAAGTGGTCCTACAAATTCTGGACATGGCCTTCGATCTGCTGAAAATGCTAATTTTTGTTTGGCCTCATTGAAACTCTCCTCCCAACTAGCACGTTTATCGGGCTTTGTGAACATTATGGAAATGTTTTCAATTCCAGATCTGTAAATTATTTCAAGAACTTCAGTGTTGACAAAATCAAATTTTTGGGGCGTCCGCTTTTTTTCAAAACCAATTTGAAACACTTAAATAAAAATTACAAAAAGGAACACATAAAACTCAACGAATTTCACCATAATACTAATACATAAACACGTCTTGGTAATTAAAAATACTCACTGAGTGTTCAGCGTTAATTCTAAACACGCAAGCTGTGAATGCGCTGCATTCCTCTCCGCTAATTGGCGTTGCGTTTGGCTTAAGAGTTCCTTGATAAGATCCTCGAGCTGATGCTTCGAACCATGCAAAGTACCAGCGAGTTCTTGGAGCTGAGATAACGTAGCACAGTCTTCCCGAAGATGATCAACTTCACGTGCCATTCTCCTCAGGTTTTCATCTTTGGCTGTATATTCAAATTGCGTGATAATTTTTGATGAATAATGTTAATAGCTAATCTGAGATGAATGATACTAATGTTTATGTGAAAAGTATTTAGATTCTGCATCAGATTAAACATAAATTCATGTTTTGTCACTAACAACTCATTATTGATGAGGATACTTAATATTCACCTTTCATCACTTCAAGGTCATCCAGTGGAATCCTCATGAGAAGCTTGTATTTGTTCGCCTCGAGTAGACCCACTAAACTGTTTGGACAGGATGCTCTGAAAAATAGGAAAATAGATGTAAATAAGTTAGGAATGATAACAAAAATAAGTTTGATAAAAAATAATAAAAAGGAATTTTCAATTTTAATTCTTGTAAGTTAGATGGAAAACCGAAGAAAAATGGAAGATTAATTCGATAATGGTTTGAAACCTATGGGTTCAAGTTTTGGCTTTGATAGATAAATAAGTTAATTAATTGAACTTGACGTATAACTTACGTTGACGGTTTTCGAATAGTTCCACTCCTCCGTTTAATGCTAGTAATGACCAGAAGATCCGAAAACAAAAATAGTGCCCTTTCTTTTCTCGTTCCCTGATTCGAGGCGATTGTCACCAAATCATGTCGTACAAATGCTCTGTAAAATTGTATTAAAATGATTAATAAATAACGCAGATAATTACGGTTGAACTTCTAACGAGTGACTTGATTCTTTTATGTAATCTTATATCAGAATGGAAAATGAGGGATTTTATCATCAAATATATATCGGCTCTCTGATATATATTATTCATTATTTACCTATCATTGGTAACTATCCCGGCCAATCCTTCCACTAAAGATTGGACTTCCCTCAGTGTGGTTTGTTGCTGTTCCCATTCGAGTGATTCCCTTTCAGTGCAATTAATTTTCACAACCAACTCGTGAACTTCTTTTTGAGCGGCGCTCAAAAGCTCATAATCCGGATGAGTTTTGTCCGTGTGTTTTAAAAGCCTCTGAATGAGCAATTCGTACCTAGGTATTTTTTGAACTGGTTTGATCAACAATTGATCGAGCCCGAGTTTTCCCTTGTGCTCTCGCTCCATTGTGTCGAGAAATCGGGCGAATGCTGGTTTTGTTTGACATGTTGTTTTTATAGCCTTCTTCGCTGATTTCCAATTGTCAAGGAATAGTGTGTATGTTTCGAGGACCATAGGTTTGGTGAACTGATGAATGGATATTTATAAATATGTGTCAGTAAAATTCCTTTTTTTCTGTATATTTTATTGCTCGAAAATTGAAATTACTTCATGAAATGAGGGTCTATTCATGGACTTACCACGTCCAGAAAAATGTCACCAATCGTCTGACGTAGCTCCCAAGTTTCCAAACGCTTCCTCAATTCTTCGAGGAATATTTCGTGATGATTGAGAATCGCAGGAACCTAATGGACAATTCAAATAATTTTTACACCTATTTTTGAATTGAAAAATTATCGACAGGTAGTTGGTTAATTTATCTTCATCAAAGTTTCGGCTTTGTAAGTACAACTGAGGACAGTCTCCAATTTTTATGATACTTTCTGAATTTCCACAGTAAATTTTCTTTTGATATTTCCGATTTTTGGAATGAAAAGAAAAATATTTTTCACCTGATAAAATATTTCATCTACCACTGCAGCATCCACAAGTCCGGAATTTTCTGAATTCTTCAGAGTTTGTAAATATTTCTGTGGAGAAAAAAAAATTGTCATCGATATTTTCAAAAAATAATTTTCATCACATATTCAGTGATTAGCATTGGAATCGAATATGCTTTAGGAAGCTCATGACATTGAGCAAACATTACTCACATTGACCAGTATTTGTAATGCTTCGACATAAGACTTTTCGGTATCATAGAGTTCCACCACCACATGTGTCCGCGTATCCTGAAAATTATAAAAGGACGAAAATTTGATGAAAAAAACTCGGATGAAATACTGCCATTTGAAAGATTACAAAATTAATATGAAACTTCAAGGGGGGGGGGAGCGCTGCTGATATATATTGTCTATTAGTGTCCGAGATTTCAGAATTTCTGATTTTTTTTTTTTTTTTTTGAGAATGAAAATTAGGCAGACAAATGTAATTGCATTAACAAAGTTGCTTGCGAATTCATGCAATCGATTACGTCAAGTGTTTACATATAAAAACATATTGCATAGAGAACCCAATCGAGGCCATATTTTCTGATGTCTGATGTGGGTTTTTTGATTCGTCTCTGAAACACATAGACGTCATAGAAACTCATGGTTTGAATATGTATATGATTCTAATAAACAAATTTTCTCAAAAAAAAAAAAAAAATAATAAAAAAAAACAAAACAAAAGTGATTCATAAATAATGATTGACCAACAACTGCAATTTTCAAATGTCTCAATATCCATCGATCCCATCATTTATTAGAACGTTGGATGGTTTGATCTGGTGAAAACATACGAAGGTCAATTGGCTTCGAACAGTCAGAAAAAAGGAAACCACCTTTTTGTGTGAACGCTCCCTTAAATTTTCGATTCAGATGGACTCTCCTTATTCAACATTATCAGTTTTTATTTGCTGGCACTGGCAACTCTCAAAATATAATGTCCTACGTTCATTATTCTCCCCGCAGTTTGAATTTCCCGCCAACCGCAAGCAATCGCTTGCGCCTCTCGCGGTTGACCTTGAAACTACGTTAACCACTATAACATCATGGGCATTCGTGATTTCATGGTCTAAAAAATGCTTCGTAATTAATTATTTCGAGAAATCTTGAATGTATTTTGATAAACTACGTGCTACATAATTTTAGTAGCACAAATCCTTGTATAATATTTTCTATAAATGTTATTCGCATAACCTCTGCATGCAAGTTCCATGTTTTCCATAACCTACTTTCACATTTTCTTGTGACGAATGTGATCCGAAACATTGTGAATCTGTGTATTCTCTGAAATGATATGTACACACATCAAATTAGAGAGAAAAATCAGGGAACTTTAAGCTCAGTTACATCGAAATCACTAGATTTTCATTCAGCTTCTAATGCCGTATCTCCCAAATGGCTTCAGATACAAAAAAAATCATATAAACAAAGATGTTCCACTCATTACGACACACATTTTATGTTATATGAGTTTTTGTCCTAACATCGATAATTAACGTGCAACCATAGGTAGAATTTGCAGGGCGTGTTCACGCGTTTGAATATGGCGCGCTCAGTGCGCCGACTTACCAACCTATCTTTTTTTTTGGAACATCTTGGCGAAAAACCGTCAGATAAGAATGAACAACCTTGTCGGATTTTTTTGTGCCCCTCATTGAAGCACAAACTCATTCGGCCGACACTTTTCCTAAAAATCTACCACCACGTATTCGGGGGATTCCCCCGACGCGCTACCGGTTGCGTCCGCAGAGCGGCGCGAACACTAAAAGGCGCGCGATGATTCTAACACAGTGCGCTATCGCGAATTGACAATTGACGGTATAATTCGATTGTTTCTTGTCCAAATGTGCAACATAGAGATAAGCGCCTTTTTGTTTTTTTTTTAATACATGCATTGATCTCATTTGGGAGCTTCAAATGGTTAGATCTCATCAGCCGGCCCATAGTTCATTTCGGGCTGCGTGAGAAGCGACTACTGATTAGTAAAAGTACGAAACACAACAAATTTTCCATACATTAATTGAATTAATCAGGTGTGAAGTTAATATAAGACGGGTAGATACTGAATGCTATACTCCATATAACAGTCCCATGATGTCTCTGGCCCTTGAGATGACGCGCTATGAGCCACGTGCTATTCCTCAATTTTCTGAACACATTATCGTCAATGATCGTTAGATAAAATCAAAGTGCCCTTCTCTACATCACCACCACGAGATATTGTATAACACGGGCGGTGATCGCCTATAGGCGCGACCACTGACGCCGAGCGAACGCGACCTTTCGAAGGTTAACGCAATGTTCTGAATAGCATCGGCATTAATCAGAATTAACAAATACTCCATTTAACAGAGACCATAACAGAATGAACTCGCTCACTCGAGTGAAGTACATCCCAAACACGATTTCGTTTGGGTTGGGGGTCTTCCTAATGGGATCCACTGCGACTAGCTTGAAGCACTGTTTTTCCATCTTCTGAACACTTGTTGTCGATAGTGAGGACATCAGACGTTTGAAGATCTTTTTACCGAAATTGGGAATTTTTCTGAGCGCTTCGTTGCTTGAACCGCAGAAACAGGTGTTGGCGCATTTGCTGCAGTTGGTGAACATGGAGATTAATTTGTGTGGTTTTTGGGGGGTCTTTCGCGGGGATCAATCACTTGGTCCACGCTTGGTGATGAACCATGCAACTCTGGTCGGGAAGTGGTCAGGTTGCGATTGGAAATTGGAAACGTCAGTTTATTACACGTGGTACACGTGCGGCAGGTATGTGAGGGTAATTAAGCACGTGGGGAGATTTTAGGGGGGAGGGGGAAACGGGTGGGGAGGGGGAGGGGAGGGGTGGACGGAGGAGGGCTATGGGGAGACATGTGACTCTGCACGTTCTTGGTGGTTTCGATGATTCTCGGGTTTTGGGATTTTCAAATTTTTTTTACTTTGCGATATTTGCAGAATTCGCGAAATTTCTGAACACCTGGCTTCGAAGCTTTTGCAATTTCCGGGTTAAATTTTTTTTTAAATGGTTTTATAGGCTGAATTGTTGGAAATCATGGTCTGGTTGTTGGACTTAATTTTCCTAAAAAGTTGAAATTAAAATGTCTCAAGTTCGATTTTGTTGCACCGGAAATCCTGAATGTACTAGTAGAAAATGTTTTCGCGCAAAATAATACAATCGCATGCTTTGGAAATAACGCAAGCGGTTTCATTCATCCTATTTAATTTCTTACACCTACTTTGCCGAATGAAACACATACATGAACAATATTCACACTTGAAATGAAATTGCGCTACAGTCATACGTTAGGTGAACGCTAAATTTAATCGCGCGTGTGACTCGCGAGTTGCTCACATAGCGCACAGTGGGCGATACCGGAAATCATCACCTGTGCCAATACGGATGCCGGATAAACACTCAGTTTCCGGTCACCATTTAAGGGCTCAATTGTTAGAATTGATCATCAGTGAATTTTATGATTTATTTGAGGTGAATTTTAATTCACGGGACTTCTTGAAAGATTGCACGGTCTTTAAAGCAAGCTTGAGGGTCAATGTGAGAAATTTGATTTTTTTTTTATTTGAGAATTTTTTTTTCTTCTAAGTTGAGAACTTTTCAGAATTTTCAAAATTTCCGAACATTTTCAAGATTTCCAAAAATTTTCAAATTTTTTGAAAATTTTCAAAATCCGAAAAACAAATCAAAAATTACAAAAAATAAAAAAATTAGAAAAATATCACAAATTATTAAAGTTTCAACAATATAAAAAATGTGAGATATATCAGAACGGTCAAAAACTTTATTTCACAAAATTTGAGAAGTGCCCAAAATTTTTGGAATGCTCAAAAATTGAAAAAATAATTTTAAAAAAGTATCAAAGATCTCAAAACTTTGTAACAATTTGACACTCATAAAAAATTGAAAACAATTAAATTTTCCCATTTTTTTAAAATTAGGATTTTTTAAAATTTGAACAAATCAGGTGACCTTGAACCCATTTGTTTATTAATAGCATCATTCATGAAAATTATTCAGAAAATCGGTGATAATAGAGAGGAATCCATAATCTGCTTTGTTCATAATAGAAGAAGTTAAGGGTTGGAAATCAACACTGGGTCACGTTGGGATTGGCAAAGTGCACGAGACATGGATATGCTTCATACTATACCTACTGGTTATATCATCATTCACTATCAATTACTCTGACGCATTGAATGTACAGATGAATTCGCGGTCTTTCAATATTTTCGTATTATTAAGTAGCTCAAAAAAAAAAATAATAATAATATACCAAAATATTCTTGAAGGATATTATTCTTTAAATCAAATTTCAAAAAATCATTTAAAATTAAAAAGTCACTTGAAAAAAAATTAAAATTTTTAAAATTCTCAAAATTTTTCATATTTCTACCATTTTTGAAAAATTCGACTTGAAAGAAGAAATAAATAAATAAATATGAATTTTGAATTTTCATTAAATATTATAATCATCTATATCATATAGTTGTTAATACTATTCCATAAGTTCTACCAATTTGAAAAGTATCAGCAATTTTGACAAATTTCAAAATTTGAAAATTGCTAAAAAAGTCGATTCAAGGAAATTCCTGAATATAAAAAAGTGTCTAAATAAAAATTATTGAGGGGCCAAATATAAAAACTGTATTTTTCTGAAATTAATATTAATTATTAGAAATTATTAATACTCATTGCGCAATATTTAGAACTTTTTTTTTCATAATTGAAGACTGTAATAATGGAGCTATGAACTTTAGAGCTGGTGGTCAGATTGTTGTCTATATCTTCTAAAATATCAGAGTTAGAAAAAAACGTGTAAAACATAAACTATGTAGGATTACCCAAGGCACAACTTTCATTCGACATTTTTTTTCATCTTTTCAATGGTTCTCGCGCTGCAGTACTATAAAGCACTACAATTGTTTGTAACTGTAGCAGAGCGGGTAAGGTCTCCGGAAAACTGCATCAGAGGTCCTAGTCTGGAAATTTAGACAGGCTAACTTTGTGTCACATAAGGGCCGGGTCCGGCGGGCCCACGGCTATCTTGATCAAGTTGCAGTAGATTTGCTTCATCGGACCGTGTAAGGAGAATATGCGGCAGCCGTGCTCAAATAAAATTCTATCCGGTTATCTGTACAACTGCCTGGCTACGGCCTTGTATGACTATTCGCATCGATAAATTTGGGCCGGTTCAGATAGCCCCAAAGCATTTCATTCTTCAGCAGAGCCGTAAAAGGGCCGGACATGCGGTGTCCGGCAAACCGGACCCGGGCCATATAAGACCCGTACTTAAATTTCCAGTCGGGTGGGTTCGTGCTCGGCTGCCGGAGAATATTTTCAAAAATATTTTCTCATGGATTTCGACCGAAGCAGAAACGTTCCCATCAGATGAGTCCGCACGGCCGGGCGGGAACCTAACCTGACGCAGGAGGGGGGGGGGGAGGAGAGGGGGGGGGGGAGGAGAGGGGGGGGGGGTCAAGAGATGATGAGTACAAGAGAGGGGGACGGAGAAAAAAAACACACATACACATGCGTAAAAGTTTCGGAGCAAGATTGTGTGCGTTTTTTTAGTGAGAGGAACTACGCAACTCTCGGGCTCATATCAACAAATCTATAATAATGAAACGTAGACTTTATTCACATTTCCTAACATTTGACATTTAATCGGATAAAAATATCCGAGTGATTCCTACGTCCCCGAAATTGACTTCATTCACTTGCTTGAATGTACCAATGACGTCAATGCTAAATCCCCCGAATGATTTTCTGGTTCATTCATAAGTCGAGCTTAGTGTGGGATACCCCGCAAAAATTTTTCGTTTATGCTTTCAGGTTTTACTCATGACGCGAGAGCGTAGAGCAAACAATAATCACTGACCTTCACTGTGAATGTTTAGGCCACTTCATTGACGTAATTAAATTGCTCAAAAAAATAGCGTTCTAAGTTTAGAATTGAACCATTCAGCAATTTTGAGATTGTGATTTTTTCAAAATAATATTTATAATTCTGCAGTGCCTCACCTTTTTCCATTTTTGAGATTTTGAAATTTTTTTGAGTCTGTGTAATTTTGACCGACTTTTGTCATTTATTATTCCTAATCACAGGGTAAACCCCCAGTAACCCCTATTAAATTTTGGACCTCCTTCCCGAGAGAAATTGAGAAGGTTCAAAAATGAAGTCCTCCAAAATTACACAGGCTCAACCACATTCCAAAATCCCTAAGAGTTTGAAAATTTGTGAGAAATTCGGAATTTTTGGAAACGATTTAAAAAAAAAATCCTAAAAATCGAGATCTTTGTTGCTGGGAAAAGAAGAAAAAAATTCCGAAATTAAATCAATTTTCAGTGTCTGAAATTGTCGAATTCATAACTTTGTAATTTTAATTCTTAGATTAAAAAAAATGTCCAAAATTTCTAATCGTTACCAAAAATCTCACAAATTTCAGCGCCTTCAAAAATTTCAAAATTTTTTAAGAATTTCCAAAATTTTCAAAAAATCCCAAAATTTTAAAAAGTTTCTAAAATTTGAATATTTGAAAAACTCATGAATTGTCGACAACAGAATTCCACTAAACTAAAAATTTCCAAAATTAAAAAAAACGAAAAGTTGATTATCTTTCTGAAAGTTGTCAAATAATCAAAAAAAAAAAATGAATATTGATAAGTTTTTGTGTTACCACACTAAACAGTGTTAGGTCTCGGCATATTTACTCAACAATCTAAAAAATAATCATCGTCCCCAAGGCAATGTATCCCCGTTACGCAAAAACTAAAGTATTTAAAGAAAAAAAACACACATAGAGTGGATTGTGTGTACACAAGAGTAGAGGGAGCGTAAGAATAAGAGGAAAATGAAGAAAACGATGGCCTCCAAGAGAGTTATACAAATAAAATCCCAGCCAGGAATATCCCACACATTTTCGTCCCTGCTTTGCAATCGTGAGACATTACTTGGTAACCCCGGTAGCGTCCGATCCACCAGAGTCATCCAAGAAATATGGCCCAAATATTATTAGATTATGTTTGGAAGCTATCGTACCACGCGCATTCTCCCTATACCAACTTTTTGCGAAGGCCTTTTCCTACACTTGAAATTTAAAAATTATCTCAGCGTTTTTTCCAATACAATTAATCCAGATCTCCCATGCTCAACCCCCAAACAATTGTTCACTTATTGAGAATCGGTAAATTTGAACGTCATAGATATGTGAAATGTCCCATCTGAGACCTTGGACCTGGGATGCTGGATCTGAGATGTCCAATCAGAAATCAAAGAAATCGAAGGTTGTTTTCCGAGATGGGGAATCTGAAATCTTGGATAGGACATGTTAGATCTAGGATGCCTGATGTGAGAGGTTCGATCTGGGAGATTGCCTTTGAAACGTTGGATCTAACATTTTGGATTCGAGATATTAGATCCGAGATGTTGGAAGTGATATATTGGATGAGCAATGCTGGACCTGAAATGTTGGACATAGCATGTTGGACCTGAGATGTTTGACCGGAGATGATGGACCTAAGATGTTGGACCGGAGATGATGGACCTAAGATGTTGGACCTGAGATGTTGGACCTGAGATGTTGGACCTGAGATGTTGGACCTGAGATGTTGGACCTGAGATGTTGGACCTGAGATGTTGGACCTAAAATGTTGGACCTAAGATGTTGAACCTAAGATGTTCGATCTGAGATCCTGAATCTGACATGGTGATTCTAAGATGACATATTGGGGACTGACAATTTACCGTTTATTAGATGCATTGTGTTTATCAGAAGATGAAACATACTTTGCGCGGAGCAACGTTTATCATGAAACCAATGAAGAACGGAGAAGTGCGACCACTTAGGGGTTCAAATCATGTAAAATATCACTTATATTTCTGTAAAAACTAAGAATGACACTCACATTTTTATGAGCAGGTGATCTCGAAACTCTCTCGGAAGATCCTCGAAGTAATTCAGCAAGTAGTTCTGGACTCGGGCCAGGTAGGCCCTCGAGCTTACTCGGACTTGATGTCGTACGGTGATGACATGGTGTGGGTAGATCGGAATTACTATTAACTCCAGGACTGTATGACAAATTTGCTGAAATTTTTCGACGCTGACGAATATTGTCTTCAAGTGCAATGTCGGTGGAGCGGGGTTTGGCCATTTCTGCTTCCAGCATCTGGCCGTATGGTCCACGAAGTGGTCGTTTACTATATCTGCGATAACGTGTAAAGATGGATAAAAAATTGAAAGTCGGTCAAACTGAGGAACGTTAATGATTTTGAAGTTGGAAAAAATTTTGGAAAATTTCGAGATTTCAACGAATTTACCAAAGATTAAAAAGATATTTATTTAATTGGCTTAGAAAAATTATCAGAAATGAAAAATCTCAACTTTATGAATTGCAAAAAAATTTTTTATGAATTGCAAAAATTAGAAATGTTTTTAGAAGTTCAAATGTTTGAATGATTCCCAATATTTTGGAAAATGTCGAAAATGAATTTTTCAAACTTTCAAATATTCCGCCAATATCAGAGATTTCTCAAATTTCAAGATTTTTGGTAATTCATCTATTTTCAAAAATTTCATGAAGTTTAACAATTTCGATTTTTTTTTTGAAATTCACCTCAAAAATTTAATTTGTTTCTAAAATTCGAGAATTGTATTTTTTTTTTCATTTTCAAAAATTTCGAAATAGAAAAATTTGGAAAAAAATTCTTCGGAAATTTAAAATCTTCACAAATTCAAATCAGGAATTGCAATAAAGTGAAAATATTTCCAAGAATTTTGTTTATTTCATTGGTCTCATATTTATTTTTTACCGTCGTGGAGTGTGGCCTTCGCAGTCGGAGAGATCGCTCAATGTCGCTGGTTGATCCTCCTTCTCTTCGCTGCTCTGGGCCGCCAGTTTATTCCTCTCGTTCTCCGAAGGTTCTGGCCACTGTGTTATATACACCCCTTTTCTTCGTTTGCTCGTGTCACCACGATATCTCCGGACTTTTCCCGATGGCGAAGATGCACCAGATGGAATTTCACTAAGAGCTTCGCTCGTTTCGCTAGCTTGGCTCAGTCTGGGCTCTTCCGGGGGCGGAGTAATTATCACTAAATTTGGGAAATATTTGATCAACAGTAAAGTTTGGTAGAGCATCCATAATCTTCCCAAAATTTCATCAACCTTGAAATTGAATGAAGTAAATCTGTCCCATTTTCCACAATTTTTCATTACGCAATAAACTAAACTCCAAGTTAATAAACCCATCCGCTAACTTGAATTGCCAATAGTACAGGAGCTTGTTTTGAGAAATGTTAACCATTCCGTATCAACAAAAGATTCATAAAAAATACATTTTGAATAACAATGTTTTGAACGAGCTCGTCATTGACAGTTGCCAAGTTTCGTTGTTTTACCACAATTCCACCTCAGTCGTGCAAAATTTATTGTTTTCTGGAGAAAAACAAGCGATTTCCTCTTGAAAAATCATTGCTGCGGTTTGATTAACTTTGCGATTTAGGGAAGTTATTGTAATCACCCCGATAATGAAGTGTCTCCGAAATCGAAAATTTTCACTTTTCTCGACGTTTCACATTATTCTGACAAATTTTACATGAGGGTTCTGTGTGTGTGTGTGTGTGTTTGTATGTGAGTGATTCTTTGAGAAACGTTTCCCGGTAAACGGCTCGATCGATTTGGTTCTCCTTTGACACGAAATTACCTCTAACTGATGTCTAGGGCGGAAAGGAGTGCCAATGTTGAAAAACAATTCCTTCAATTGTTATTAACAATTTTAATTATTGAAAGCGCTCTATCGCGAGAACCGTTACAGATAAGAGAAAAAGTGTATAATGGATGTTATTCCTCATCCAAAGATACACACATAATGTTTTAGGACTTTTTTTCATATCTTTCATAGCTTAGGACATATCACTGATTAACAATTTTAATTATATATATCGCTCTATTACACGAAGAGTAAAAATTTCTGATTGTTTATAACGCTGTATCTTGAAAACGGTGACAGATATGAGAAAAAGTGTCAAACAAAAGTTGTTCCTCTCGTGAAACTACATATTTCATGTTACATTACTTTTTTTGCTAGGCATCATATTTTACAAGATATCGATAAAAATCGTAATAATCGATCAATAGTCGAATTTGCGTAACTGATATACAGCTTGACTTTATACGTGTATGGTCACACACACACATACACTATAGGGAAGTTCTCCGACCGACGGACTTCGACCGATGGCAGGAACATTCCGTGTGTGCTATCGGCGGTATCCATGAAGTGAGACCGTGAGCCGGGACCGAACGCGACCCGTCGCGCGGGGGGGGGGGGGGGGGGGGGGGAGGGTTCCATCGTAGACGCCCGCCATCGTATCACAGGGGTTTCTGGAGGTTTACCCTGTGATTAGAAATACGATGAGCTGAAATGGCGAAGTCGGCCCCAGCCGCAATGGGTGGGTACTCTGATCAGTAGTATTGCCCATGAAGTAATGCCTAACAGCGGTTACGTGGGTGAATACGAATAGAGCAAGAGTAGAAAAAAAAAACTATAGAGAAGTTATAGATGCAACTCGTCGAGGGCCACACTCACGTCCCATTTATAATTTTTTTTAATTGCACCGGAGGACTCTGAAGGCATAAAAAATTGTTCGGATATTTTGAACCCTTATGAGAAAATCGAATAAAAATGGTTCTCCAAATTCGTTAAGTTTCTAATATTTCTTACCCTTGGCCTCGAGTTCCTCTCCATTATTTGCCACGTGATCGACTGTGGCGTGATTGAGTCCGGGTTCCTGGGCTGAGTTGACATGTTCCTGGTTCTCGCACGGAACTGGTGGTTCCGGGCTGGTGAGGGCGCTCGATGTCGCCAAACTGTCCGAGCCATCGCTCCGAGGTCGCAGTTCTTCGAGAGTTCTCGATTGGTGCACTCCGAGACCCTCGGCAGAACCTACGGCACTGTCCACACTCGGCGTTGAGGCACACGGACTTTGGCGATCCGGACTTTTTTGCGGGGAACGAGCCGTTGGGCTTGACGACTCCGTTCCACGACGTCTCGGTAATGTACTCGCCCGGATGTCCTTCGACTCGTCACCATTCGATGCTGATATCGCTTGAGTCCTGTGTTTGGCTCCTGGAAAAGGGGTAGAATATTAAGAATTAACATGATTCTAATCATGTGAAAGAATTTAAAAAACGTTTGAAAAATTTGTAAAATTTGTAAAATTTGGAGAATTTGGAACATTTGTAAAATTTGTAAAATTTGTAAAATTTGTAAAATTTGTAAAATTTGTAAAATTTGTAAAATTTGTAAAATTTGTAAAATTTGTAAAATTTGTAAAATTTGTAAAATTTGTAAAATTTGTAAAATTTGTAAAATTTATAAAATTTGTAAAATTTGTAAAATTTGTAAAATTTGTAAAATCTGTAAAATTTGTAAAATTTGTAAAATTTGTAAAATTTGTAAAATTTGTAAAATTTCTGAAACTTCAGAAATGCCTGCCATGATTTAATCGATGATTTAATACACTATATATATTTATGACTCACAGTACAGGCCACAAGGTTTGAAAACAGAAAAAAATAAAAGATGTTAAAAGTATAAAAAAAAATCGAAAACAGATGTGAATACAATTAATCTTGTGCAGTTTTGATAAATCGGATTCTTTCTAATTTTACTATTCAATAGCCTACGACAAATATACGAATTTGAAACGAAAAAGTTGACAAAAAACAGGAAAAATGAAAAATGTAAAACAGTTTAACATAAACTGATATTCATAATTAATGGTCAAAATTCTTGAAGTTTATTTCCCTTAACTTATCCCTTCATTCATTGTATCATAAAAAAATTGAGCAAATATTAAATTATAATAATAACAAAATTAATATTGCTATTTATGTTAATATGAATTGTCCAAAATTATTTTGATCTGTTTGCAACTCTTAAAATTTATTTTTTAATTTTTTCGCACTCATGAAAAAGTATCAATTTAAGGAAAAAAAATTACTAAAAATTGCACTATAAATGTTTTTGTTTCAACATGTTGATAAAATTATTCAATATGTTGAACCTTCCATCTTTTGGTAATTACAAAAGCTCCAAAGTGATGTTAGGCTCATGACTTGGTTCTCGCATGAAGATCACTATATACGGGGAACATATGTAAATTATATACACATATATTTTGGTCAAACCTACAATATTGGAGATATGTGGTAATGTGCCTCAAATGCATGCCAAATAATAATATATCTCATATATGTCAGATATAATATTTGGCAAAAATAATTTTTCAGTCCGGCGTGTTAAAATATCTCAACATTGAGATCAACATTGCAGTAAGATTTTCCGTAAGTTATACTCTCAAAGCTAATATTCTCCAACCTGACCTCTCGAAAATTATGTACCAGCCCCCACTTCGCAACCGCCTTACGCATGCGCCTGAATGAGTCCTTCGTTCCCACCGCGACGTTCCAACTGAGAATTCAAATCGCTGACGTTCATTGGTCAGCCGCAGCGTGCTGGACCCTAGGGGAAGGGACGGACCGCGCGGGAGTGGGGATGTGACTCATGATAGGATCGGTTGCCATTTCGTGTTCCTTACGGAAGGGGCTACTGTATATATGTTTGAGTTTGTTTGAACTTGGTTATTCTCGAAAGTGATGAATATTCGGGGGTTAACTCTAGAAATTTTTAAAATTGTTTTCCTATAACCGGAAGTCAGACCCTCACAGCAGATGAACGGAAATTCATATCAGAGTAGACATATATATATATGCTATATATATACATACTATATATATACACTACAGTATATATATAGTACAAATGTACCAAGTATATGAATCCGCTAAGGACCGAGTAGTCGATGCGACTGTAAAAAAAAAAATGAATATACCGGACTATTACCTATAGCGACCAATGTAAATTCGAACATCCGTTGACAGAAGGGCGTTCCTCAGGATGTCCTGACCACTCATTCAGAATTGATGGTTCATCACCTGCGCATAGTCGAACAATTATACTCGAAGCTAATATATCCTATCCTTTTTCTGAGGAACTAATGGTCGAGGGTGTGCAGTTGTCCATGTGCAATAAATTCGACGATGAGTCGAGGGGTCCAACCAAGGACTCGAACGGGCACCGCCCCTCGAGAACCTGCCGATAACACTTTTGGACCTTCCATCGATCGCCAATCTTAGGGGATATCGCGTGCTACTCGAAGCTAGTCGCACTACCGACCCCGGCGCCACTGACGGTTGAAAGAGTAACCATCCACTGAAACGCCAGAGATGATGGGATGGATGTTACTTCGTAGGCATTCGGCTACTATGCCACAGATCAGATCTCAATAGCACTGCTTCATCTGGTTTTGGGTGACTCGATGTTTGATCTAACTTCAATTTCAGTGAAAGACGAGCAGATGGAAATGTGTATACGCTTATTAGAGAAACGGAAGCATCGTTGACAAGACAAGAACACGTCTCCATAAACATCAAACTTCTGATAACACCTCATAAACAACCTAACAAGCCAGTAACAACTATACCAACAACTTCGGCCCTGAATACTGAGTTGGACGAACGGTGATGAAACATCTCCAATGGTGAAGTTCCGAAAACCAAAATATCCAAAAGAATGTAAGATACACCACTGGCCACCTGCAGGGCAGTCATCCACTGACAACTGATCTAAGCTCTTCAAGTATCGTCAACTTAGACCCCGTGTGTGTCCTAACTACATGGAAGTACTGATAGGTAAGGTTCATATAGGATGCTCTATACCATCAATGGACCTGTGCCACAGTGCTATCGAGACGAGTTACAAGGGCAAGTTCTCAAACTTCTTCAACGTTGTTCTGATTGTGTGGAGATCTGCGCGGCACAGCGTGAATGATCAACATTAGATTGATATTGGAGCTGTCGACGGATTTGTAATTCCTTCACGCACCTTCCTCCGTCAATAGTTATTTGATTATTTACGCTTCACATTACCAATCCACTGCCCTTCGACATAATCGAGTACGTTGGGAAGTGTGAATGGTCTTAGCTTGATCCTAAGAATTGGATAGTTTGACGAGATACCTTGGTAAGGACTACTGACGGCTATGGCCGAGTGGTTAGAGCGCTGGCCTTTGGCACACGAGGTCCACGGATCGAGTTCCCGCTTGGGGACTCTCCGATTGGTATAGTAGAGTGGCATTGTTCAGCGTTCGAGTTCATAGGGATTCATAGTCGAACGGAAGTGTCGTCAAAGAAACGGCTGTACAAATTGAGGTTTTCCGTGGTTTTCCTTCAATTGTAGATTGACCCAAGCAATGTAAAGTGTGGTTGGCATTGCACATTGGGTCAAATTAAGTGAATGCTGTACAGTTTGGGAAGAATTGGGTTTCCATCGGCAGCGTGGGAGGGTCGCCACATATGCATAATCGCATCGAAGCGTAAATAAAAAAAAAATATCCTGGTAAGAAATTGCAAATTGTTACCTTGATTGAAATCCACTTGGCCGAACGACGCGCTTCTACACGGAGTTCTGTGAAAAGCTAGCAGAGGTCCTCTAGGCTCCAGCCTCGAAAGTGCATCCCTTGCTTCACTCTCAGTACCACACCCAGTCAACTGACTGATATCACTCACACACTTAGTACTATCAATCAATGAATCACTACACTGGCGATAATGCTTTGGTTCACTGTGTCTATCAGCTGATCTTTTAACTTGCTCAATATCACCACTGTGTCGATGAACAGATCCATCATTACTCGATCTCGATGTGCGTCTCGGGATTTGTTCGTGAATGTTGGGATACTGAGAATCGTGATTGGGTGATTGTGGTCTGTTTCCGTTGTCATCTGCCACTTCATTGTGACACTCGTCACCAACACTTTCACTTCTGAGCAGTTTCTTGGGATTGTCACTGGTCGTGGAAGCCAGGCTTCCCTCACTGTACGTGAAACTTCGACCGGAAGATGGACGAAGCTGGTCGGAATGACTTGGCGATGGCTGTAATCAATTGGAAATCTATTATTGAATATTTCGTGTGTCTCCAAAGTTAATCGATGTAGTTAAAAGTCTGATCAAATTTGTGTGAAATGGTAACAGATTAAGTGGTTTCAAGGTAAAAACGAACCAACCTGAGGTGGTGTACCAGGTGGTGGTGATGACGTATGAATTCTGGATGGCCTCCTGGGTGGTGGCACTGGGGCCGGGCCCTTTTGGAGCTTTTCTGTTAGTTCACGAAGCCGCTCGGCTTTTTCGCTGCGGGGGCCAGAAGAGGATTTTTTGCTTCTTCCTCCTGCACCACCCCCGCCGCCACCGCTCCATCGAAATCTGTGAAGTCGGTCCACTGCTGTTATTGCTGGCTCCTGTAAGGGGGAGAAGACAATTGTGATTGCACTTTATCAATTTTGAGGACTCAATCTTGATAGGGGATGTTGAAGGTCTGCGTGTTTTTGTGTGTGTTTGTGTGGAGAATCATACTATGGGGCTATATCATCATAGACGCTCGCCATCGCAGCGCGAGCACCGCTGGACGTTTATTCCTGTGTTTTTTTCAAGACGATAACTCAAATGGAAAATATCAAACGCACAATTTGTGAGTACTTTTCAGTTTTTTCCGTAAAGTACAAATTCAAGTCCATCTTCTGGGGTATACAATGTGAGGTGGAGAAGAGGATAGAAATTTTTTTTACATTTTTTTCGCTGCGTAGAAATTGACGATTGTTTTATTGATAACCCACCTGGTTCTCAAATTGAATTCAATGTCAAATTCATTGAAGACTCTGCACAATCTTTCCACGTTTTTTCACTGAACAGATTTGAAAAAAAAAAAAAATTGTTTTTTGCATTTTGAGATTGAGCGAGTATGTGGTGATGAGAGATGACTACGTTTTGCTTGGATTTTTTTAGACAGTAAATAATTTTTTTCATCTGAATTTCATACAGATGAATGAAGGGAAATTTACTCGCCTGATTTTGCAGAATGGAAAACAAGAAAAGTAAAAAAAAAATTTCACTATTGAGTTTTCGCACACTTTGCTTCCAAAAAAGTTAAAAAATGTTGAGAACTTCACGAACTTTGGAACTTATAAATATTTGAACGTCTCAAGATTTTTTCATGATCTCAAATTTCTGAACTTTTAACGATTCTCATTTTTTTTTTGGCATTCTAAAAATTGCAAATATTTAACGAATTTGGAAGAATATCAGGGCGTCTCAATTTTTCTCTAAAAATTCAAAATTTTCAAATATTTGTAGCATTGTACGAATGTCAAAAAATTTCAATAATCACCCGAATTTGCAAGTTCATAGTCTGACTTTTCAAAAGCTTAAAAAAATTTCAAGAAAAATAATTAATGAAGAACTAAAAATGTCAAAAGAAAATTGCACCTCCGAGATTTCATTGCTTTCAAAAATTAAAAAAAAAATGAATAAATTTGAAACGATGAAAATGAAAGAGATTTTAGACAATTTCGAGGTACCAAAGAAAATATCTCGACGATCTGGATCGACTAAAACCAATATTCAGCTCCCCAAAAATCAACCACGACGCGGCAAATATTCACTTTGGCCGCTCAGATCTGCACACACAATTTTTCCCCGACCGATCTCCCTTCACCACTCGACTCCTCCACTGTCTCCTCGTTCACAAAGGTCCAAATCAATCTCTAGGTCCAAATCAAGATTGATCATCAAAATTCCCCGATAAATGGTTCCACTTTTCCGCAAAACTCACTCCAACCGGCGAATTAAATGTCTTCTTGAAAAACGAAATTAAATACAACAATCGCAAATTTTTATATTAACAAATAAAAATGGGAAATTTCACAGACAATTTTCACTGAATATTCGAGCGATTCTCAGACCGACGGATGAATATCTACGACAGAAACTGAAGAGAGCCACGTATCCACTGTGAAAACATGCTCGCCGTACCGCCTCGACAAAAATAGTCGATCACTTGGTCTTGACTTAAATATACAGAACACGTTTAATGCGCTGTATAGCTTTCGAAATGGAAAGATACGATTTTACGACGTTTCACTAGTTTTTTTGGAAAAATAATGTTTCCACGAAAATCGTCCTATAGTCCATTAAGAGGACGGTACAAAAACAAACAAGTGGGGTGAATTAAGGTGGTCCATGAGGGGCGTACTATGATGAAAACTTTTGTATTCCTAATTTACATACACGCACACACACACACACACACACATACACACACAAACACGCACATGCCTACATGAACTTTGTCTCACGTAGATCATTATTGGTAACCGTCGAGTTACTGCAGTGAACGGGAAGAGACGCACGCGCATTACAGGAGTGGAAGCGAGACGCCAACAGCAGTGCGACCAGCCAAGGGTTGAACGCACGATACCTCCTTAATTGTGCAAATTCGAATGAAACTTATTTGACATAAAATGTGTATTTTCGCATGAGGAACAACTTTGATTGTTATGATTCTTCCGCTATCTCTAACCGTTCAGGTAATAGAGCGTTATAAACAGTAGAAATCGTATCATGAGAATTGAATGCCGAACCTAACCATCTCTAAGTTACTGGAGAACACTTCGATTTCGACATCGATGACTTTGCAGGAGACAAACTGACAACTTAAACACCTACACACACACACACACACCGACTCCAAATTTGTTTGGGATGGTTCTGGTATTTATAAATCACTTGTTATCAGAAGAAAAAAATTGATTTTGGAGTCATTACAATAATTTCCCCAATAACATAAAATAAAACTTGGGTGGGCTAATTTACCTCGGTTTCTCACTTCATTATACAGTTCATCAGTTTGGTGAATTGTATCATAAAAATATTCAAAAGCATTGACCTTGAGATAGCAGAGATGCTGAGTGGAGCTTAGAAATCAATTACTTGCTATGCATTTATAACAATTTATTTGGTCAGCAGTGGTGCAAAATTGTTCGAAGATAGGGAAAAATATATCAAAGAAAAAATGTTGCTCCTCAGAGAATTGACAGATTTGGTAATAAATCATTTTCACGTATCTGTGGTAGATTTGGAATTTTTGTGTGAATAGATCGTTGGGAGAAGTCGATTGAGTGCACTGGGCGCTGGTGTAATCGACATGAGCTAGCTCATGAAATATGACAGATACGGAACAAATGTTCTCTACCTAATTTATCCGTTTTGATATTAGCTACATTTTTTGTATAAGAAGTTTATCCGTAATTCTTACGGTTTTTGCACGATATCGATTTTAATGAATGAAATGATGTAACAGAGTTGAATATTTCAGTCACGATAATCGTTATTGCAATGATTCGGACCTATATCAAGGTCAGAAGTAAAATTTGACATGTTACTGGCAAAAGACTATCAATTTTTGAAATTTTCGAGAGCTCACAAATTGTATGTCTCGCTGTTTTGCGGAAATTTTGGGAATTTTTTTTTTTAACTTTACACAGCAGAAACTCTCCGTTTTTTAAATAAGTTGGCTACTTAACAATTTGATCAAAATATAGATTGAAAAGCATGACTTCGAACGTCTTAAGATTTGTAAAAATTTCTTCCAGAAATTGAAAAATTTGAGATTTTTCTGAAGTCTTCAATTTCCTCAAGACTTAAAATTTTTCAGCAAAAAAACGAGAGGTTTTTCAAAAGTCCAATTTTTTTTTAACAACGTTTTCGAAAAATTCAAAATTTTGCAAAATCTCAATTTCTAAATCTCAAAATTTCAACAACCTTGCAAAATTAGTTGTCTAATTAATCTATTTAATTATAATTTGAGTAAAAGTGGAAAAATTTCCAAAAAAATGTAATTTATAAAAAGTGAACATATTGGAAAAATAGGAAATTCTGGCTCTTTAAACAAATACACGAAGTGATTACCTGTAACTTGAGTGTATGATGCTTGGTCCACTGTGCAATTTGTCTTGGTACAGATACTGTGTTGTGGGCAATTGGATTGAAACTAGAGTGCGCGAGGCCAGTGTTAGATGTGATAGTGGTGCTATTGGTGGTATTGGTGGATGATGCTGCTGATGATTGTGGCTGGGAGCCGTGGCTCCCCAACTGCAGGCCCCCCCAGTTATTATTAGCGTTTGAGTTTGGCGGTAGTCGCGTCGAATCGAGCTTAGTAGGAGGCTGAATTGACTGGCGCTCATGTTCGGCTGAACCTCCACTAATTCTCGGCCCATCAGGGCCCGCTAGGTTGGCACCACCGCTCGCGCAAAATGTGTCCGACTTGGACAGCCTGCAAAACCAACAAAATTAATTTTTGTTTTTTGAAACTTTCAAAAATAAAAAAAGGGGAAATTATTTGAGTTAAATTAAGATCGGCAAAACTTTTTTGTTGTTCCGCTTTTTTTTTTAAATTGGAAAATTTGAAATGATTTTTAAATTGTTCTTGAAATTCGGGAAATTCTGAATTTTGTGACAAATTTCTCCACCTACATTTTCCAAGATGATAAAAAACATTGGAAGGCTTCAATTTGACTAGTGTCGGATTAACCGTCTCGTTTACCTGCAGGGGGCGAGTGGTAGTCGAGGCAGAGGGAGCTTCGAGCGCGGGCCAATGCAGCAGCAGTCAGCGACTGATGAGAGATCCAGGGACTTTTCTGGTTTATCCGAAATCCGCTCCTTTGGCTCCAATGGCGCTAGGCATTCGCGCGAGTTAGATAATCGCGCTTGAGGCTCCACATCTGACGATACATCATGCGGAAGACTTTCCTGAAACGAGGATACCTAATTTAATTGATCGTCTAAATAAATAGTAGATTCTATCTTTCGTTAACTAGTAACCGAAAAGTAACTATTTCGGCACTCGTAGAACGTAACATCACTGTCAAAAACTATCGTTCGACACACGTGCGATGGGGTGTTTCAGCTCGTGCGATTGGCAGCGCTCGGCTTCGCCTCGCGCCGCCAACTTCGCACTCCTGACCACCCCATCGCACTTGTATCGAAATATACTATTTCAAATAATGACAATAATTACAATTTCTTTACAAAGGGCAGCCTTAACCTAAAACTTAACCTCTACTCTACTTTATTAGACATTCCTTTCCTATATATATATGAGCTAGTACCAGAACCAATCAGAATCAGAACCAAAATCAGGGGGCCTCCATTTCCGTGCACCTCGTGCTCTTTTTTTACACCATCGTCCCCCACGAACCCCACCCGCACGCCCCCCTAACCCCCAACCCTCGCCTCCTCTCCCCTGACCTCCAGCTTCCAATTCCGCCCCATCCCCCTCCTACTCTCATTCATAAACCTCACTCACTCCGTTCACATTCGATGTACAGACTTCCTTCAGTCATACCCATCCATGTTTCATATACAACCACTACATATAACCCATCTATAGAATATAATTGGATATTTCATTCGCCCCACTCTTCATACTCGTTTGGGTATAACCTCAATTCAAATTCTCGCGCCTAGTTCCACTGTTTGCCGCCCCTCATCATGTGGCAGTAGGAGAAGTGAGTGAGTCGGCTGTGGTGGGAATACAAGAAACCCGAGGTCGGTAAGGCGAGATACCATAAGAAATGAGAGGTTCTACTCTTAATTTTGGCCGCATTAATTTTCTTATCTATTTTTTCAACATATATGCTAATAGGCATCTAACACCATGTAATAATACATTGTATAGAACAAAATGTACACATTCAAAATGACAAATTACGAATAAATGAGTTCTCCAAATGCAAAAAAGTGCATACAGCTTTTGAATATATGAATATGCTAGCACTACGAGCGTTGCGCCGTTTCTCTCGGGCCGTACGTAAAAATTGATAACTAATTCTTTTACGATTATGCAAGCTTGGAATCGTCATTGCTGGATGGCGGACATATCAATTGAAGTTATCATGAATCCTGATTGCACGATTCGTGGTATGTTTCAGTTGAAATTTTACGATATTTTGTTGTTTATCTTGTAGGTATTGTTAAGCTTTACAAAAAATGTCTAGGGCAAGATTCTTCTATGTCTCTTGGGCTCCAAGTCTGCTGGAACAGTTGAGTCTACGGGTGAGGAAGTCTCTCATTGCACGGATTATTTACTTCCGATTTGGGGATAAAACTGTGTCGGGATCATATATCCCCAGATCGAGCATCTGCATATCTTCGAATCGGATTGAGTAATGTACGCAAACGATCCAAAAAAAGTTATCTTAACGCTCCGAATGAAAATCATTTCAGGATCTAGAACCGGAAAACTAACAGTCTCTCCCATTATTCTTGACGGCTCGTTCTCTTGTCAACACGAGACTATTCAATTAAATTCGCATGCACGAGCATTAGGGCACGTTGTCGTTAGATTGAAATTCAATCTGCGCTACGCAATTCATGCACATAGCTTTCACTCGAAGTTCCTTATCTCGCGAGTGGAAGGTACGCGTGCATTATTGCTGGTCGAGTGTCAAACGCAAAGTGTCACCTGAGGGATCACATTGTTGGCGATTTCGAAAGCAGGGAAATTGAAGTTGGTACTTAGGGTGGAGTTAGTCGCACACGGAAAGGAACGGGTCTCTTTCCGAACGATGTTGATCGTGATTTTTAACGTAAGGTAATTCGGACTTTGGAGCTCCGAAGGATACAGTCAAAATTTGGAAATTTTGGGAAGTTTTGAAAAAAAAATTTTGAAAATGTTCAATATACTAATGACGAATAGAAAATTTAGAAAGACTCGAAAGAATTTGGAATCGAGTTACTGGAAAAATCAGCTGAAAATTTCCAACAAAATAATACTTGGTGTGAATGAAAGCATCTCAATAATATTAATTTTTTGGTTCGGTACGCGGCGGATGTTTCCATGTGAATGAGATGTGATAAGAAAAAGTGAATGGGATTGTTCGCGTTTCATTAACAGTGCTGTAATTCGATTCCTCGTCAGTAATTCGAGTATCATCAAAGCCAAAAGTTCATCTGAAAAATGAAGAGATAAGATTCCGAAAATTATGAGTGACAGATCGTTAGATAATTGGAAATAGCAATTGTAATTGTATTCATTGAACTCGATCGTCGATGGATTTCCTAATTTTCATTTTGAGATAAGTAGCAATTTTTCCTACCCCAATCACGCGTATATTTTTTTGTGATCTCATGATATAATGTTGAAATAACCAAGCATGGTTTCATCGACCGAATCTCGTTATATTTTTTTCGCATTATTATACTAGTGGGGGCAGTGGAGGGGGTAGTTGCTCGATGTATACGTACACGTAACGTAAACGGGCGAGCTGTGGAGGGGCAAAAGGGCGCGGGATTTGAATTTAAACGTGACTTGGCCCCATACACTATCGTGTATCTTGATGCGATGTTCAATTACAATGTGTACACATGCACGTATATTACCGTGTGTTCATTTTTTGCCTCCGCCTCTCTCTCTCTCTTGTGCTCCCCACGCTAGGTGCTCTCCACCATTTCCTCGAAAGGGAGTATTGGACACCCATCCATATAGCTGGGACCGACTTTCGTCATTTAGCGAGGTAAACCTGGGGAAACCCCTGTGCTATGGTGGTGAGCACCCATGCCCGAACTCACCCCCTCCCCCCTGCGTCGGGTTAGGTTCCCGCCCGGCCGCAGCAAGCAAATACTCTGCCCGCTATACCAAAGCCCCGACTCTGCGTGTGTGTGTGTGTGTGTGCATGTCTACCTACATGTGTTGGTGTGCGTGTCTGCGTAGGTACATATGTCTGTGTGTGAGATTGTGTGTATCAGTTTTCCCTCCTTAAATTGTATAATAAATAGCGAGTGCACGTAATTAAGTAAAAATTGAACTTACCCAGCAATGTGCCAACAAATCGTGCCTATAACGGTGCTTGTAACAGTCGAAAACAGTATTTATTGGTTTCAGTAACTCGAGCCAGTATTGGAGACCTTTTATTACCGCATAACCGTCCCCGGATAAACCGTAACTTTGATAATTGTTTCCGTATGCGAAGCGAGGGCATTTCGATCGAAGAAATGTGTGTGATCCATTGAACTTGGGGTTTGTACCAATATTTTTCCCTTCTCTCATTTCGAATTTATCTATTTATTGCATCCAAAAATTGAAAAGATCCTCATTGGCCCTATAATTCCATCCGCCCATGGACAGTATTTTTTTCAACTTTTATATTAATTGAAAGCAATCACAAAGTTTCATTAATGACAATGTAAACCTATGAGAATTAATAGTTGAACAATAAAGTCACGTGCTGGATATATTATGCAATAGATGAATTCACAGCCAATCTAAGTTTAGCTTTATAGCAACATCCTCGAGCTGATTCAGTTCCTTGATTCTAAAAATCTCCAACTTCCGGTTAGAAGGTCATCACCACGCATTTATTAGTCATGCAATTGCACTTTCCTGCGATTATTTTAAACAGCAAAGAATAATAATTTTCGTAAATGTTTTTATATGTTGAGATTCCGACTTCCAAAAGTTATTGAGCTAAACCCGAAATTTTATATTTTATTCTCCTTGCAATTAGTGTTTCAAGTATACCAAAATGATGGCGAAAAATTCTGAGTCGAAACCTTTCGTGTGCACGTGTGTGTGTGTGTGTGTGTGTGTGTGTGCGTCCGTACATACGGATATATATATATAAAGTTTAACGCTCAAAACTTGTTTTGCTACCATCAGCGGCATCTGCCATCGCACACTTGTACTTCATACATACATACATACATACATATCAATCTCACATTTTTAGTATTCCCGATTATTTAACTTAATCCGGAATAATATTTTTTGCCTTCCCTTAATTAACGACGTTTCAACAAGAAAAAATTGGAAACCCAGTATTTTTTTGCAAATATAGATCACACCGATTCGAATGCGTTCTTCAATACACAATAAGTTTTATACCGAACATCAGAAAATTATGAAGTAAAATCAAGTTGCATTGTATTGACAAACTCATGTACTTCATGGCATAATTTTGTAATTTTCAGAATTGCGCTATCTGTCATAGTAAGGAAAACAATTAATTTTCATGGATCACGGGAAGGGTCTATATGCCATATAGACCCCGCCGGCCGATTGGACAAGCTCTGAGGGGTTGAAATAACTAAGAAATTTGTTCAAGTATTAATAATGATGATTGAAATCTTAACACTATTTTTTTTTTTTAGTTTTATTTAATGTTGCTGTATAACAATGAAGGTCTTAAGCGACGGCTTTGAACTTATTATAGTCGTTAGACGCTCACGAATTTTTTCTGTGTAACTCAAAGTTACGAATGTCATTCGTTCACAGTGAGGGTAGGACCATTCGATTGTAAACTGTTTGTGGTACTCGTATTGGAACTTATGGGAACTGTTTTACTTTTGTGGTGCCCATTATTTGACTAAATCAAATAATACAGAAACAATCCACCGGTGCTTGAACCCAGGCCCTCTAGGTCCGTAGGCGGGCACCTTGCCTACTTCACCATACGACCGGCTAACGATAATTTGCAATACACTTTTGTTCACTTTTTTTTGGCCCCCTGTAGCTAGCACTGTTGTAATACCACTTGTTGCTTATATTTTTTTTTCATCCGGAAGTGGACGACCAGGTTAATCTAAGGTTACTGATTTTCGGTGAACTACCGGAGCGTCCCGCCAGAGGGTCAACGGTCGCAAGACGTTGCGAAACAGAGCCATAAAAAATTATCATCATCATCTTCTTTATGCAAGACTATGACCTTACCTGCGACAGACGAATGCCATATCTGGTACCCCCGAGTATGACATATCCGCCTCCACCACTTCCGGTCATGACGCGAGCTGCTCCGCCAAACCAACCGCCTATAGCACTCGTTTTCTCGTTCTTCGCACCACAGCCACCCCCGTCGCCGCCCATGCGGGGCATTCTTCATCCTTCTCCCACCCTGAAATCACAAGTTATTGTTTTTCATAGAAATTTTCCACATTTTAGAATTTATCGTAAACTATAAAAATAATTTGAAACATTTTCAAAATTCGAAAAATTTGCAAAACTTGAGAAATTTGAAAATTTTTAGAAGTTTGAACATTTTGAAAAATTTGAAAATTGGAAAATCTGAGGAAAATTTGCAAAATTGAGGAAAATAAAGAATTTGAAGAATTTAAAAATGTGACATTAGAACAAACCGAAACATGCAAAAAAAAAATGTTTGCATTTGAAAATTTTCAAAATTCTAAAAATATTCCAAATTGGTATTTTTTTCGATTTAAGCAAAAAAAATTAGAGATAATCGAAATTAAGGAAAAAGGGAAACTCCAAGGCATTCAGAAATTTTGAAAAAATTGAACGCACCCAAAACCTCGGAAAATGTACCTCCTTCGCTATATTTCTGAACAAAACTGCTTTAAAAAAATTTCGAACAATTCCACAATTGAAAGAGGTCCAAAATTTATTTCTCAAATTCATTTTTAGACAAAAGAAACTTCCCACTTTTTTTACCGTCATGTTTTCACCAGATACCACATTATCAGGTAGTTGATTAACTATTAAGCGCTGATATGCGATTAATGGGTGATCAAATAAGGAAGCAAACGAGGTTTCATATTTCTGTCAATTAACTTTGATGGTCATCCCTGATAAACCCTTCAAGGCTTCAATAATCACCCAATTACGAAATAACTGCATCGATTCCGCGACATCACTCAAAACTTCAGGAGACATTCAATTCTTTGCATTTTTTTAGGTATGTCAAGTTTTTGAAACTTTTGACTTAGTCAAAATTCAGAAATTTCCTTCTCAAAATTTTGTTAACGTGTCAACGCTCGGGCCATGAGGGATCGCCGGTGCTTGTTTTCTCTTATTTGTAATAACTATTGAACAACGTAGTAGAAATATATTGATGAAAATGATTTCGTTTTTGAAAGAAACGGCTGCTGGTGCGTGCTGCGCACGCGCAGTTCCCTTTTCCGCCGCACTGACTGGTGTCGCGTCGGTTTCGGTCTCACGGTTTTCGATAATTTCTATATATATCGATAGTTTCGTTCGTTTCTCCATTTTACTATAGGATAGAGTAAATGTAATTTCTCCGGATTCTATTTTGAGTATGACGAGTTAAATTCTTCAGGTGTTTAACTTGTTTTTTTTTATTATCAGGTGTTTGGCTTCCCCATAGGAAATTATCATTATCAGCGCGACAATGAAAAGCGACATTAAAATTAAAATTGTGATCATTCTAATGCGTTTTCAGGAGGATGTCAGGGTGGTCTTGTGTGTATGTGTGTGTGTGTGGGTGGGTATGTTTATGACGAATCTTCGAGCGCGGTTTCCTCACGGACGCCGAGTACAATTGATCCCATTAAGGTACTTTCTACGCCTCGTCACTCACATTCTACATGTTGTTTTTTTGTACCCATTGCAAAGAGCAACCTTTCTCACGTCTGCTCAAATTTTTTGAGAATTTTTTCCTTAGTAATTAAGAAGATATCAGTACATAAAGAAGTACGTGATTAGAGGGGAGCGGAGCAAAAATTTCGATTTTTCACCGGAAGTTACTTGCCTATAAAAAAAGTTTGACATTCGACCTGCTGAAAAAAATATACCACTAGGAAGAACAATGTTTTATCTACGTCTCATTGAAAAATTGGCTCAATTTGCCTAGGAATTAGTTATGAAAAACGTTCGCGAATGTTTGTCGAATCGCTTTCTCACTAATTGTGGCTTGCCCAAAAAATGGCGCCCCACTAGAAATTCTCCGAGAATTTGAGAAGTGGCATAGCGGCTCACAGCTGTCAAAACAGTGCGAGTTGTGGGATGCGAAGTTTGAGGTAACAACGAGGTTGCACTGTTGTAATTTTCCAAACTATCGAGAGTTTTTCTACGTCGTTTAGGCTGGGATTTACTAATAAATGCTCCATTTAATCGAAATTTCTCCGCGTGTTGCGCCATTGTTGAGATTATGTATTCATAAATATCGCGACGTTCGCGCGTTATGTTGATTGGCCTAGTGACAACTAGGGTTTTCAAAATACTTTCCACATAAACAATTCATAATAAAAACATTTTGAATAAGAGCGCAAATGTATCGTTACATTCGTTACATTATTTTTTCAATTAATTTGATTGTTCAAAAACGTGTTTCGCAGCAAAAAAAAAAATCTTAAATCATGAACCTGAGTTGAGGCCTACTTCCGGAACGAGGCTCAGAAAGTACGTTAAGGTCGCAATGGAATTGTTTCCACGAACTCCCGCGCATATTATATTGTGCTTAAAATCTATCCATCGCATTACTTGCTATAAACAATTCGAAAAAATCATAAAAATTAATTCGTGCATGGGTGCACCTGTGCTTCTCTGTGTGCAATATAAGTAGGAAAAATAGTCCAATAACGGGAAATAAAACCTTTCGGAAAGTTGTTGGTAGAAGCTATCACAACTTCATAAACTCAACACTGGCAAAAAAAAATCCAGAGTTCATAACTGCGACAATTTCCCACTATAAACAATTACGAAGAATTGTGTCCATCAAGTCATTCACACGTCTGCCGTAAACACATTCTCGTAATTAATTAATTTCCCAATTGCTTGATTAATCATATCGTATTAATCATGATGATACCATCATGGTAAATGTTATCAAAATTAATTATGCACGCTAAAATTGGATATTTAATTTTGCCTGCCGGATAAATTGACATTACTGATAATAAAAATAATTGAGATATCACATCTGTTATTGCACTGTTTCGCATTCCATTCTGCCGTGCATCTGTTATTTGCAGATGTACGATAAATATTTATAGACTTCGTCATCAACTTAACCGGCTACTACTTCACATTTTGTTACTCGAACGATAAACCATTCACATAAATTACAAATCTTTTTAACAGAATGTGATTTACCGTGATAGGAATATACTGAGTGTCCCAGAACTGCGAAACTTATATTTTTAAGAGTGACAAGAGAGCAAAATCCGAGGTAGAAAGTTCCGCTCGCCCCCCCCCTGTTCCAACCGCCACAGGAAGTCATTGAAGTTCGGAGTGAACAGATTACAGGGCCCGTATTCTCAGTTCCAGTTCCAGTTCTCAGTTCTCAGTTTCAGTCCTCAGTTCCAATTCTCAGTTCCAGTTCTCAGTTCCAGTTCTCAGTTCCAGTTCTCAGTTCCAGTTCTCAGTTCCAGTTCTCAGTTCCAGTTCTCAGTTCCAGTTCTCAGTTCCAGTTCTCAGTTCCGGTTCTCAGTTCCAGTTCTCAGTTCCAGTTCTCAGTTCCAGTTCTCAGTTCCAGTTCTCAGTTCCAGTTCTCAGTTCCAGTTCTCAGTTCCAGTTCTCAGTTCCAGTTCTCAGTTCCAGTTCTCAGTTCCAGTTCTCAGTTCCAGTTCTCAGTTCCAGTTCTCAGTTCCAGTTCTCAGTTCCAGTTCTCAGTTCCAGTTCTCAGTTCCAGTTCTCAGTTCCAGTTCTCAGTTCCAGTTCTCAGTTCCAGTTCTCAGTTCCAGTTCTCAGTTCCAGTTCTCAGTTCCAGTTCTCAGTTCCAGTTCTCAGTTCCAGTTCTCAGTTCCAGTTCTCAGTTCCAGTTCTCAGTTCCAGTTCTCAGTTCCAGTTCTCAGTTCCAGTTCTCAGTTCCAGTTCTCAGTTCCAGTTCTCAGTTCCAGTTCTCAGTTCCAGTTCTCAGTTCCAGTTCTCAGTTCCAGTTCTCAGTTCCAGTTCTCAGTTCCAGTTCTCAGTTCTCAGTTCCAGTTCTCAGTTCCAGTTCTCAGTTCCAGTTCTCAGTTCCAGTTCTCAGTTCCAGTTCTCAGTTCCAGTTCTCAGTTCCAGTTCTCAGTTCCAGTTCTCAGTTCCAGTTCTCAGTTCCAGTTCTCAGTTCCAGTTCTCAGTTCCAGTTCTCAGTTCCAGTTCTCAGTTCCAGTTCTCAGTTCCAGTTCTCAGTTCCAGTTCTCAGTTCCAGTTCTCAGTTCCAGTTCTCAGTTCCAGTTCTCAGTTCCAGTTCTCAGTTCCAGTTCTCAGTTCCAGTTCTCAGTTCCAGTTCTCAGTTCCAGTTCTCAGTTCCAGTTCTCAGTTCCAGTTCTCAGTTCCAGTTCTCAGTTCCAGTTCTCAGTTCCAGTTCTCAGTTCCAGTTCTCAGTTCCAGTTCTCAGTTCCAGGTGGGAAAATGGGCGTAGGATAGCGTTCCCGGAATGTAACTTTCATCTGGAACCGTTCTTGGAAGAGTTACCGGAACTGTACTTTCCTGTGGAACGATTCCCAGAACACACCTTTCACGACAAACACGTCTTGGAACTGTTCATTCACATGTTCTCGGCATTGAAAACAACTGACCCAGTGGGCTAAGCAGTGTTGCAACTGTTTTCATTTCAAACTTCAATAACTTTATTGGGAGGGGGGGGGAGGGGGGGGGGGGAGGGGTGGTTGATAGAAGGGGTGAAACGGAACTTTCCGACTTTTCGACTTCGAATACGGCCCTTTTTCACTCTCAAAAATGAAGTTCATAGTAGGGTGACAGGACCAATGCTCGCGGTAAAAAATTCGCCCAGTCCTCGCACAACTCCAACTAGTATTCATTATTATTCAAGAAATTTTCTTAAAAATAACATTTTCGACTTGAATTCCAATAAAATCATTACGTCAGGATATTTTAGTAGTGATTAAATTTTTTGTAATGAATTTTCAAACTGCCAAAAAAAATAAAATTGTTGGTGGGAATGACCAATGGCTGCCGAACGGCGGACTGGCACGTTCCCTGTAGCCTATTGGATGTGAACCGTTTCATTACTGGCACAATGAGCACGACCGGACTTTTTCGTCATTTAGTTAATTAAGTCTTCAATTTTTCACCCGCGATCGATTGTTCTTCCATTATTTATACATTTTTCTATGCTGAACTCCCGTCTTACATTAAAATACCTAACCTTTATATTTTCAATGGGGGATATTGAAGGAACTCTACTGTACTACGTAGCTGGTAGCACCGCGAGCACTGCGCCGCTTTGCTTGATCCGCACTTTATTGAAGAATTTATAATCAATCATTTTGTGGTTATCTAGGCATGAAGTCCTCATTTCTAGGTATCTATTGGGGATATTATAAATCCTGATTTTTTTAGCTCGGAAGAGTTTTCAAATCATCGTTTGCAAAATTTTCGAAATTTCTTGAATAGTTGAATTTAAAAAAAAATTGAAATGATCAAAACTGTCAGTACTTCCAAATTACTGAAATTTCAATTTAAAAAAAAATTATTGAAATTCCTAAAATTTCGTTTTGCATTTTGAAGACTTTATAGAAATGAGAATTTAGGAAACCTCAATATTTACTTTGTTAAACTAATGTTAATATAATTACGTCATTCCGAAATGCGAGCAATGGAGTGTCGTTTGATGTATGTGGAGTTCAGTATGCTTTGTTGTAGAGATTTACGAGATAATTGAGATGTTTTTATTCGGATTGTGGTGGTGATAACGCAGTGGCCTTGGTTACAGTAGATTTGTTTCAATCGATTTTAATCGGCTCAGCCGTCTGCTGCGGTTAGATTGTCGCAAATGATTTTCTACGATTTATGGGTACTAAAAATGAGATATGATAATGGGACACTTGAGATCAAATTGATGAGGTGCATAGACACAGATTTGGTTCATAATGTATTGATCCCTTGACGACCAGAAATTGTGGGCGTAAATCTATGGGTGACTTTTGGAAGTCATTAGCGACATGGTTAATTGAGACACATCAACAGTGTTTTTCAACTCTTCATTTTGTTTGAAGCGTTTGGGATTTTTTTAATTTTTGAACTTTTTCGATTTTTGTAAAATTTTTTCAATTGTAAAATTTTTCAGCTTTTGTAAAATTTTTGAAATTTTTGAAATTTTTGAAATTTTTGAAATTTTTGAAATTTTTGAAATTTTTGAAATTTTTGAAATTTTTGAAATTTTTGAAATTTTTGAAATTTTTGAAATTTTTGAAATTTTTGAAATTTTTGAAATTTTTGAAATTTTTGAAATTTTTGAAATTTTTGAAATTTTTGAAATTTTTGAAATTTTTGAAATTTTTGAAATTTTTGAAATTTTTGAAATTTTTGAAATTTTTGAAATTTTTGAAATTTTTGAAATTTTTAAAATTTTTAAAATTTTTGAAATTTTTGAAATTTTTGAAATTTTAAAAACTTTTTAAAATAGTGTCGTTGTATGTGTGTGTTTGCATGAATTTTCCATCCCCCATTTCTCGAAAGCAACTAATGCAAATAACATCGGATTTTTTAACGTCGAATTTTTGGCGCCGATTTTTTGGCGCCAAATCACATCAAGTACATCATAGTCGAGAGATAAATTTATTAACCATTAGTTATCATTAGATACATAGATATTAGATATATAGATTTTAGTTGACAGTTCAATGACTTTTAGGTTATTGACAATTTGAAACTCTCAAAACGTGTTATCACGAAAACTATCAAAGATAGGGGGAAGAATAGTGAATAAAAGTTGTTCATCTCTTACAAATCCATATTCTTTGGTCTATGGCTCTCTATCGTAACTTCCATACTTAAGAAGATACGGTGATCTGAAAGTTGCGGGTTCGGTCCGGACGCTATCATACTCATCTCCCGTTTCTTAGAATTTCAGATTTATCTCGAGATGGAGTGTCTGGAGAACAAATTCTATAAATACCTTTTTTATCAGAAATGAAATTCTCTACAAAAAATGTTCTATAACACTTTTCTTCAAAATCACGCTGTATAGAGCTACATGAATTTCAAAGAAAGTCTTGGAAAAAAAGAGATCTACCGAAATTTCCATCGAAAAATATTGTATGAATTGAAAATAGCTATTTTGAATGCAGACATATTTTGTCATTTCGAAATCTAGGGACACTCGTCCCTAAAATAGCTGAATTCCTCTGAGGTTGTATCCGGAGTGTAATTACGAAAAGTTTCAAATTACTCCAGAAGTGAACTCCGACAACATGTTGAGACGATTCCATCACTCAGCGGTTGAACACTGAATTTATCACTTAAGCACGGAATGGACGTTTTGTAAAAATATCTACATAAAATTGAGTTTTTTCACCAGTAGAGAATGACATACGCGTCCATTAGGAGGTCCGAACTTTTCTTCGGAACTTGGTGGGAACTTCAGAGATTTTAGATATTTAAAAACTGAAAATTTTGATAAGATATCAAAAATTTTTTTGCAAATTTCCATTTTTTTAAATGGTACAAATTTGAAAAAAATTGAATAATTTGAACATTTTATAGATTCATCGAAGTTGTAACAGATTTTCAGAAACTGGCAACACTAGGTTTGTTTTTTTTATAATTTTCACGTTTATTTATTTTTTTGTTTATTTCTCAATTTTAAAATTTTGGGAGGGTTTGAAAAATTTGAAACTTGTCTGAATTTTCAACATATGCAATCTTCAGTTTTTGTACAAATCAAAAACTGACGGAAGTTCTCAAAATTGACAAAATCTAAATTTTTGAATCATGTTATATTTTGAAGGGTCTTTCTACATTTCAACTTTTAGATCCTTACAAGTAAAAAAATAAAACCTGATGTGAACTGCTCGATTATGATGTACTTGGTGTGATTTGGCGCCGAAAAGTCGGCGCCAAAAATTTGGTGTCGAAAATTTGGCGTCGAAAATTGGGCGCCAAAAATTTGGCGCCGAAAATTCGGCGCCAAAAAATCGGCGCCAAAAGTTCGGCGTTAAAAAATCGGATGTGATTTACATTAGGTTTGACGAATGATACACTTTACTCTTAAATAAGTAGTTCTTCAAAATCCAAGCTAATAGGCGAGAGTGGGGCATAATGGGCTAGAGGGGAGAGTGGGGGGTCAAACCGAGACCTGATACATATTGGTACACTTATATCCCATTTTGCCCCACCCGCCCCCGATTTCTTCGTGAATATGGAATACATGACAAATTCAAAAACGTTTAAAAACTTAGATCGATGTGAAACTTCCACAATTTTTGAAATATTCAAAAAAGACGAAATTTTCGAAATCTGTACACATTGAAAAATCCTAGAAATTTCAAAAATTTCTAAAAAAATTTAATATTTCCATAATTTTTAGAATTCTTAACATTCTTGAAAGTCTTAAAACTCTCGAAATTTTTTCATTCCGAAAATTGTTAAAATTCTGCAACTTTTTCCAATTTTTAAATTTCTCAAAATTCTCAATATTTTCAAAATATCTTAAAACATACAAATTTTCAGAAGTGACAAATTTTGAAAATTTGGAAAGTTCACATAACTGCCGAAGGTTTGAGGATTTTCAAGATTCTCAAAATTAAAATAATTATCAAAGTTAACTCAATTTCTATTGTTTTTTCATTTTCGAAATTTCCAAATTTCGAGAAATTTTTTTGAATTCTCAGAAAACTATTCAGAACTTACAAAATCGTCAAAATTGTCAAAACTTTCAAAATTTTCAAAATGGTCAAAATTGTCGAACTTTCCAAGATTTCAACAATTTTCGAAATTTTCAAAATCAATTTTTTAATTTCGCAATTGTTTGCATTTCGCATTTCTCACAAGTAAACAACTAACACTTGATTCTGACGTTAGGTTTGGCGGATGATACGTTTCACTGTTAGCCAAGTTGTGGATATACTAGTGAGTGTTGGCTAGTACTTGGTGAAAGCCAACGAAGACGACAGTCGAGTCAGCAGTGCCGACTCTGTTTCCGAGGAAATATTTTCTAAATAGCGCAGACTCTGCAGTGCCTCATGTGTGCCAGGGTGTGTAAGAATGAGGCACAATATTGTTTGCTGAAGACCTGAGTATATTAGATTGGGTACAGTTTGATGCCAGAGAGATATGCAAGATGATATTTATACCGGGAATAATCGTGAGGAGACCAACACGATGAGGAACATCTCAGGAACGTCAATTTTTTCAAGAGGCCAATAAAACCGTTCATGAATCCTCAGACCTTTTCATAGAATACAAGTTAAAGTTCGCACTTTTTCTAAATTTTTCCTTTTTTGTGCAATTTTTTTCGAACTTTCCGAAATTCTTGACAATTTTTATATGATTTTAAATCATTTACATTTCTGCAGGTTTGAAGTTTTTTATGAAAGTTTCCGGAACTGAAACAAGCGAAACAAATAAAATCTTATACTTACCACTTTTTCCTCTCAATTATTTAATCGAATTGAGCCGAAAATCGATTTGAATTCTAAATTCCGAATTGGAAATTGTTTTTCGTGCTCACATGAATCCACTTCCTTCTGGAATTATTCTGACCTATTATAATTTTGTATTTTTCTGATGTTTCTAGTTTTTGTTCTTTCGTTCTCTAATTATCCAAATTTTAATATTTTTACAAAAATTCTAAAATTACAGTTTAGTAACATCTTTAGAGTATTTGACACTCAGTAAATTTTCTATTAGTCATTTCAGAAAATTTTGGAAAATTTTCCGATGAACATCTGAAGAATTTGAGATAATCCGAAGAGGACAGTAAGAGAGTGAGACCGGAATAGTCAGTGAGAGCGTCTTTGATCTTTGAGCGGAATTGTTGGACGGAAATCAGTTTATTTTTACCGAATTCACACGGTCAATTAATGAGCATAATTGAGGAGATTATGTCACCTCGCAAATTTTCGATGTTTGAAAATTCGAAACCGCTAAAGAACCTGTATGTACAGAATGTGTGTGTGTATGTATATATCGATTTATGTATGTATGCAATCAAATTTAGATCCTGGATTTTCCCGAACGAAGACCACCATCGAAATTATCGTAATCGAAACGTCCTTATGTAGCTTAAAGGTGGTGAAAACAATTTCCGATGTTCCTAGCGCGCTACTGCCATAACGGTTGAAGATAGCGAAAGAGTCGTAATAATCAAAGTTGTTCCTCATAAAAAAATACACATTTTATGTTAAATGAGTTTTATTCCAATTTGCGTAGTTAAGGAGGTATCGTGCGTTCAACCCTTGGCTGGTCGCACTGCTGTTGGCGTCTCGCTCCCACGCGCGTAACGCGCATGCGTCTCGCGACGGTGCGCTTACCGTGTGGCCGTATAACGATCTCCGTGCTAAGGTACTAGGCTCTCATATTTGCGGGTGTGTGTGTGTGTGTACAAATCGGAATATTTTTCACCTGAATGGTGGTTTTATTCTCTATTGTAAAAAATAAAATACACAAAAAAGACATACTTTCTGCGTCAATATGCAGTCCTTCGATGATAAAGCTGGGAATGGTTTTGCTGCCTTGTCACAATCATTTCCAATAGAAGTTTCAGATTTTCACGATTTTTACACCTCTTTTTTTTTATCCAGTTTCGGGTTGATTAAACTTTTGAAGCACTGCTGATGGTGAATGGAAGTCACTCGTAGCACAAATTGTAACGCTACACGCACAATCGCATCCTATTTCAACCACGCACGCGTTTTCGTCGGTTAAGTTTGAATTACCAATGGCAGAGGCGAGGAATGCAGCGGCTACCAATCATTTTCAACTCAATCAGAGACTTTAGCATTTTTTAATTTTTTTTTTATGGTGGTATGAGGCGATTAATGGGGATTAATCGGTATGGGAATAACCCGTTATTTTATTGGAGTACTATAAAAAGTGCTTTCAATCGCGAGAGCTAGCTCATTTTTTAAATTCTTAAATTTGAATAAACGGAGAAACTTTTGCAGGCGCTTGCGATATTTATCAATTTTCACAAATTTCATGAACTTTTGAAATTCGGAACATTGTAAAAAATTTTGGAATATTTTGGCAATTTCAAATTATTGGAAGGAAACCATGAAAAATTTACGGAGGCGTGAAAATTTTATGATTTCAAAAACTTTATTATATTTCACAACTCTCAGCAATTTGATTTTTTTTCAAGTCCCAATTGACAAAAAATTGGTTTTTTTGAAATCCCAATTATCGAAAAGTTAGATATTTTAAAAATTCAACAATTGGAAGAGATTAGAAATTTCCGCCAATTTCAATAACTTTCCAAAAAAAGTTGGGAAAATACGTGCCAAAAAAATTCAAATTTTGGATTTTTTAATTTACAAAATTAAAAAAAAAAATCAAAAAACTAAAATTGTTTGCGATTATTGACTAAGTTGCAGAGCATAAAATTTTTGAATAATGAAATATCATTTCAGCACAGGGTGACCGTTTTATCATATACGGCCTTGAACCCAAGCAGTTTTTTCTTTCCTCATATTCGCACATATATAATTTCTTGCAATGCATAAGCTGAAGAGACAACTTGGCTAACCCACACCGAAAAATATATATTTTGAAAAATGTCCATTTCATTACGCATAATTGGCTGCATAATGAACTCCCAAAAGTTGACAGTTGTCAAAAGTTGACAGTTGTCAAAAGTTGACAGTTGTCAAAATTCGACAGTTGTCAAAATTTGACAGTTGTCAAAAGTTGACAGTTGTCAAAAGTTGACAGTTGTCAAAAGTTGACAGTTGTCAAAAGTTGACAGTTGTCAAAAGTTGACAGTTGTCAAAAGTTGACAGTTGTCAAAAGTTGACAGTTGTCTAAAGTTGACAGTTGTCAAAAGTTGACAGTTGTCAAAAGTTGGCAGTTGTGTCAAAGGTTGACAGTTGTCAAAAGTTGACAGTTGTCAAAATTTGATAGTTGTCAAAACGTCGGCATTTGTAAACAACTCTGCCTGTTGTTGAGTATTGACAACTGTCAATATCTGTTAGTTGTCAAATTTCCGATGTGGACAATTCTTGACAACTGTCAGCTCTTGACATTTGGCGATCAATATTTTGCCTAGTTACCAAGTCTTGATGACTGTCACCTTTTAGATCACGCAACTTGGCTTCTGGTAGGGAAACTCATGTTCAATTCTAAATGTCAATTTAAGTGTCAATTATCCTATATTGTTCCAAGCTAACTCGTCAATTTCAAAACAATTATGTAGAAGCATCCGATTCCGAATTAATTCAAATTGACTGCACACGGAAATGCCTTACTTATGTGTCAAAACTTTATCTTTTGATTTCAGTACCGTGGCATCACACACGTATTATAGTCGAAGCTCTCATAATGGTAACGAAATGAACTCTGTTTTGGCAACTCCCCCTCCTTGCCTGAGCCCCCCCCCCCCAAAGCCAAGACACGCTTATCGCTACTGCGCACGTCATGCGCAATCACCAGCTGGCGCACTACGATGGGTAGTAGAGGGTGGGGGAAGCGGGGAAGTTGTCAAACGGGAGGTTCAGCCATGCGCCTTGATTCCAATGATTGCCCCAAGAGAGTTCCGACTATGTGATCATACCAGAATGCAAATTGAATATTAATCTTTCAATTATCAATTCTAATGACTAATTCTGTAATTGATTTCATGAAAGATAATAATAACAATAGAGGCGAAAAAAAATAAAAAAGAACAAAAAAAAAATATAAGCGAAATTAAAGAATATCAAATAGTGTTCAAAAAAATAAGAATAATTTTTTATAGATGTTTTATTACTTGAATATTTATTGCCAATCGTTTCTTGTTATTAACTTATGACATTTTTTGCACTTCAAGAAATTTGCACGCTTCACCCACTAAGCAGTAAACATTAAAATAACACTCTAATAATTTATCTGCCTCACAAAAGTGCACTTTACTGGTACTCTAGACGGTTTCTATGGCTCTGCAAATAAACTACTGGATTCAACTCAACCAAGATGAAGCCACGAGGTGAAAATAAACGAAATATCTCAATAAATAAATTGAAAAATTATACAACTAATTTGGATACATCGTAAAGAAATTTGAATGTGCAAATGTAAAAATGTAAATTGAACCAGTATCACATATGAATTATGTATGAAATGCATTATATATATTTTTCAAATAATTAAGTATTTTTTTAAGTAAGAAAAAATGTGTAGCCCACATTTTTAAAATATTCTTAGGAACAAATAGGTTTCAATAAATAAAAACCCAACAAATGAAAAAAATATTTTTCATGAAAAAGCGTCCAAATTTGTAAGAGAAAAATTAAAAACCAAAATTAATATCAAAACTTAAATTGGTTCAATGCCTGTAAATTTATTCTCGGTGCAGCGGGCGTTGTTGGCACCATGAGCGATTCGAGTCCGAGAAAATATTTTTTTTGCACTTATCTATGGGGTATAAAAGAGTTTGGCTTTAGGGAAATCATCCCGAAGACTCAATTGAGGCATTGGAAAATTTACATTGAAAATATATATGTGCTATATGGTGAAAATCGGTGTGGGGTAATTCCTTAGAGCGCGCCTACTGATGGGTAAAGTTCAGTAGCGACACGGTTAATCACGGTTTTCGCTCTATATTTCGGAAACGAAGAGAGATACGCATATTTGGCTATAATACAAATTTGTAGGCCGCATTGTGCTCTACACAAAAGGTTAATACAAAAAGGCCGCTATATCGCTCCACTTTTGAGATATTTGGTGAAAAATGATGCGGGCTGAAAAACTCCATAAACCATTTCGCTACTGAACTATGTATACATGTTTCTGATCATTCACTGAGTAAAAGTAATCATTCCTCGCAGGTGTGAAAAATAGTAGAACGACAGTTTTCGTAAACGAATAGAATTAATGATTAAACAATGTCGATAATTCAAATTTTTGACTACTTCCTTTCTCATGAGAAAAATAGTATTTGTATTTAGTATATCTTTTGCCCAAAATAAATTGTTTATGCTTGATATTATTATGTAGTATATCGTGTTTCGAATATTTCGTGAACCCAACCGAAATTTGAGAACATTTGCTTATTCCCTCGTAAATTTTGAAAATTTTACTAACGCATTTTTCGCTGTATTTCACTATAATATCATAATTTTTCCCCCACAACGCCATTAACCACTGAATAATTAATACTCCCAAATTTCCAATATGACCAATTAATTTCACCCGCGGATTTCGTTTTCCCCTAAACCCCCATAAGCAATCCGAATAATTTGAGAGAAAAAAAATCCGCGTACCTAAAAAGTGCATCAAAACATTTACAATCCCAGAAATTGTTCCTGTCGGAACTCGGCAATGGTCCACCAATTTTCACTGCAAGCACTTCGCGAAACTGAAAAATCACTGAAGTGGGCACAAAAAAAAATTCCCAACACATCTGCACAAAACTTGGCGCGGGAGACCACCAAAAATTATTGCAAAAAAAAGTCCATAAATTTTTGTTTTTACAACTGATTGGTACCGGTGCGGAACTGCAAGGCCGCTCAACTCTCGAGACCGACTGAGTGTCTCGCGCGGTTTAAAACACACCGGTTCCATAGAACGACGACCCACAGTCGAGAAACAAGAAGACAGGCTTCGACTGAGCACATTGGAAGCGACTGAGTGAGATAACAAGACTTCAGCTCGCTTTGGGTTGCTTTAGCTGGCCCCGAAGAAATTGTGGGGGGCTGAGGGTGGGTGGGTGGGAGGGGGGACAGCCACGTTGCCACAGTGTTGCATTGGTTTTACGTGGACTCGTATGAAGTTCAAGCTGAGATTCTCGGGTCGAGGCCCTATTCCGAATTCATTGGCACTATGCCGATTTTCGTATGACAAGGTAAAACGAATTCTTATGGGGTTTCCCATAAAAATCCGGGGAATCAATATTTCGATACGATTTTGCTCGAGGAGATTTCCGGGAATTCCCATACAATTTTTTGGAATTCCCCATAAGAATTCCTACGGAGTTTCCTCGATAGAATTCCAACGGTATTCCCATGGATTCCCCATGGAATTTCTGGCTACTATGCCGATTTCAATATGAGCATAGTATAAAATTTATTACAGAAACTAGTACAGATTTTTCGTCTAATGGAATTCCTAGATAGTCCCCGTTGAAGCGTCTTTTCTATAGGAATTGTACAAGGACCTAGTGAAGCCTATGGGAGAAGCCCAAATTTCCGTGGAAATCATGTGGAAAGTATGTGAGAGTAGCATGGGTTTACTATCAATCCTAAAATGTGATTGCCATGACAAAAAAAAACATTAGATTTTATGATTTGATGTGTTCCTGGTTTTTACAGCTTTTGTCTACAGAATCGCTAGAGAATTCGCCATGGAAATTCCAACAAAACTTTGCATACAGGATTTCCATCAGATGTGTTATAGGTATATATAGATATATAGGTGTATAGAGGTATGCATAGGTATATATATATACCTATATATAGGTATATATAGGTATATAGGGGTATATATAGGTATATATAGGTATATATGGGTATATATAGGTATATATAGGTATATATGGGTATATATAGGTATATATAGGTATATATAGGTATATATGGGTATATATAGGTATATATAGGTATATATAGGTATATCTAGGTATATATAGGTATATATGGGTATATGCAGGTATATATAGGTATATAGAGGTATTTACAGGTATATATAGGTACATCTAGGTATATAGAGGTATATACAGGTATATATAGGTACATCTAGGTATATAGAGGTATTCTATGGGATTTTCCTTCTGATGGCATTTTTAGACCGTTGGATATGCTGTAGCCATTTTATGGGATTTAGGTACAGGAATTATCCAAAAATGGCAAATTGAAGGCTATAAGTGAATTCCGAATTCCGAAATCTCTATCACCATGTGGGTATCATCAAATGATTCTATGTAAAATTCTATGGGATTTTTTTTCGTCGAAATTCTGTGTGATTTGAAAATATCTTGAAAGTCAAAATTTTTTTTGACAGTCGCAAAATATTTGCGATTTTTAAAATTTCTCAAAAAAGTATTTGTCTTTTGATCATTTCCAATCCAATAGATATATTGATGGACATTATTGAATCAAAATATGGAATAAATTTGTTGACAATTCAAATGCATTCAATTGATATGAAACGAATCTATCGCGGATCTTAAATCTAAGATGAGTTAACAGAGATCACCCTTTCATCACGATCAAAAATGCATGTAGGCAGGTACCTGGTTTATCTTATCTCTATTTACATTGAATGTCGCATTAAATTTGGAATTTGTTATCACCTAGTCATGTAGTATGGTTGGAGATGAGTCTGGAGATGGGTCACAAGAGGAATAAAAAATCAGATTACGCTTGCTATATTTAAATAGCTAAAAATTGATTGCAGCCATTTCAACCAAAATTTAATGAAATGTAAGGTTATTAGGAAAGTAACACACACACACACACACACGCACAACACTCGCACACACACACACACACACACGGTCGACGGTTTTTCTGAAACTTAAAACAATTTTCAAGGTTTGGTATTTCCCCAACACTGCTTCAAAAATATGTAGCTGTGTTTCTTCATATACGTGTGTGTGTGCATGTTTGTGTGAGTGGGTTTTTTTTGTTTCGATCCCGCTCGTTCGTACTCTCCATGATACCTGCTCTTCAGCATTTCTTCGGTAGGGCCTACTGGACACCCATCCATGCGGCTGGGGACGACTTTCGCCATTTAGGCCATCGTATTTTTCAACACAGGGTAAACCTCCAGACACCTCTGTGTTACGACCCCTCCCCCTCCCTCCTCCCGACACAGGTTATGTTTGCGTTCGACCTTGCATTCTCATTTCAGAGATAGCGCCGACAGCTCATAGCTTTTCTTGAAATTAATTCATTTTAGCATAATTAAACCATCTTTTTTTTAATTAGAAAATTAAGACATAGAACCGAGGGGCTACTAACTCGACGATTGAGTGACACCATGACTTCAAATTGCAGTCGATTTTAAGTGATTTCAGAAATGTTTTCAATGGCTGCATGAAATCATGAGTCCAATCGCGATTCTCAGTGATTTCATGACTTCACTGACTTCATTCCATTGAAATCAATGATTTCAATGACTTCATTCAATTGAAATCGATGATTGCAATATTTCAGTCACTGAAATCCTACCGAGCTAAAATGAAAATAGCAGTTTAAGGGAAATATTTTTTTTTATTATTAACACAACTTTACAACCCAAAATATTCTGTGTTTATTCACCCCTTAGTATTAGAAATGTTTTTTGACGTTTCTTAACATTTTTCGGTCAACTTTTAAATTTCCATCATCATCGAACGTGGGGGGTGAAACTGTTTTTCGATATGCTTTAATATCGATGTACCCCTGAGATGTCATCGGCTGTGGCCGTACAACATTCGTTTTTTTGTCTAAACTACTTCTGATTTCAATGATTTCATTGTGATTTCAAATGATTTCCTTCTGACTTCAACAGATAATTTCACGAGTAGGAATCATGTGATTTCACTGACTTCAATTATGTCAATGATTTCACGTGTGATTTCAATGATTTCATTGAATTCCAAATTGACTTCAACGGCAGGCGACACCATCATTTCATGAGTTACTAGCCCCTCGGGTGGCATTCAAAATGATGTGCGAGAATTTTGCATGGGGTGGGGACAGAGCGTTTGAGGGGACTTCGCCTAAAAGGAGCGCGCGTCAATGGGCTAATGGGATCGTCAACTAACGGGGTGTCAACTTATAGGAGAGCCGAATGTAGTAGAGTGGAATTGTCCAGCGGTCGAGTTCATAGGGATTCATAGTCGAACGGGAGTTTCGTCAAAGAAACGGCTATACAAATTGAGGTTTCCGTGGGTTTCCTTCAATTGTAGATTGACCAAAGCAATGTAAACTCTGGTAGGCATTGCATTTATTGGGTCAAACTAAGTGAATGCTGTACAGTTTGGACAAAATTCGGTTTCCATCGGCACAGTGGGAGGGTCGCCACATATGCATAATCGCATCGAATTGTAGAAAAACACAACAGGTAAGTACGAGAATATTATATAAATTATGTGTTACTTGTTGATGTTTCCATTCGCTAGTGAAAAACATTCGTACCCAACCTCTGCCATCATGGGTGAGCGGACCTACCCACTGAGCGGTAGAACCAATGCGTTGATACGGCAGCGGGAGCAATATCCAAGTTAGCTTAATTAAGCTTTTTATAGGGTTCTGTAATGTCCACTCTAAAAAACAAACAAATGAGGAAGAATAAAAACACATAATTAGTTATAGTATAATTTAATGAATGAACCCATAATATGAAACCATCTAACTCTTTCCGCATTCATTTAAGAATAAATACGGCGATAAAGGACGATGTAAAATATTGAATACATTAATCATAATAAACACATTGAATGCAAGTATCACATACTTACTGTGAATCTTATTTCACGTTAATCCCTGCACGGTTCCCTTTGAATACCGCGATAATCCCGTTAGTGAAGGACGCTATATACCTCCAATATAGGGGAGTAAATTCCATTCGTTGTATTTATATAAATTTAACTAGTGAGCCCAATGTATCTGTGCACCGACGGGGGCCGCAAAAAAAACTTTACGATTTGTAGTTTTTGTATGACATTTTTTTGCAATACCTCGTCAAAGTTCAAGTACTCGTGGGTAAACTCGTGCAGTGCGCGCGCGCCAGATTCAAACACTCGACCGCTATCCGCAAATTCTGCGGTTCTATGCGAGGGGCTAGTAACTCCTGAAATGATGGTGTCACCTGCCGTTGAAGTCGATTCGGGAATCAATGAAATCATTGAAATCACACGTGAAATCATTGACATAATTGAAGTCAGTGAAATCACATGATTCCCACTCGTGAAATCATCTGTTGAAGTCAGAAGGAAATCATTTGACATCACAATGAAATCAATGAAATCAGAAGTAGTTTAGACAAAAAAACGAATGTCCTACGGCCACAGCCGATGGCATCTCAGGGGTACATCGATATTAAAGCATATCGAAAAACAGTTTCACCCCCCACGTTCGATGATGATGGAAATTTAAAAGTTGACAGAAAAATGTTAAGAAACGTCAAAAAACATTTCTAATACTAAGGGGTGAATAAACACAGAATATTCTGGGTTGTAAAGTTGTGTTAATAATAAAAAAAATATTTCCCTTAAACGGTTATTTTTATTTTAGCTCGGTAGGATTTCAGTGACTGAAATGATATTGCAATCATCGATTTCAATTGAATGAAGTCATTGAAATCATTGATTTCAATGGAATGAAGTCAGTGAAGTCATGAAATCACTGAGAATCACGATTGGACTCATGATGTCATGCAGTCATTGAAATTATTGGTGAAATCACGTAAAATCGACGGCAATTTGAAGTCATGGTGTCACTCAATCGTCGAGTTAGTAGCCCCTCGCGGAAATGACTTCTGGGGGTTCCTATTGGATAGTATCAACGCACACGGGGCCAAAAATTCAATTTTAAAAGATGTAAGTATGCCTCCCCATAAAAGCCCAAAGTTAAATTTGGACAAAATCGAAAAAAATTAATTCGACTTGTTCGACCCAAAATCGACGGAAATGTCTTCTGGGGGTTCCTATTGGGTAGTATCAACGCACACGCAGCCAAAAATTCAATTTTAAAAAATTCAAGTTTGCCTCCCCATAAGAGCCTAATGTTAAATTTGGACAAAATCGAAAAAAAATAATTCGACTTTTTCGACCCAAAATCGACGAAAATGTCTTCTGGGGGTTCCTATTGGATAGTATCAACGCACACGGGGCCAAAAATTCAATTTTAAAAGATGTAAGTTTGCCTCCCCATAAGACCCCAATGTTAAATTTGCCGAAAATCGAAAAAAATTAATTTCCCTTTTTCGACCTAAAATCGACGGAAATGTTGTCTGGGGGTTCCTATTGGATAGTATCAACGCACACGGGACAAAAATTCAATCTTAAAAAAGTTAAGTTTGCCTCCCCATAAGAGCCCAATGGTAAATTTGGCCAAAATCTAAAAAAATTAATTCGGCTTTTTCGACCCAAAATCGACGGAAATGTCTTGTGGGGGTTCCTATTGGATAGTATAAACGCACACGGGGCCAAAAATTCAATTTTAAAAAATTTAAGTTTACCTATACATAAGAGTCCAACGTTAAATTTGGCCAAAATCGAAAAAAATTAATTCGACTTTTTCGACCCAAAATCGACGGAAATGTCTTCTGGGGGTTCCTATTGGATAGCATCAGCTTACACGGGGCCAAAAATTCAATTTTAAAAAATTTAAGTTTACCTCCCCATAAGACCCCACTGTGAAATTTGGCCAAAATCGAAAAAAATTAATTTCCCTCTTTCGACCCAAAATCGACGGAAATGTCTTCTGGGGTTCCTATTGGATAGTATCAATGCACACGGGGTCAAAAATGCAATTTTAAAAAATCCAATTTCGCCTCCTGTTACGTCCTTGCCTTCTCACCGTATCTAGAAACAAACAAAAACACCACCGTTAGAATAGTAAAAATAATAACACTGTTGTACTAGTTGGTATTTAACAAATAGACTATTATAAAAACTAAACCATAGCAGTTAAGTAACAACAGAAGGATATACGCAAACAATAGCCAGTCACCAACGAAAGCGATGGTACGTCGGTGACGTAGCTGGCGCGCCGAGTGTGTACCAAGCGGAGGACGGTCGGTAAACCATGCGTGGCACTGATGGGGTATCGTCATTGTCGGTAAACCAAAACGTGGCATTATACACATGCCGCGCTAAGTACTGCCGTACTGCTGAATATAAGGAACATATGATACGAAACTCAATAATAGATGATAGTAAAATTATAACTAAGTCATAATGAAATTTGACTAATTTCATCAAAACCATCCGATATGAAAATTGTAACATGCAACAATTTCAATTCGAGATCAATTAAATGAATAAATTAAACTATGCAAAGGTGAAAATAGCTGGTAAACTAGATATAAATGGGATAATATCATAGGTTGCGTATTGCATTCAAATCGAATAAAAGTAGATGAAAAAGAGAATATTTGGACGATGAAAATTCATGAATTATATTGACTAAAACCTACACGTATCAAGGAACAATTCAAGTCCATTCCACTGAGTGCTCAGTACTCTTGAAGGCATAGATCCAAACGATACTGAGCACAGCAAAAATACACCGGATGGAAAAATTCTTATACACCTGCAAAGCAGGAAACAAAAGTGGTATATAAGCAGCATTATTTGTCAAATAAAGTCAGTTTTATTCCGAATTTAATTCTTCATTCACCTACCTTCTGAGTTGTGGCGGACAAGCTCGCAATTCTCTATTTTCCTATCATTGGAGCATTGGCGGAAAAGTTCTCTATACTCATTTCCTTTGAATAGTGGCGGAAAAGCTCGCCCATCCCTGGCGATTGGATTACCAAATAGTTACCTGGCTGTTTCTGGCTAATTGTTTTTTTTGACTAAATACACATCACTTAGTCGATTTTGGGGTTCTCATAATTGGGGTAATAATAATTTATGATTTTTTCCTATGAAATGCAACATGAATATCATTAACAATCTGTTTCCGAAGAGCAATTAGAAATGGGTAGAATCAATGAAATTAGTACATCATGGCTGCCTAAGTTTTGGCATATCTACATGACCGACCGCTGCCATATTATCAATGATTACGGTGTGCAAATCGCGGCAGATGGAGCGTGTGACGGCTTCCTCCGTCGCAAGTGAGGATCCGAGCATTTTTACAGCAGTCGTTGGTCGAGGACCGACCAGAACAGTCGGGAAGGGATGTGGCTTAATGTCTTTTTTCGCGGTGATTTAAATAAGTCCCAACCCCCTACGATTTTCAACATGGAAAACGGCGTGAATAAAAAAATATAATTCACAAGTATATGTAGATCGACTTGGAATTCGATTCTGAGTCGGTCTGTACCTATAAAAAACTACGCTTTTTTTCCACCCGCTACTAGAAATATCCCACATGGCGGCCACACCGACAAAAAAAAGTCTCTACACATATATCTAGATCGACTCAAAATCGAATTCGGAGTCGATCTGTACCCTTAAAAAACTACCTTTTTTCCACCCCCTACTCGAAATATCCAACATGGCGGCCGCACCGACGAAAAAAAAGTCTCTACACGTATATCTAGGTCGACTCAAAATCGAATTCTGAGTCGATCTGTACCCTTAAAAAACTACCCCTTTTCCAACCCCCTACTGGACATTTCCAAGATGGCGCCCGCGCCGATTGGAAAAAAACGTCTCTACAAATTTATCTAGATCGACTCACAACCAAATTTTGAGTCCATTTGTACCTATAGAAAACTACCCCTTTTTTCTACCCCCTACTCGAAATATCCGACATGGCGGCCGCACTGATAAAAAAAAAGCCTCTACACGTATATCTAGATCGACTCAAAATCGAATTCTGAGTCGATCTGTACCCATAAAAAATTACCCTTTTTTCCATGCCCTACTCGAAATATCCAACATGGCGGCCGCACCGACAAAAAAAAAGTCTCTACACGTATATCTAGATCGACTCAAAATCGAATTCTGAGTCGATCTGTACCCTTAAAAAACTACCCTTTTTCAACCCCCTACTAGACATTTCCAAGATGGCGCCCGCGCCGATTGGAAAAAACGCCTCTACAAATTTATCTAGATCAACTCACAATCAAATTTTGACTCCATCTGTACCTATAGAAAACTACCCCTTTTTCCACCCCCTACTCGAAATATCCAACATGGCGGCCGCACCGACAAAAAAAAAGTCTCCACACGTATATCTAGATCGACTCAAAATCGAATTCTGAGTCGATCTGTGCCCTTAAAAAACTACCCTTTTTTCAACCCCCTACTAGAGATTTCCAAGATGGCGCCCGCGCCGATTGGAAAAAAACGTCTCTACAACTTTATCTAGATCGACTCACAATCAAATTTTGAGTCATCTGTACCTATAGAAAACTACGCCTGCTTTCAACCCTTTAGTGGGAATCGACAATGAATGACGATCGCTGAACCTTTTCAACAATTTTTTTATTAATAATCAGCAATAGTTAAATGATGAACATAACAATCATACTGCCCGTCGGCTTTCCGAGAAACATGCTGAAACCCATGCCGTCACACTTTTGGGCGTCAATGAGTTGAGGAAATAATCCATCCGCTCCTGGTGAGTCATTCCGGCCGTGTCCAGAATGTCGTCTGTTGATGAGCGGTTCCTCGCCATCATCTTTCGATTTTCCCCATCCCTCATAATACGAAGAGCATACTTCCCCGAGAATGCTTTGTCCATTTTACGGATGGCCAATTTACATGCTCCTGAAAATGAACAATTAGATGTGAAACGAGAATGCGAGTGCGCGCCTGAGAGAGAGAAAGATAGAAAAACCTGCTACGTCCGGCACGAAATTGGCAGATGGCGTTCCTTTACCGTGGCGTACATGGCGGAAGTACCGCTCTCCGCTCTTCAGGTTCGTGTCCAGTCCTAGCGCTATCGCCTTGACCACGGCTTGCAAAGTTTGGGCTGAGCAAGCCTTCACATATTCCTTCCGCCGCACTTTATAACTCCTTTTCTTACTAGCTAGAATCACCTGCAATCATGAACCACTTCCGTTGACGACGTCACGCTCTCACGCTCGTTTAGCGGCGGGCCATTCGCTCCCGAGATTGCGATGTGATTTCAATAGGAAACTATTCACTTACCAATTCCTCATCTGCTTCGTGTACTTGCGCTGGGACTGGCGGATGCTCCTTCTCCATCTAAAGCTAATTTAGAGCTAATTTAATATGCTGAAAAAAAACTTCCTGCTGACGGGGTTTTTGAAGAAAAATGAGTTGAGGCTAGCTTGAGTGTAAGCTAGCAGAACAATGGCCAAAAAATGAGCAGATTTTTTTTTCTCCTGCTTAGCTCTTAAAGCTAATTTAGAGTTAATTTAATATGTTGAAAAAAAATTTCCCGCTGACGGGGTTTTGGACGAAAAATGGGTTGAGGTTACCTTCCATGTAAGCAAGCAAAATAATGAATAAAAAATTAACGGAACTTTCTTTTTTCTACTTATTTTCTTAATCTAATTCAGAGCTAATTTTATATGCTTCTCAAATTTTCCTACTTTTATAACTCCCACGGAAGCATAACTCACATGCAAGCTAGCCTCAACTCATTTTTCGTCCAAAACCCCGTCAGCAGGAATTTTTTTTTCAGCATATTAAATTAGCTCTAAATTAGCTTTAAAAACTGAGCAGGAGAAAATAAAATTCTGCTCATTTTTTGGCCATTGTTCTGCTAGCTTATATGTTAGGTGGCAGAGCAATGGCTAAAAAATAAGCAGAGTTTTTTTTTCTCCTGCTCAGGTTTTAAAGCTAATTTAGAGCCAATTTAATATGCTGAAAAAAAATTTCCTGCTAACAGGATTTTGGAAGAAAAATGAGTTAAAGCTAGCTTCCATTAAGTTTACATGGAAGCTAGCCTCAACTCATTTTTCTTCCCAAACCCCGTCAGCAGGAAATTTTTTTTTAGCATATTAAATTAGCTCTAAATTAGCTTTAAAACCTGAGTAGGAGAAAAAAAAATTCTGCTCATTTTTTAGCCATTGTTCTGGTAGCTTACATGCAAGCTAGCCTCAACTCATTTTTCGTCCAAAACCCCGTCAGCAGGAATTTTTTTTTCAGCATATTAAATTAGCTCTAAATTGGCTTTAAAACCTGAGCAGGAGAAAAAAAAATTCTGCTCATTTTTTAGCCATTGTTCTGCTAGCTTACATGCAAGCTAGCCTCAACTAATTTTTCTTCAAAAACCCCGTCAGCAGGAAATTTTTTTTCGACATATTAAATTAGCTCTAAATGAGCTTTAAATTATGCAACATTGAAAATTGCATTCTGCTACTTGGTGCGGCCACATATACATACGTCATACAAAATTAGCTCTAAATGAGCTGAAAATTATTTTATACAGTTTCGGCTAGCTTACGGATAAGCTAGCATTGACGCGTTTTCCTCATGAACCACTACAGCAAAAAAATCAAATGATGTATTTAAGATTAGCTTGAAATGAGCTACATATTATTCAATTTTGGAATTTCGGTTTTCATAATTATTTCATAGATTTCCGGCTAGCTTACAGATAAGCTAGCATTGACGCGATTTTCTCACGAACGGCTACAGTAAAAAAATCAAATGACGTGTATAAAATTAGCTGCATATTATGCAATTTTAAAATTTCGATTCTGCTGGTTTTCCCTGCTAGGTATACATACGTTGCTTTGCTAGCAGAACAATGACCAAAAAATGAGCAGAATTTTGTTTTCTCCTGCTCAGGTTTTAAAGCTAATTTAATATGTTGAAAAATATTTCCCGATGACGGGGTTTGGGAAGAAAAATGACTTGAGGCTAGCTTCCGTGTAAGCTAGCGGAACAATGACCAAAGAATAAGCAGAATTTTTTTTCTCCTGCTTAGGTTTTAAAGCTAATTCAGAGCTAATTTAATATGTTGAAAGAAAAATTCCCGCTGACGGGGTTTGTAAAGAAAAATGATTTGAGGCTAGGACCCATGCTAGCCAGCTCGAACACGATTTTTTGATTAATGTCTAAAGCTTGAAAATTAATGAAGGCATATAAAATTAGCTTCAAATGAACTGCAAGTATTGCAGCTTGAAAAGTTTGATTTTGCTATTTTTTACTGCCAGGTAAACATATCTGGTTATCAGGGACCAGGAGAATTAGAAGCTTTCATATGGGACCAATTACCAATTTTCTGCAAGATGAAAAACGAAAGAAAATCCGCTACCCCCGCGAGGGTGGTTTGAACACCATCCCCCATTAAGTCATATGTGGGTCAGGGGTCCACACCATGACGCAACGAATTACGAACATTCATTTGCGATGATGCTGAAACTAGCAGACCGAGCTAGCAGACGCAGGGCGCCCGTGAGTGTACGCTCCTCAGGGGCACCCGGGGCAGGGTTAGAACTGCCGGAAAACCATTTATTTATGTAAAATAAATGAAATAGTGCGAAATTATAGTTTATTATTATTTGTTGTTCATTTTCAGAGAGGTACAACCCCCCATCGTCGAAATTAGACAAAAAAAATATTTTTTATTAGTTATTTTTTAGATGGGGGTGGCAAGCTAAGAGGGGGTTGAAAATTTGTCTAGAAGTCGGGGTGGGGGTAGACAACAATAAAATATTACCCTACTTGGCATGGGCGGCCAGTTTCGGACTTGAAAAAATTCCGAAAATATTGAATTCCAAGAATTTTTAATTTTGGTAGATAAAAATGCGTCTGCTAAGGGGTGGCAAGCTAAAAGAGGGTTGAAATTTTTTATTGTTGTCTACCCCCAATCCCACCTCGAGAAAAATTTTCAACCGCCTCTTAGCTTGCCGCCCCCTAAGGGACGAATTTTCATCTAAAAAATAGAAAACGTCGAAGGAGCTGGGTTAAATAGACGTGTACAAACAGAACTTGGAGGATCTTTGATGCAATACGAAGTACTGCTGATAGAAATCGCCAAAGCTCTCAGATACAAGACTTCATATAAATTAATGGTTGAGTCACTGAAAAATGCGAATACGATCTTCAATAATACAGAATTTCCGTCGGAGATGGAGGGGTTTTGGAGATTAGTTAATCGCAGAGATGACAAATTCAAACGAACAGTTGTGTGTACAGTTTGTTGGAATCAGTTGGGAAATGGGAAGACACCAAACAGGGTTTGCAGATGCAGACGGACTGCTCCACAGCAAAAAAACTGCGAAGTAGGCCATTTCCTTTATCTGGACCTGCAGTCTCAGCTCCGAGGACTTCTTCGAAGGAGGAACATGGCAGTAGATCTGCAATACCCCTGGACAAGAGTGAAACGTCGGCCAGACGGAATTGAGGATGTATACGATGGCAGCATCTACCAGAGGCACTCACAGGTTGGGGGATTTCTGGCCAGAGGCAGTAATAATTACTCCTAAGCCATTTCGACCGATGGGGTGGATCCCGCTGCGTCGTCTACGGTAACGATTTGGCCAGTGTTTGTTCAAGTATTGGAACTTTCCCCTCGCGCTCGACAGAGGCATTCTATACTTGCTGCTCTCTATGTTGGTCCCCGTAAACCACACATGGCCAGATTTTTGAAACCTTTCGCTATGGAGTTGCGAAGCTTATACCACAACGCAAGTAACTGGCGACCGAATAATGCTGAAGAAGTGATAAGCAAATACATAACTCTGATTGTGTCAGCCGATTCAGACGCCAGATACGCGATCTTTGGTATGACTCGTTTGAACGGTTATTTCGGGTGCACACTATGCTACCAACGAGGTGAAAGAGTAGGAGATCAAAATCAATTTCACATATACCCCCACCGTGATGGTATCGCAGATCGCACTGACGCTGATATCAGGCGCGATGCTAATCAGGCGAACGAAGATGAAGAACCTGTGAATGGTGTTCGTACTACTTCCGCATTATCTATTGTTCCTGGTCTTGATCTTCGAACCTGTCAACAGATAGAGCCCCTTGACTGCTTATGGGAAGGTAATTTACCCCGATTGTACGGCATCTTCACAAACCCTGCAACACCTCACCACATACCCCCGCGAGAAATAGCAATAATCAGCAGTCGCATTGTAGCGATTAAATGACCCACGAAATTGGCAAGACAAACGCGATCTTTAGAAAGATTCGCGAAATTCAAAGGGACTGAGTATAGAAATCTTGCGTGGTTTTATTGGCTTCCATGTGCTGCAGAATTCATAACAGAGGGTCAAATTGAATATTTCGCTCTTTTTGCTGATGCAACGTACATACTCAACAAAGATTGCATTCTTCCGGAAGAATTAGTTAATCTTAGAAATTCGATCGATGAATTCCTTCGTCGATCGCGAGATCAGTATCCAATACACTTGCAAATGTACAATGTACACTTACTGAAACATCTTTTAAGATATGTCATGGAATTGGGCCCTCTGTGGGTCGCGTCCGGATTTTGGTTCGAATCGTTAAAGCGGAGAATAAAAAATTACGTGACGAGTCCAACCCATCGTGCCTCGCAAATTGCGTGTCGCATGCTACTGTCCCAAATGGTAGAAAGATGTTTGGAGTGGCCATTAGCGGATAACGTATTGAATCGTCTACGAGACTACTTGCACAAAGCACGCTGGGTCGAACCGCCTAACTTAGCTACAGGTAGATTTGTACAGCAAGGCAGAGGACGACAAAGAGTACTTGAACCTGAAGAAATTATTGCACTCGAGAATGCTGGACATGGAGATGTTGGCGCGGAAGCGTTAGTTACGGAGCTCGTAAAAGTGTGCATCGATGGAGTTGTCTATCAGCCTCAAAAAGACAAACCCGTTCAATACGACAATTCAGTTGTTCACGTCTCTAGTCATCAACAAAATAATATTGAAATATATTCGAATCCTGACAATAATATCATGGCAATGTGGTGGAGTTGAAATGATCGGAGTTATTGGGTCCAGATTTGCTACGATAGAAGCAGCCTTCCACACTAGTTACATGAGGATAGTTGAGGAAATACCAGGTTTAATTTATCTCCCTTCTCTGAGTCAAATTGTGAGCCAAGCTGTCCTGGTGGAAGTTTCAGGAAGAACTTTCATCGCCCCTCTACCGAATCGATGGGATGCTGATTAAGTTGTTCATGGTACTTATTCCGTGAATTAAAAAGAGTGAATCGATAGAAAAACAGAAAAATTACTCGAAAACAGTACTTATGTATAAGTTTGAATAAAGCGTCCGAATATATACTTGTAGAACCTACGTTTTTCATGGTGTTCCCCATCTTCTAAATAGCTAGTAGGGGGTGGAAAAAAAGGCTAGTTTTTTATGGGTACAGATCGACTCAGAATTCGATTTTGAGTCGATGTAAATATACGTGTAGAGACTTTTTTTTTGTCGGTGCGGCCGCCATGTTGGATATTTCGAGCAGGGGGTGGAAAAAGGGTAGTTTTTTAAGGGTACAGATCGACTCAGAATTCGATTTTGAGTCGACCTAGATATACGTGTGGAGACTTTTTTTTTGTCGGTGCCGCCGCCATGTTGGATATTTCGAGTAGGGAGTGGAAAAAAAGGGTAGTTTTTTAAGGGTACAGATCGACTCAGAATTCGATTGTGAGTCGATCTAGATATACGTGTAGAGACTTTTTTTTTGTCGGTGTGGCCGCCATGTTGGATATTTCTAGTAGGGGGTGGAAAAAAGCGTAGTTTTTTATAGGTACAGACCGACTCAGAATCGAATTCCAAGTCGATCTGGATATACTTGTGAATTATATTTTTTTATTCACGCCGTTTTTCATGTTGAAAATCGTAGGGTGTTGGGACTAATTTAAATAACCGCGAAAAAAGACACTAAGCCACATTCCTTCCCGACTGTTCTGGTCGGTCGTCGACCAACGACTGCTGTAAAAATGCTCGGATCCTCACTTGCGACTGAGGAAGCCGTCACACGCGCCATCTGCCGCGATTTGCACACCGTAACCCTTGATAATATGGCAGCGGTCGGTCAGGTAGATATGCCAAAACATCGGCAGCCATGATGTAATAATTTCATTGATTCTACCCATTTCTAAGTGTTCTTCGGAAACAGTTTTTTGATTATATTCCTGTTGCATTTCATAGGAAAAATTCATAAATTATTATTACCCCAATTATAATAACCCAAAAATCGATTAATTGCTGTGTATTTAGCCAAAAACCAATTGTCAGGGATTCAAACTACCCTCCTTCCATCCCACCGACCAAGGGCAGAACTGCTCGCCAGGTCGTTTTTCCCTAAATGCCGAAACGGAAGCATGGAGCAGGTCGAAAGTTCCAATTACGAAAGCTTTATTCCTTATACCCCACCCCTCCATACCCAGATCTTGACGCACTCCTTTCAACTCCAAACTCTATACTAGAAGTCCCAGTCTCCCAAAGGTTTCTTGAAGTGAAAGTCAAAAACGATTCAATCCAACTGTGTATCAAACGAGACAATTCGGATAATTTCGTCATCAATAATAAAGCTCATCAGCCGACGGTCCATACAGGGGTTTCAACCTCCCACCAATCTCGCGGAACACAAGAGAAACCCCTCGATAACGAAGGAGAACACTCCGCCGAACACGTTGTTCAACGCTGCGTGGACCATTCTCGACTAACCGAAGGCAAACCACTGAAAATCTCGCTTTCCACCCAGCGTTTCCTGTTCGTCTTCAAACAAAAACTAGAATTCATGCGCCAATTTTCAGCAAGAGACAAATCAGGTTTGAGAACAAGTACAAACATTTTTATTTTATGATTCCCGCGAGTCTATTGATTTGCTAAAGTAGCTTCAAGTTTACTTCCGATAAACCTAGGACGTAACACTCCCCATAAGAGCCCAAAGTTAAATTTGTTCAAAATCGAAAAAAAAAATTAATTCGACTTTTTCGACCCAAAATCGTCGGAAATGTCTTTTGGGGATTCCTATTGGATAGTACCAACGCGCACGGGGCCAAAAATTCAATTTTAAAAAATTTAAGTTTGCCTCCCCATAAGACCCCAATCTTAAATTTGGCCAAAATCGAAAAAAATTAATTTCACTTTTCCGACCCAAAATCGATGGAAATGTCTTCTGGGGGTTCCAATTGGATAGTATCAATGCACACGGGGCCAGAAACTCAATTAAAAAAAAAAAAAAAAACCGACGGCTATGGCCGAGTGACTAGAGCGCTGGACTTTGGCACACGAGGTCCACGGATCGAGTCCCCGCTTGGGAACTCTCCGATTGGTATAGTAGAGTGGAATTGTCCAGCTCTTGAATTCATAAGGATTTGTAGTCGAACGGGAGTTTCGTCAAAGAAACGGCTGTCCAAATTGAGGTTTACCGTGGTTTTCCATCAATTGTAAATTGACCCCAGCAATGTAAAGTCTGGTAGGCATTGCATTGATTGGGTCAAATTAAGTGAATGCTGTACAGTTTGGGAAGAATTCGGTTTCCATCGGCACCGTGGGACGGTCGCCACATATGCATAATCGTATCGAAGCGTAAATAAAAAAAAAAAAAAAAAATGAAGTTTGCCTCCCCTTAAGAGCCCGACGTTAAATTTGGCCAAAATCGAAAAAAATTAATTTCACTTTTTCGACCCAAAATCGACGGAAATGTCTTTTGGAGATTCCTGTTGGATAGTATCAACGCACACGGCGCCAAAAGTTAAATTTTAAGAAAATTTAAGTTTGCCTCCCCATAAGACCCCAATGTTAAATTCGGCCAAAATCGAAAAAAATTAATTTCACTTTTCCGACCCAAAATCGACGGAAATGTTTTCTGGGGGTTCCTATTGGATAGTATCAATGCACACGGGGCCAAAAATTCAATTTTAAAAGAATGAAGCTTGCCTCCCCATAAGAGCCCAATGTTAAATTCGGCCAAAATCGAAAAAAATTAACTTGACTTTTTCGACCCAAAATCGACGGAAATGTCTTCTGGGGGTTCCTATTGGATAGCATCAGCGCACACGGCGCCAAAAGTTAAATTTTAAGAAAATTTAAGTTTGCCTCCCCATAAGACCCAAATGTTAAATTCGGCCAAAATCGAAAAAAATTAATTTCACTTTTTCGACCCAAAATCGACGGATATGTCTTCTGGGGGTTCCTATTGGACAGTATCAACGCACACGGGGCCAAAAATTCAATTTTAAGAAATTTAAGTTTGCCTCCCCATAAGAGCCCAATGTTAATTTTGGACAAAATCGAAAAAAATTAATTTCACTTTTCCAACCAAAAATCGACGGAAATGTTTTCTGGGGGTTCCTATTGGATAGTCTCAACGCACACGGGGCCAAAAATTCAATTTTAAAAAATTTAGGTTTGCCTCCCCATAAGAGCCCAATGTTAAATTTGGCCAGAATCGGAAAAAATTAATTCGATTTTTTCGACCCAATATCGACGGAAATGGCTTCTGGGGGTTCCTGTTGAATAGTATCAACGCACACGGCGTCAAAAATTCAATTTTAAAAAATTGAACTTTACCTGCCCATAAGAGCCCAACGTTAAGTTTGGCCAAAATCGAAAAATAGTAGATTGTGCACCTAGGGAGTAAAGAAAGTCATTGGTACACGCGTCGAGTGTACGGTAAAGACGCGTGTAGCAATAACTTTCTTTATTCCCGTAGAGCACATACTATTTTGGTTCCCAGCGATGTGGAAAGTTCGCTCCCAATTTTTGCAAATTGTGAAGTGAAATTATCAAGATCGTACATTCAATGCAATGTCAAATTCCGAGCAATGTGCGCATGCGCCCATCGTGTACCCTATACTACAGGCATTCGTAAAACTTTTTTCAAATGACAGTAGCCATTTTTTTATCCTTGCATTATGTATTGTGATAATCGCAAAAGTACCATTGTGAGTTTTTCGTAACTTTAGTACTGTCAGTAGAGCCATAGTCGTATTTGGAGTATACAAAAAAATCTAGCTAAAGAACCTGCAAACTACTGAACATGCAATACTGTAAAAATTGAAATAATGATCTGAATATTGACGATTTGAAAAAAGTGTAAAGCATTAGGAACATCAAAAAAAATCATACATTACTTGCCATGTGTTAGATCTCTCCTAGTTTCTTCAGCATTTTAGATTCCTACCTGTATATGAAATCTTACAGTTAAGAAAAACATTTGTATTTCAAATATTTGACTATCATGATTTACAAACACTTATAGGATTTTTCTTGTTTTTGTGGATTGACGTTTTCTTTATCAGTATGGTGATGAATGACGATGGTATGAATGGTGCAATTGTTAAATGTAATTTTTGGGTTTCCGCTCATTTGAGCTTCTACACGTTCAACTTGATCATGGGCGGCCGTTGATGACTTGCCATGGCTAACATTTCTTGGATTTTGGCGATTCATCGTAGAGGGTTCAGCAACAAAGTATCGGGGGGTTCTGAAGATTTGGGAGACGCTGATGGTGTTGATTTGGGCTGTGGCATGAGGTCGTTTTGATTGTCGACATCAGAATTTTGAGGAGAATTCTCGCGAATGTTGTCCTCATCTAATTCTGAGCTACTTTCTGGTGTTTCTAGAAAAACCGAGCGCTTGACAGCACTGTTCCACCACTCCTCACTTTCGTTGCCCCAGACGTCGGTTAATTCTAGGTTTGATGAAGTGGGAGACTTTGAATTTCCTGTAGTGTTGACATCTGTTGAAGGCACTTGTCGTGTGACCTTTTGTGGCAGTCTTTCCTCCTTTTTCAGTTTTTTATTTGGGATGTCAATACCCGCCCTACTAGTGCTAGGTTGAGCGAATGCAGCATTTTGAGATTCATGTACGCCAGTCAATCCTTCATTTTTCATTATCAAATGAAAAAGTCGCGAACGACTAGTGTCGTTTTGATCTATATAACGTTGAGCCACGGCGGCGGAGTTCCAGCTGCCCATTTGTTTTACGTACATTAGACTGCCTCCAGCATTTGCTACGAAAGTTGCCGATGAACGCCTCCATGAATGGCCTTTGAATTGTGTAGGATTTGACAGATTCAAGAATTGGGCAATAGTTCTTGGTCCCCTCCAATGGTATTTTTCCCAATATCCTGACGGGAGGCCTTGCCATTGTTATATTTGAAAAAAAAAATTGAGCTTTGGTACGCCGGATGGTCTGAGATCAATATATTTCGTTATGACGTCATAAAATGGCTGACAATAACATATCGGCGAACTTTTTTCGGCATTTTTGAGTCAAAAAATTCGACGAAATATAAGCTTGGCAGGGAAGGGTTTTGCAGGGTTCATGTCGGTAACATTACTTGGCTTCCAGGAAATTACAGGAAATTCCAAAATTTAGGACACATTCAAATGCAGGTATTATATTTATCGCCAAAGATGCAACAATTTTGAAAGATTGCAATTTTTGCGCATTCAATTTACAATTTGTTTATAATTGTATTCTTTCATTGTTCCATATTTTTCAAGCTAAAAATTGCAAATTCAATTTTAAAATTTGGGGCCAAAATTGAAATGTAAAAAACTGAAGTTTGCCTCCGCATAAGACTCCGAAGTAAGACCCCAATGTTAAATTTGCCGACAATCGAAAAAAATTAATTTCACTTTTCCGACCCAAAATCGACGGAAATGTCTTCTGGGGGTTCCTATTGGATAGTATGAACACACAGGGGGCCAAAAATTCAATTAAAAAAAAATTAAGTTTGCCTCCCCTTAAGAGCCAAATGTGAAATTTGGCCAAAATCGAAAAAAATTAATTTGACTTTTTCGACCCAAAATCGACGGAAATGACTTCTGGGGGTTCCTATTGGATAGTATCAGCGCACACGGGGCCAAAAATTCAATTTTAAAAAATTTAAGTTTGACTCCCCATAAGACCCCAATGTTAAATTTGGCCGAAATCGAGGAAAATTAATTCGACTTTTTCGACCCAAAATCGACGGAAATGTCTTCTGGGGGTTCCTATTGCATAGTATCAACGCACACGGGGCCAAAAATTCGATTTTAAAAAATTTTCAGTTTACCTCCCCATAAGAGCCCAACGTTAAGTTTGGCCACAATCGAAACAAATTAATTCGATTTTTGCGACGCAATATCGACGGAAATGTCTTCTGGGGGTTCCTGTTGGCTAGTATCAACGCACGCGTCGCCAAAAATTCAATTTTAAAAAATTGAACTTTACTTCCCCATAAGAGCCCAACGTTAAATTTGGACAAAATGCAAAAAAAATAATTGGACTTTTTCGAACCAAAATCGACGGAAATGTCTTCTGGGGGTTCCTATTGGATAGTATCAGCGCGCACGGGGCCAAAAATTCAATTTTAAAAACTTTAAGTTTGCCTCCCCATAAGAGCCCAATGTTAAATTTACCCAAAATCGAAAAAAAATCATTTTACTTTTTCGACCTAAAATCGACGGAAATGTCTTCTGGGGGTTCCTATTGGATTGTATGAACGCACACGGGGCCAAAAATTCAATTTTAAAAAATTGAACTCTACCTCCACATAAGAGCCCAATGTTAAATTTACCCAAAAACGAAAAAAATTCATTTTACTTTTTCGAACTAAAATCGACGGAAATGTCTTCTGGGGGTTCCTATTGGATAGTATAAACGCACACGGGGCCGAAAATTCAATTTTAAAAAATGTAAGTTTGCCTCCCCATAAGAGCCCAATGTTAAATTTACCCAAAAACGAAAAAAAATCATTTTACTTTTTCGAACTAAAATCGACGGAAATGTCTTCTGGGGGTTCCTATTGGATAGTATAAACGCACACGGGGCCGAAAATTCAATTTTAAAAAATGTAAGTTTGCCTCCCCATAAGAGCCCAATCTTAAATTTGGCCAAAATCGAAAAAAATTAATTCGACTTTTTCGACGCAAAATCGACGGAAATGTCTTCTGGGGGTTCCTATTGGATAGTATAAACGCACACGGGGCCGAAAATTCAATTTTAAAAAATTTAAGATTGTCTCCCCATAAGAGCCCAATGTTAAATTCCGCCAAAATCGAAAAAAATTGACTTGAGTTTTTCAACCCAAAATCGACGGAAATGTGTTCTGGGGGTTCCTCTTAGATAGTATCAATGCACACGGGGTCAAAAATTCAATTTTAAAAAATTTAAGTTTGCCTCCCCATAAGAGCCCAATGTTAAATTTGGCCAAAATCGAAAAAAAATAATTTCTCTTTTTCGACCCAAAATCGACGGAAATGTCTTTTGGGGGTTCCTATTGGATAGTATAAACGCACGTGGGGCCAAAAATTCAATTTTAAAAAATCTAAGTTTGCCTCCCCATAAGAGCCCAATGTTAAATTTGGCCAAAATGGAAAAAAATTAAATCGACTTTTTCGACCCGAAATCGACGGAAATGTCTTTTGGGGGTTCCTATTGGATAGTATAAACGCACGTGGGGCCAAAAATTCAATTTTAAAAAATCTAAGTTTGCCTCCCCATAAGAGCCCAATGTTAAATTTGGCCAAAATCGAAAAAAATTGGCTTGACTTTTCGACCCAAAATCAACGGCAATGTCTCCTGGGGGTTCCTATTGGATTGTATGAACGCACGCGGGGCCAAAAATTCAATTTTAAAAAATCTAAGTTTGCCTCCCCATAAGACCCCAATGTTAAATTTGGCCAAAATCGAAAAAAATTAATTCGACTTTTCGACCGAAAATCGACGGAAATGTCTTCTGGGGGTTCCTATTGGATAGTATAAATCCACACGGGGCGAAAAATTCAATTTTAAAAAATTTAAGTTTGCCTCCCCATAAGAGCCCAATGTTAAATTTGGCCAAAATCGAAAAAAAATAATTTCTCTTTTTCGACCCAAAATCGACGGAAATGTCTTTGGGGGTTCCTATTGGATAGTATAAACGCACGTGGGGCCAAAAATTCAATTTTAAAAAATCTAAGTTTGCCTCCCCATAAGAGCCCAATGATAAATTTGGCCAAAATGGAAAAAAATTAAATCGACTTTTTCGACCCGAAATCGACGGAAATGTCTTCTGGGGGTTCCTATTGGACAGTATCAACGCACACGGGGCCAAAAATTCAATTTTAAAAAATTTAAGTTTGCCTCCCCATAAGAGCCCAATGTTAAATTTGGCCAAAATCGAAAAAAATTGACTGGAGTTTTTCAACCCAAAATCGACGGAAATGTCTTCTGCGGGTTCCTCATAGATAGTATCAATGCACACGGGGTCAAAAATTCAATTTAAAAAAATTTAAGTTTGCCTCCCCATAAGAGCCCAACGTTAAATTTGGCCAAAATCGAAAAAAATTAATTCGGCTTTTTCGACAGAAAATCGAAGGAAATGTCTTCTGGGGGTTCCTATTGGGTAGTATAAACGCACACGGGGCCAAAAATTTAATTTAAAAAAAATGAAGTTCGCCTCCCCATAAGAGCCCAATGTTAAATTTGGCCAAAATCGAAAAAAATTGACTTGACTTTTTCGACCCAAAATCGATGGAAATGTCTTCCGGGGGTTCCTATTGCATAGTAGCAACGCACACGGGGCCAAAAATTCAATTTTAAAAAATTTAAGTTTGCCTCCGCATAAGAGCCCAATGTTAAATTTGGCCAAAATCGAAAAAAATTAATTCGACTTTTTCGACCCGAAATCGACGGAAATGTCTTCTGGGGGTTCCTATTGGACAGTATCAATGCACACGGGGCCAAAAATTCAATTTTAAAAAATTTAAGTTTGCCTCCCCATAAGAGCCCAATGTTAAATTCGGACAAAATCGAAAAAAATTAATTTCTCTTTTTGGAGCAAAAATCGACGGAAATGTCTTTTGGGGGTTCCTATTGGATTGTATGAACGCACACGGGGCCAAAAATTCAACTTTAAAAAATTGAACTTTATCTCCCCATAAGAGCCCAATGTTAAGTTTGGCCAAGATCGAAAAAAATTGACTAGAGTTTTTCGACCCGAAATCGACGGAAATGTCTTCTGGGGGTTCCTATTGGATAGTATCAATGCCCACGAGGCCAAAAATTTAATTTTAAAAAAATGAAGTTTGCCCCCCCCATAAGAGCCCAATGTTAAATTTAGCCAAATTCGAAAAAAAATTAATTCGACTTTTTCCACCGAACATCGACGGAAATGTCTTCTGGGGGTTCCTATTGGGTAGTATAAACGCACACGGGGCCAAAAATTTAATTTAAAAAAAATGAAGTTCGCCTCCCCATAAGAGCCCAATGTTAAATTTGGCCAAAATCGAAAAAAATTGACTTGACTTTTTCGACCCAAAATCGATGGAAATGTCTTCCGGGGGTTCCTATTGCATAGTAGCAACGCACACGGGGCCAAAAATTCAATTTTAAAAAATTTAAGTTTCCCTCCCCATAAGAGCCCAATGTTAAATTTGGCCAAAATCGAAAAAAATTAATTGGGCTTTTTCGACCTAAAATCGACGAAAATGTCTTCTCGGGGTTCCTATTGGATTGTATGAACGCACACGGGGCCGAAAATTCAATTTTAAAAAATTTAAGTTTGTCTCCCCATAAGACCCCAATGTTAAATTTGGCTAAAATCGAAAAAAAATTAATTCGACGTTTTCGACCCAAAATCGATGGAATTGTCTTCTGGGGGTTCCTATTGGATAGTATCAACGCACACGGGGCCAAAAATTCAATTTTAAAAAATTCAAGTTTGCCTCCCCATAAGAGCCCAATGTTAAATTTGGCCAAAATCGAAAAAAATTAATTCGACTTTTTTGACCCAAAATCTACGGAAATGTCTTCTGGGGGTTCCTATTGGATAGTATAAACGCACACGGCGCCAAAAATTCAATTTAAAAAAATTTAAGTTTTCCTCCCCATAAGAGCCCAATGTTAAATTTGGCCAAAATCGAAAAAGAATTAATTCGACTTTTTCGACGCAAAATCGACGGAACTGTCTTCTGGGGGTTCCTATTGGATAGTATAAACGCACACGGGGCCAAAAATTCAACTTTAACAAATTTAGGTTTGCCCCCCCCATAAGAGCCCAATGTTAAACTTACCCAAAAACGAAAAAAATTCATTTTACTTTTTCGAACTAAAATCGACGGAAATGTCTTCTGGGGGTTCCTCTTGGACAGTATAAACGCACACGGGGCCACAAATTCAATTTAAAAAAATTTAAGTTCGCCTCCCCATAAGAGCCCAATGTTAAATTTGGCCAAAATCGAAAAGAATTAATTTCACTTTTTTTTCCTAAAATCGACGGAAATGTCTTCTGGGGGTTCCTATTGGATAGTATAAACGCACACGGGGCCAAAAATTCAATTTTAAAAAATTCAAGTTTGCCTCCCCATAAGAGCCCAATGTTAAGGTTGACGAAAATCGAAAAAAATTAATTGCACTTTTTCGACCTAAAATCGACGGAAATGTCTTCTGGGGGTTCCTCTTGGATAGTAAGACGGCACACGGGGCCAAAAGTTCAATTTTAAAAAATCTAAGTTTGCCTCCCCATAAGAGCCCAATGTTAAATTTGGCCAAAATCGAAAAAAATTAATTTCACTTTTCCGACCCAAAATAGACGGAAATGTCTTTTGGGGGTTCCTATTGGATAGTATAAACGCACACGGGGCCAAAAATTCAATTTTAAAGAATCTAAGTTTGCCTCCCCATAAGAGCCCAATGTTAAATTTGGCCAAAATCGAAAAAAATTGACTGGAGTTTTTCAACCCAAAATCGACGGAAATGTCTTCTGCGGGTGCCTCATAGATAGTATCAATGCACACGGGGTCAAAAATTCAATTTAAAAAAATTTAAGTTTGCCTCCCCATAAGAGCCCAACGTTAAATTTGGCCAAAATCGAAAAAAATTAATTCGGCTTTTTCGACAGAAAATCGAAGGAAATGTCTTCTGGGGGTTCCTATTGGGTAGTATAAACGCACACGGGGCCAAAAATTCAATTTTAAAAAAATTAAGTTTGCCGCCCCATAACACCCCAATGTTAAATTTGGCCAAAATCGAAAAAAATTGACTTGAGTTTTTCAACCCAAAATCGACGGAAATGTGTTCTGGGGGTTCCTCTTAGATAGTATCAATGTACACGGGGTCAAAAATTCAATTTTAAAAAATTTAAGTTTGCCTCCGCATAAGAGCCCAATGTTAAATTTGGCCAAAGTCGAAAAAAATTAATTCGACTTTTTCGACCCGAAATCGACGGAAATGTCTTCTGGGGGTTCCTATTGGTGAGTATAAACCCACACGGGGCCAAAAAATCAATTTTAAAAAATTTAAGTTTGCCTCCCCATAAGCGCCCAATGTTAAATTTGGGCAAAATGGAAAAAAATTAAATCGACTTTTTCGACCCGAAATCGACGGAAATGTCTTTTGGGGGTTCCTATTGGACAGTATCAATGCACACGGGGCCAAAAATTCAATTTTAAAAAATTTAAGTTTGCCTCCCCATAAGAGCCCAATGTTAAATTCGGACAAAATCGGAAAAAATTAATTTCTCTTTTTGGAGCAAAAATCGACGGAAATGTCTTTTGGGGGTTCCTATTGGATTGTATGAACGCACACGGGGCCAAAAATTCAACTTTAAAAAATTGAACTTTATCTCCCCATAAGAGCCCAATGTTAAGTTTGGCCAAAATCGAAAAAAATTGACTAGAGTTTTTCGACCCGAAATCGACGGAAATGTCTTCTGGGGGTTCCTATTGGATAGTATCAATGCCCACGAGGCCAAAAATTTAATTTTAAAAAAATGAAGTTTGCCCCCCCATAAGAGCCCAATGTTAAATTTAGCCAAATTCGAAAAAAAATTAATTCGACTTTTTCCACCGAACATCGACGGAAATGTCTTCTGGGGGTTCCTATTGGGTAGTATAAACGCACACGGGGCCAAAAATTTAATTTAAAAAAAATGAAGTTCGCCTCCCCATAAGAGCCCAATGTTAAATTTGGCCAAAATCGAAAAAAATTGACTTGACTTTTTCGACCCAAAATCGATGGAAATGTCTTTCGGGGGTTCCTATTGCATAGTAGCAACGCACACGGGGCCAAAAATTCAATTTTAAAAAATTTAAGTTTCCCTCCCCATAAGAGCCCAATGTTAAATTTGGCCAAAATCGAAAAAAATTAATTGGGCTTTTTCGACCTAAAATCGACGAAAATGTCTTCTCCGGGTTCCTATTGGATTGTATGAACGCACACGGGGCCAAAAATTCAATTTTAAAAAATTTAAGTTTGTCTCCCCATAAGACCCCAATGTTAAATTTGGTTAAAATCGAAAAAAATTAATTCGACGTTTTCGACCCAAAATCGACGGAAATGTCTTCCGGGGGTCCCTATTGGATAGTATCAACGCACACGGGGCCAAAAATTCAACTTTAAAAAATTGAACTTTATCTCCCCATAAGAGCCCAATGTTAAGTTTGGCCAAAATCGAAAAAAATTAATTTCACTTTTTCGACCCAAAATCGACGGAAATGTCTTCTGGGGGTTCCTATTGGATAGTATCAATGTACGGGGGGTCAAAAATGCAATTTTAAACAATTGAACTTTACCTCCCCATAAGAGCCCAATGTTAAACTTGGCCAAAATCGAAAAAAATTAATTTCACTTTTTCGACCCAAAATCGACGAAAATGTCTTCTGGAGGTTCCTATTGGATAGTATAAACCCACACGGGGCGAAAAAACCAATTTTAAAAAATCTAAGTTTGCCTCCCCATAAGAGCCGAATGTTAAATTTGGCCAAAATCGAAAAAAATTGACTTGAGTTTTTCAACCCAAAATCGACGGAAATGTCTTCAGGAGGTACCTATTGGATAGTGTCAGTGCCCACGGGGCCAAAAATTCAATTTTAAAAAATCTAAGTTTGCCTCTCCATAAGAGCCCAATGTTAAGTTTGGCCAAAATCGAAGAAAATTAATTCAACTTTTTCGACCCAAAATCGATAGAAATGTCTTCCGGGGGTTCCTATTGGATAGTATCAATGCCCACGGGGTCAAAAATGCAATTTTAAAAAATTGAACTTTACCTCCCCATAAGAGCCCAATGTTAAATTTGGCCAAAATCGAAAAAAATTAATTTCACTTTTTCGACCCAAAATCGACGAAAATGTCTTCTGGGGGTTCCTATTGGATAGTATAAACCCACACGGGGCGAAAAAATCAATTTTAAAAAACCTAAGTTTGCCTCCCCATAAGAGCCCAATGTTAAGTTTGGCCAAAATCGAAAAAAATTAATTCGACTTTTTCGACCCAAAATCGATAGAAATGTCTTCCGGGGGTTCCTATTGGATAGTATCAATGTACGGGGGGTCAAAAATGCAATTTTAAACAATTGAACTTTACCTCCCCATAAGAGCCCAATGTTAAATTTGGTCAAAATCGAAAAAAATTGACTTGAGTTTTTCGACCCAAAATCGATGGAAATGTCTTCTGGGGTTTCCTATTGGATAGTATCCACGCACACGGGGCCAAAAAATCAATTTTAAAAAAATCTAAGTTTGCCTCCCCATAAGAGCCGAATGTTAAATTTGGCCAAAATCGAAAAAAATTGACTTGAGTTTTTCGACCCAAAATCGATGGAAATGTCTTCTGGGGTTTCCTATTGGATAGTATCAACGCACACGTGGCCAAAAAATCAATTTTAAAAAATCTAAGTTTGCCTCCCCATAAGACCCCAATGTTAAATTTGACCAAAATCGAAAAAAATTATTTCGACTTTTTCGACCGAAAATCGATGGAAATGTCTTCTGGGGGTTCCGATTGGATAGTATCAACGCACACGGGGCCAAAAAATCAATTTTAAAAAATCTAACTTTGCCTCCCCATAAAACCCCAATGTTAAATTTGGCGAAAATCGAAAAAAATTGACTTGAATTGTTCGACCTAAAATCGACGGAAATGTCTTCTGGGGGTTCTTATTGGATAGTATAACCGCACACGGGGCCAAAAATTCAATTTTAAAAAATTTAAGTTTGCCTCCCCATAAGAGCCACAATAAGACCCCAATGTTAAATTTTGCCGAAATCGAAAAAAATTAATTCGACTTTTTCGACCCAAAATCGACGGAAATGTCTTCTGAGAGTTGCCATTGCATTGTATCAATGCACACGGGGCCAAAAATTCAATTTAAAAAAATTTAAGTTTGCCTCCCCATAAGAGCCCAATGTTAAATTTGACCAAAATGGAAAAGAATTAATTTCACTTTTTCGACCCAAAATCGATGGAAATGTCTTCTGGGGGTTCCTATTGGGTAGTATAAACGCACACGGGGCCAAAAATTCAATTCTAAAAAAATTAAGTTTCCCTCCCCATAAGAGCCCAATGTTAAATTTGGCCAAAATCGAAAAAAATCAATTCGACGTTTTCGACCCAAAATCGACGGAAATGTCTTCCGGGGGTTCCTATTGGATTGTATAAACGCACACGGGGCCAAAAATTCAATTTTAAAAAATTTAAGTTCGCCTCCCCATAAGAGCCCAATGTTAAATTTGGCCAAAATCGAAAAAAATTCATTCGACTTTTTCGACCCAAAATCAACGGAAATGTCTTCTGGGGGTTCCTGTTGGATAGTATAAACCCACACGGGGCCAAAAAATCAATTTTAAAAAATCCAAGTTTGTCTCCCCATAAGACCCCAATGTTAAATTTGACCAAAATGGAAAAGAATTAATTTCACTTTTTCGACCCAAAATCGATGGAAATGTCTTCTGGGGGTTCCTATTGGGTAGTATAAACGCACACGGGGCCAAAAATTCAATTCTAAAAAAATTAAGTTTCCCTCCCCATAAGAGCCCAATGTTAAATTTGGCCAAAATCGAAAAAAATTAATGCGACTTTTTCGACCGAAAATCGACAGAGATGTCTTCTCGGGGTTCCTATTGGGTAGTATAAACGCACACGGGGCCAAAAATTCAATTTTAAAAAATTCAAGTTTGCCTCCCCATAAGACCCCCATAAGACCCCAATGTTAAATCTGACCAAAATCGAAAAAGATTAACTCGACTTTTTCGACCGAAAATCGACGGAAAGGTCTTCTGGGGGTTCCTCTTGGACAGTATAAACGCACACGGGGCCACAAATTCAATTTAAAAAAATTTAAGTTTGCCTCCCCATAAGAGCCCAATGTTAAATTTTCCCAAAATCGAAAAACATTGACTTGACTTTTTCGATCCAAAATCGAAGGAAATTCCTTCTTGGGGTTCCTATTGGATAGTATCATTGCTCACGGGCAAAAAATTCAATTTTAAAAAATTTAAGGTTGTCTCCCCATAAGACCCCCCATAAGAGCCCAATGTTAAATTCGGACAAAATCGAAAAAAATTAATTCGACTTTTTCGACCGAAAATCGAGGGAAATGTCTTCTGGGGGTTCCTATTGGATACTATGAACGCACACGGGGCCAAAAATTCAATTTAAAAAAATTTAAGTTTGCCTCCCCATAAGACCCCCCATAAGATCCCAATGTTAAATTTGGCCAAAATCGAAAAAAATTAATTCGACTTTTTTGACCCAAAATCTACGGAAATGTCTTCTGGGGGTTCCTATTGGATAGTATAAACGCACACGGCGCCAAAAATTCAATTTAAAAAAATTTAAGTTTTCCTCCCCATACGAGCCCAATGTTAAATTTGGCCAAAATCGAAAAAGAATTAATTCGACTTTTTCGACGCAAAATCGACGGAACTGTCTTCTGGGGGTTCCTATTGGATAGTATAAACGCACACGGGGCCAAAAATTCAACTTTAACAAATTTAAGTTTGCCCCCCCCATAAGAGCCCAATGTTAAACTTACCCAAAAACGAAAAAAATTCATTTTACTTTTTCGAACTAAAATCGACGGAAATGTCTTCTGGGGGTTCCTATTGGATAGTATCAATGCACACGGGGCCAAAAATTCAATTTTAAAAGAATGAAGCTTGCCTCCCCATAAGAGCCCAATGTTAAATTCGGCCAAAATCGAAAAAAATTAACTTGACTTTTTCGACCCAAAATCGACGGAAATGTCTTCTGGGGGTTCCTATTGGATAGCATCAGCGCACACGGCGCCAAAAGTTAAATTTTAAGAAAATTTAAGTTTGCCTCCCCATAAGACCCAAATGTTAAATTCGGCCAAAATCGAAAAAAATTAATTTCACTTTTTCGACCCAAAATCGACGGATATGTCTTCTGGGGGTTCCTATTGGACAGTATCAACGCACACGGGGCCAAAAATTCAATTTTAAGAAATTTAAGTTTGCCTCCCCATAAGAGCCCAATGTTAATTTTGGACAAAATCGAAAAAAATTAATTTCACTTTTCCAACCAAAAATCGACGGAAATGTTTTCTGGGGGTTCCTATTGGATAGTCTCAACGCACACGGGGCCAAAAATTCAATTTTAAAAAATTTAGGTTTGCCTCCCCATAAGAGCCCAATGTTAAATTTGGCCAGAATCGGAAAAAATTAATTCGATTTTTTCGACCCAATATCGACGGAAATGGCTTCTGGGGGTTCCTGTTGAATAGTATCAACGCACACGGCGTCAAAAATTCAATTTTAAAAAATTGAACTTTACCTGCCCATAAGAGCCCAACGTTAAGTTTGGCCAAAATCGAAAAATAGTAGATTGTGCACCTAGGGAGTAAAGAAAGTCATTGGTACACGCGTCGAGTGTACGGTAAAGACGCGTGTAGCAATAACTTTCTTTATTCCCGTAGAGCACATACTATTTTGTTTCCCAGCGATGTGGAAAGTTCGCTCCCAATTTTTGCAAATTGTGAAGTGAAATTATCAAGATCGTACATTCAATGCAATGTCAAATTCCGAGCAATGTGCGCATGCGCCCATCGTGTACCCTATACTACAGGCATTCGTAAAACTTTTTTCAAATGACAGTAGCCATTTTTTTATCCTTGCATTATGTATTGTGATAATCGCAAAAATACCATTGTGAGTTTTTCGTAACTTTAGTACTGTCAGTAGAGCCATAGTCGTATTTGGAGTATACAAAAAAATCTAGCTAAAGAACCTGCAAACTACTGAACATGCAATACTGTAAAAATTGAAATAATGATCTGAATATTGACGATTTGAAAAAAGTGTAAAGCATTAGGAACATCAAAAAAAATCATACATTACTTGCCATGTGTTAGATCTCTCCTAGTTTCTTCAGCATTTTAGATTCCTACCTGTATATGAAATCTTACAGTTAAGAAAAACATTTGTATTTCAAATATTTGACTATCATGATTTACAAACACTTATAGGATTTTTCTTGTTTTTGTGGATTGACGTTTTCTTTATCAGTATGGTGATGAATGACGATGGTATGAATGGTGCAATTGTTAAATGTAATTTTTGGGTTTCCGCTCATTTGAGCTTCTACACGTTCAACTTGATCATGGGCGGCCGTTGATGACTTGCCATGGCTAACATTTCTTGGATTTTGGCGATTCATCGTAGAGGGTTCAGCAACAAAGTATCGGGGGGTTCTGAAGATTTGGGAGACGCTGATGGTGTTGATTTGGGCTGTGGCATGAGGCCGTTTTGATTGTCGACATCAGAATTTTGAGGAGAATTCTCGCGAATGTTGTCCTCATCTAATTCTGAGCTACTTTCTGGTGTTTCTAGAAAAACCGAGCGCTTGACAGCACTGTTCCACCACTCCTCACTTTCGTTGCCCCAGACGTCGGTTAATTCTAGGTTTGATGAAGTGGGAGACTTTGAATTTCCTGTAGTGTTGACATCTGTTGAAGGCACTTGTCGTGTGACCTTTTGTGGCAGTCTTTCCTCCTTTTTCAGTTTTTTATTTGGGATGTCAATACCCGCCCTACTAGTGCTAGGTTGAGCGAATGCAGCATTTTGAGATTCATGTACGCCAGTCAATCCTTCATTTTTCATTATCAAATGAAAAAGTCGCGAACGACTAGTGTCGTTTTGATCTATATAACGTTGAGCCACGGCGGCGGAGTTCCAGCTGCCCATTTGTTTTACGTACATTAGACTGCCTCCAGCATTTGCTACGAAAGTTGCCGATGAACGCCTCCATGAATGGCCTTTGAATTGTGTAGGATTTGACAGATTCAAGAATTGGGCAATAGTTCTTGGTCCCCTCCAATGGTATTTTTCCCAATATCCTGACGGGAGGCCTTGCCATTGTTATATTTGAAAAAAAAAATTGAGCTTTGGTACGCCGGATGGTCTGAGATCAATATATTTCGTTATGACGTCATAAAATGGCTGACCAATAACATATCGGCGAACTTTTTTCGGCATTTTTGAGTCAAAAAATTCGACGAAATATAAGCTTGGCAGGGAAGGGTTTTGCAGGGTTCATGTCGGTAACATTACTTGGCTTCCAGGAAATTACAGGAAATTCCAAAATTTAGGACACATTCAAATGCAGGTATTATATTTATCGCCAAAGATGCAACAATTTTGAAAGATTGCAATTTTTGCGCATTCAATTTACAATTTGTTTATAATTGTATTCTTTCATTGTTCCATATTTTTCAAGCTAAAAATTGCAAATTCAATTTTAAAATTTGGGGCCAAAATTGAAATTTAAAAAACTGAAGTTTGCCTCCGCATAAGACTCCGAAGTAAGACCCCAATGTTAAATTTGCCGACAATCGAAAAAAATTAATTTCACTTTTCCGACCCAAAATCGACGGAAATGTCTTCTGGGGGTTCCTATTGGATAGTATGAACACACAGGGGGCCAAAAATTCAATTTAAAAAAAATTAAGTTTGCCTCCCCTTAAGAGCCAAATGTGAAATTTGGCCAAAATCGAAAAAAATTAATTTGACTTTTTCGACCCAAAATCGACGGAAATGACTTCTGGGGGTTCCTATTGGATAGTATCAGCGCACACGGGGCCAAAAATTCAATTTTAAAAAATTTAAGTTTGACTCCCCATAAGACCCCAATGTTAAATTTGGCCGAAATCGAGGAAAATTAATTCGACTTTTTCGACCCAAAATCGACGGAAATGTCTTCTGGGCGTTCCTATTGCATAGTATCAACGCACACGGGGCCAAAAATTCGATTTTAAAAAATTTTCAGTTTACCTCCCCATAAGAGCCCAACGTTAAGTTTGGCCACAATCGAAACAAATTAATTCGATTTTTTCGACGCAATATCGACGGAAATGTCTTCTGGGGGTTCCTGTTGGCTAGTATCAACGCACGCGTCGCCAAAAATTCAATTTTAAAAAATTGAACTTTACTTCCCCATAAGAGCCCAACGTTAAATTTGGACAAAATGCAAAAAAAATAATTGGACTTTTTCGAACCAAAATCGACGGAAATGTCTTCTGGGGGTTCCTATTGGATAGCATCAGCGCGCACGAGGCCAAAAATTCAATTTTAAAAACTTTAAGTTTGCCTCCCCATAAGAGCCCAATGTTAAATTTACCCAAAATCGAAAAAAAATCATTTTACTTTTTCGACCTAAAATCGACGGAAATGTCTTCTGGGGGTTCCTATTGGATTGTATGAACGCACACGGGGCCAAAAATTCAATTTTAAAAAATTGAACTCTACCTCCACATAAGAGCCCAATGTTAAATTTACCCAAAAACGAAAAAAATTCATTTTACTTTTTCGAACTAAAATCGACGGAAATGTCTTCTGGGGGTTCCTATTGGATAGTATAAACGCACACGGGGCCGAAAATTCAATTTTAAAAAATGTAAGTTTGCCTCCCCATAAGAGCCCAATGTTAAATTTACCCAAAAACGAAAAAAATTCATTTTACTTTTTCGAACTAAAATCGACGGAAATGTCTTCTGGGGGTTCCTATTGGATAGTATAAACGCACACGGGGCCGAAAATTCAATTTTAAAAAATGTAAGTTTGCCTCCCCATAAGAGCCCAATCTTAAATTTGGCCAAAATCGAAAAAAATTAATTCGACTTTTTCGACGCAAAATCGACGGAAATGTCTTCTGGGGGTTCCTATTGGATAGTATAAACGCACACGGGGCCGAAAATTCAATTTTAAAAAATTTAAGATTGTCTCCCCATAAGAGCCCAATGTTAAATTCCGCCAAAATCGAAAAAAATTGACTTGAGTTTTTCAACCCAAAATCGACGGAAATGTGTTCTGGGGGTTCCTCTTAGATAGTATCAATGCACACGGGGTCAAAAATTCAATTTTAAAAAATTTAAGTTTGCCTCCCCATAAGAGCCCAATGTTAAATTTGGCCAAAATCGAAAAAAAATAATTTCTCTTTTTCGACCCAAAATCGACGGAAATGTCTTTTGGGGGTTCCTATTGGATAGTATAAACGCACGTGGGGCCAAAAATTCAATTTTAAAAAATCTAAGTTTGCCTCCCCATAAGAGCCCAATGTTAAATTTGGCCAAAATGGAAAAAAATTAAATCGACTTTTTCGACCCGAAATCGACGGAAATGTCTTTTGGGGGTTCCTATTGGATAGTATAAACGCACGTGGGGCCAAAAATTCAATTTTAAAAAATCTAAGTTTGCCTCCCCATAAGAGCCCAATGTTAAATTTGGCCAAAATCGAAAAAAATTGGCTTGACTTTTCGACCCAAAATCAACGGCAATGTCTCCTGGGGGTTCCTATTGGATTGTATGAACGCACACGGGGCCAAAAATTCAATTTTAAAAAATCTAAGTTTGCCTCCCCATAAGACCCCAATGTTAAATTTGGCCAAAATCGAAAAAAATTAATTCGACTTTTCGACCGAAAATCGACGGAAATGTCTTCTGGGGGTTCCTATTGGATAGTATAAATCCACACGGGGCGAAAAATTCAATTTTAAAAAATTTAAGTTTGCCTCCCCATAAGAGCCCAATGTTAAATTTGGCCAAAATCGAAAAAAAATAATTTCTCTTTTTCGACCCAAAATCGACGGAAATGTCTTTGGGGGTTCCTATTGGATAGTATAAACGCACGTGGGGCCAAAAATTCAATTTTAAAAAATCTAAGTTTGCCTCCCCATAAGAGCCCAATGATAAATTTGGCCAAAATGGAAAAAAATTAAATCGACTTTTTCGACCCGAAATCGACGGAAATGTCTTCTGGGGGTTCCTATTGGACAGTATCAACGCACACGGGGCCAAAAATTCAATTTTAAAAAATTTAAGTTTGCCTCCCCATAAGAGCCCAACGTTAAATTTGGCCAAAATCGAAAAAAATTAATTCGGCTTTTTCGACAGAAAATCGAAGGAAATGTCTTCTGGGGGTTCCTATTGGGTAGTATAAACGCACACGGGGCCAAAAATTTAATTTAAAAAAAATGAAGTTCGCCTCCCCATAAGAGCCCAATGTTAAATTTGGCCAAAATCGAAAAAAATTGACTTGACTTTTTCGACCCAAAATCGATGGAAATGTCTTCCGGGGGTTCCTATTGCATAGTAGCAACGCACACGGGGCCAAAAATTCAATTTTAAAAAATTTAAGTTTGCCTCCGCATAAGAGCCCAATGTTAAATTTGGCCAAAATCGAAAAAAATTAATTCGACTTTTTCGACCCGAAATCGACGGAAATGTCTTCTGGGGGTTCCTATTGGAGAGTATAAACCCACACGGGGCCAAAAAATCAATTTTAAAACATTTAAGTTTGCCTCCCCATAAGCGCCCAATGTTAAATTTGGGCAAAATGGAAAAAAATTAAATCGACTTTTTCGACCCGAAATCGACGGAAATGTCTTTTGGGGGTTCCTATTGGACAGTATCAATGCACACGGGGCCAAAAATTCAATTTTAAAAAATTTAAGTTTGCCTCCCCATAAGAGCCCAATGTTAAATTCGGACAAAATCGAAAAAAATTAATTTCTCTTTTTGGAGCAAAAATCGACGGAAATGTCTTTTGGGGGTTCCTATTGGATTGTATGAACGCACACGGGGCCAAAAATTCAACTTTAAAAAATTGAACTTTATCTCCCCATAAGAGCCCAATGTTAAGTTTGGCCAAGATCGAAAAAAATTGACTAGAGTTTTTCGACCCGAAATCGACGGAAATGTCTTCTGGGGGTTCCTATTGGATAGTATCAATGCCCACGAGGCCAAAAATTTAATTTTAAAAAAATGAAGTTTGCCCCCCCCCATAAGAGCCCAATGTTAAATTTAGCCAAATTCGAAAAAAAATTAATTCGACTTTTTCCACCGAACATCGACGGAAATGTCTTCTGGGGGTTCCTATTGGGTAGTATAAACGCACACGGGGCCAAAAATTTAATTTAAAAAAAATGAAGTTCGCCTCCCCATAAGAGCCCAATGTTAAATTTGGCCAAAATCGAAAAAAATTGACTTGACTTTTTCGACCCAAAATCGATGGAAATGTCTTCCGGGGGTTCCTATTGCATAGTAGCAACGCACACGGGGCCAAAAATTCAATTTTAAAAAATTTAAGTTTCCCTCCCCATAAGAGCCCAATGTTAAATTTGGCCAAAATCGAAAAAAATTAATTGGGCTTTTTCGACCTAAAATCGACGAAAATGTCTTCTCGGGGTTCCTATTGGATTGTATGAACGCACACGGGGCCGAAAATTCAATTTTAAAAAATTTAAGTTTGTCTCCCCATAAGACCCCAATGTTAAATTTGGCTAAAATCGAAAAAAAATTAATTCGACGTTTTCGACCCAAAATCGATGGAATTGTCTTCTGGGGGTTCCTATTGGATAGTATCAACGCACACGGGGCCAAAAATTCAATTTTAAAAAATTCAAGTTTGCCTCCCCATAAGAGCCCAATGTTAAATTTGGCCAAAATCGAAAAAAATTAATTCGACTTTTTTGACCCAAAATCTACGGAAATGTCTTCTGGGGGTTCCTATTGGATAGTATAAACGCACACGGCGCCAAAAATTCAATTTAAAAAAATTTAAGTTTTCCTCCCCATAAGAGCCCAATGTTAAATTTGGCCAAAATCGAAAAAGAATTAATTCGACTTTTTCGACGCAAAATCGACGGAACTGTCTTCTGGGGGTTCCTATTGGATAGTATAAACGCACACGGGGCCAAAAATTCAACTTTAACAAATTTAGGTTTGCCCCCCCCATAAGAGCCCAATGTTAAACTTACCCAAAAACGAAAAAAATTCATTTTACTTTTTCGAACTAAAATCGACGGAAATGTCTTCTGGGGGTTCCTCTTGGACAGTATAAACGCACACGGGGCCACAAATTCAATTTAAAAAAATTTAAGTTCGCCTCCCCATAAGAGCCCAATGTTAAATTTGGCCAAAATCGAAAAGAATTAATTTCACTTTTTTTTCCTAAAATCGACGGAAATGTCTTCTGGGGGTTCCTATTGGATAGTATAAACGCACACGGGGCCAAAAATTCAATTTTAAAAAATTCAAGTTTGCCTCCCCATAAGAGCCCAATGTTAACGTTGACGAAAATCGAAAAAAATTAATTGGACTTTTTCGACCTAAAATCGACGGAAATGTCTTCTGGGGGTTCCTCTTGGATAGTAAGACGGCACACGGGGCCAAAAGTTCAATTTTAAAAAATCTAAGTTTGCCTCCCCATAAGAGCCCAATGTTAAATTTGGCCAAAATCGAAAAAAATTAATTTCACTTTTCCGACCCAAAATAGACGGAAATGTCTTTTGGGGGTTCCTATTGGATAGTATAAACGCACACGGGGCCAAAAATTCAATTTTAAAGAATCTAAGTTTGCCTCCCCATAAGAGCCCAATGTTAAATTTGGCCAAAATCGAAAAAAATTGACTGGAGTTTTTCAACCCAAAATCGACGGAAATGTCTTCTGCGGGTTCCTCATAGATAGTATCAATGCACACGGGGTCAAAAATTCAATTTAAAAAAATTTAAGTTTGCCTCCCCATAAGAGCCCAACGTTAAATTTGGCCAAAATCGAAAAAAATTAATTCGGCTTTTTCGACAGAAAATCGAAGGAAATGTCTTCTGGGGGTTCCTATTGGGTAGTATAAACGCACACGGGGCCAAAAATTCAATTTAAAAAAATTTAAGTTTTCCTCCCCATAAGAGCCCAATGTTAAATTTGGCCAAAATCGAAAAAGAATTAATTCGACTTTTTCGACGCAAAATCGACGGAACTGTCTTCTGGGGGTTCCTATTGGATAGTATAAACGCACACGGGGCCAAAAATTCAACTTTAACAAATTTAGGTTTGCCCCCCCCATAAGAGCCCAATGTTAAACTTACCCAAAAACGAAAAAAATTCATTTTACTTTTTCGAACTAAAATCGACGGAAATGTCTTCTGGGGGTTCCTCTTGGACAGTATAAACGCACACGGGGCCACAAATTCAATTTAAAAAAATTTAAGTTCGCCTCCCCATAAGAGCCCAATGTTAAATTTGGCCAAAATCGAAAAGAATTAATTTCACTTTTTTTTCCTAAAATCGACGGAAATGTCTTCTGGGGGTTCCTATTGGATAGTATAAACGCACACGGGGCCAAAAATTCAATTTTAAAAAATTCAAGTTTGCCTCCCCATAAGAGCCCAATGTTAAGGTTGACGAAAATCGAAAAAAATTAATTGGAGTTTTTCGACCTAAAATCGACGGAAATGTCTTCTGGGGGTTCCTCTTGGATAGTAAGACGGCACACGGGGCCAAAAGTTCAATTTTAAAAAATCTAAGTTTGCCTCCCCATAAGAGCCCAATGTTAAATTTGGCCAAAATCGAAAAAAATTAATTTCACTTTTCCGACCCAAAATAGACGGAAATGTCTTTTGGGGGTTCCTATTGGATAGTATAAACGCACACGGGGCCAAAAATTCAATTTTAAAGAATCTAAGTTTGCCTCCCCATAAGAGCCCAATGTTAAATTTGGCCAAAATCGAAAAAAATTGACTGGAGTTTTTCAACCCAAAATCGACGGAAATGTCTTCTGCGGGTTCCTCATAGATAGTATCAATGCACACGGGGTCAAAAATTCAATTTAAAAAAATTTAAGTTTGCCTCCCCATAAGAGCCCAACGTTAAATTTGGCCAAAATCGAAAAAAATTAATTCGGCTTTTTCGACAGAAAATCGAAGGAAATGTCTTCTGGGGGTTCCTATTGGGTAGTATAAACGCACACGGGGCCAAAAATTCAATTTTAAAAAAATTAAGTTTGCCGCCCCATAACACCCCAATGTTAAATTTGGCCAAAATCGAAAAAAATTGACTTGAGTTTTTCAACCCAAAATCGACGGAAATGTGTTCTGGGGGTTCCTCTTAGATAGTATCAATGTACACGGGGTCAAAAATTCAATTTTAAAAAATTTAAGTTTGCCTCCGCATAAGAGCCCAATGTTAAATTTGGCCAAAGTCGAAAAAAATTAATTCGACTTTTTCGACCCGAAATCGACGGAAATGTCTTCTGGGGGTTCCTATTGGTGAGTATAAACCCACACGGGGCCAAAAAATCAATTTTAAAAAATTTAAGTTTGCCTCCCCATAAGCGCCCAATGTTAAATTTGGGCAAAATGGAAAAAAATTAAATCGACTTTTTCGACCCGAAATCGACGGAAATGTCTTTTGGGGGTTCCTATTGGACAGTATCAATGCACACGGGGCCAAAAATTCAATTTTAAAAAATTTAAGTTTGCCTCCCCATAAGAGCCCAATGTTAAATTCGGACAAAATCGGAAAAAATTAATTTCTCTTTTTGGAGCAAAAATCGACGGAAATGTCTTTTGGGGGTTCCTATTGGATTGTATGAACGCACACGGGGCCAAAAATTCCACTTTAAAAAATTGAACTTTATCTCCCCATAAGAGCCCAATGTTAAGTTTGGCCAAAATCGAAAAAAATTGACTAGAGTTTTTCGACCCGAAATCGACGGAAATGTCTTCTGGGGGTTCCTATTGGATAGTATCAATGCCCACGAGGCCAAAAATTTAATTTTAAAAAAATGAAGTTTGCCCCCCCCATAAGAGCCCAATGTTAAATTTAGCCAAATTCGAAAAAAAATTAATTCGACTTTTTCCACCGAACATCGACGGAAATGTCTTCTGGGGGTTCCTATTGGGTAGTATAAACGCACACGGGGCCAAAAATTTAATTTAAAAAAAATGAAGTTCGCCTCCCCATAAGAGCCCAATGTTAAATTTGGCCAAAATCGAAAAAAATTGACTTGACTTTTTCGACCCAAAATCGATGGAAATGTCTTTCGGGGGTTCCTATTGCATAGTAGCAACGCACACGGGGCCAAAAATTCAATTTTAAAAAATTTAAGTTTCCCTCCCCATAAGAGCCCAATGTTAAATTTGGCCAAAATCGAAAAAAATTAATTGGGCTTTTTCGACCTAAAATCGACGAAAATGTCTTCTCCGGGTTCCTATTGGATTGTATGAACGCACACGGGGCCAAAAATTCAATTTTAAAAAATTTAAGTTTGTCTCCCCATAAGACCCCAATGTTAAATTTGGTTAAAATCGAAAAAAATTAATTCGACGTTTTCGACCCAAAATCGACGGAAATGTCTTCCGGGGGTCCCTATTGGATAGTATCAACGCACACGGGGCCAAAAATTCAACTTTAAAAAATTGAACTTTATCTCCCCATAAGAGCCCAATGTTAAGTTTGGCCAAAATCGAAAAAAATTAATTTCACTTTTTCGACCCAAAATCGACGGAAATGTCTTCTGGGGGTTCCTATTGGATAGTATCAATGTACGGGGGGTCAAAAATGCAATTTTAAACAATTGAACTTTACCTCCCCATAAGAGCCCAATGTTAAACTTGGCCAAAATCGAAAAAAATTAATTTCACTTTTTCGACCCAAAATCGACGAAAATGTCTTCTGGGGGTTCCTATTGGATAGTATAAACCCACACGGGGCGAAAAAACCAATTTTAAAAAATCTAAGTTTGCCTCCCCATAAGAGCCGAATGTTAAATTTGGCCAAAATCGAAAAAAATTGACTTGAGTTTTTCAACCCAAAATCGACGGAAATGTCTTCAGGAGGTACCTATTGGATAGTGTCAGTGCCCACGGGGCCAAAAATTCAATTTTAAAAAATCTAAGTTTGCCTCTCCATAAGAGCCCAATGTTAAGTTTGGCCAAAATCGAAGAAAATTAATTCAACTTTTTCGACCCAAAATCGATAGAAATGTCTTCCGGGGGTTCCTATTGGATAGTATCAATGCCCACGGGGTCAAAAATGCAATTTTAAAAAATTGAACTTTACCTCCCCATAAGAGCCCAATGTTAAATTTGGCCAAAATCGAAAAAAATTAATTTCACTTTTTCGACCCAAAATCGACGAAAATGTCTTCTGGGGGTTCCTATTGGATAGTATAAACCCACACGGGGCGAAAAAATCAATTTTAAAAAACCTAAGTTTGCCTCCCCATAAGAGCCCAATGTTAAGTTTGGCCAAAATCGAAAAAAATTAATTCGACGTTTTCGACCCAAAATCGATGGAATTGTCTTCTGGGGGTTCCTATTGGATAGTATCAACGCACACGGGGCCAAAAATTCAATTTTAAAAAATTCAAGTTTGCCTCCCCATAAGAGCCCAATGTTAAATTTGGCCAAAATCGAAAAAAATTAATTCGACTTTTTTGACCCAAAATCTACGGAAATGTCTTCTGGGGGTTCCTATTGGATAGTATAAACGCACACGGCGCCAAAAATTCAATTTAAAAAAATTTAAGTTTTCCTCCCCATAAGAGCCCAATGTTAAATTTGGCCAAAATCGAAAAAGAATTAATTCGACTTTTTCGACGCAAAATCGACGGAACTGTCTTCTGGGGGTTCCTATTGGATAGTATAAACGCACACGGGGCCAAAAATTCAACTTTAACAAATTTAGGTTTGCCCCCCCCATAAGAGCCCAATGTTAAACTTACCCAAAAACGAAAAAAATTCATTTTACTTTTTCGAACTAAAATCGACGGAAATGTCTTCTGGGGGTTCCTCTTGGACAGTATAAACGCACACGGGGCCACAAATTCAATTTAAAAAAATTTAAGTTCGCCTCCCCATAAGAGCCCAATGTTAAATTTGGCCAAAATCGAAAAGAATTAATTTCACTTTTTTTTCCTAAAATCGACGGAAATGTCTTCTGGGGGTTCCTATTGGATAGTATAAACGCACACGGGGCCAAAAATTCAATTTTAAAAAATTCAAGTTTGCCTCCCCATAAGAGCCCAATGTTAACGTTGACGAAAATCGAAAAAAATTAATTGGACTTTTTCGACCTAAAATCGACGGAAATGTCTTCTGGGGGTTCCTCTTGGATAGTAAGACGGCACACGGGGCCAAAAGTTCAATTTTAAAAAATCTAAGTTTGCCTCCCCATAAGAGCCCAATGTTAAATTTGGCCAAAATCGAAAAAAATTAATTTCACTTTTCCGACCCAAAATAGACGGAAATGTCTTTTGGGGGTTCCTATTGGATAGTATAAACGCACACGGGGCCAAAAATTCAATTTTAAAGAATCTAAGTTTGCCTCCCCATAAGAGCCCAATGTTAAATTTGGCCAAAATCGAAAAAAATTGACTGGAGTTTTTCAACCCAAAATCGACGGAAATGTCTTCTGCGGGTTCCTCATAGATAGTATCAATGCACACGGGGTCAAAAATTCAATTTAAAAAAATTTAAGTTTGCCTCCCCATAAGAGCCCAACGTTAAATTTGGCCAAAATCGAAAAAAATTAATTCGGCTTTTTCGACAGAAAATCGAAGGAAATGTCTTCTGGGGGTTCCTATTGGGTAGTATAAACGCACACGGGGCCAAAAATTCAATTTAAAAAAATTTAAGTTTTCCTCCCCATAAGAGCCCAATGTTAAATTTGGCCAAAATCGAAAAAGAATTAATTCGACTTTTTCGACGCAAAATCGACGGAACTGTCTTCTGGGGGTTCCTATTGGATAGTATAAACGCACACGGGGCCAAAAATTCAACTTTAACAAATTTAGGTTTGCCCCCCCCATAAGAGCCCAATGTTAAACTTACCCAAAAACGAAAAAAATTCATTTTACTTTTTCGAACTAAAATCGACGGAAATGTCTTCTGGGGGTTCCTCTTGGACAGTATAAACGCACACGGGGCCACAAATTCAATTTAAAAAAATTTAAGTTCGCCTCCCCATAAGAGCCCAATGTTAAATTTGGCCAAAATCGAAAAGAATTAATTTCACTTTTTTTTCCTAAAATCGACGGAAATGTCTTCTGGGGGTTCCTATTGGATAGTATAAACGCACACGGGGCCAAAAATTCAATTTTAAAAAATTCAAGTTTGCCTCCCCATAAGAGCCCAATGTTAAGGTTGACGAAAATCGAAAAAAATTAATTGGAGTTTTTCGACCTAAAATCGACGGAAATGTCTTCTGGGGGTTCCTCTTGGATAGTAAGACGGCACACGGGGCCAAAAGTTCAATTTTAAAAAATCTAAGTTTGCCTCCCCATAAGAGCCCAATGTTAAATTTGGCCAAAATCGAAAAAAATTAATTTCACTTTTCCGACCCAAAATAGACGGAAATGTCTTTTGGGGGTTCCTATTGGATAGTATAAACGCACACGGGGCCAAAAATTCAATTTTAAAGAATCTAAGTTTGCCTCCCCATAAGAGCCCAATGTTAAATTTGGCCAAAATCGAAAAAAATTGACTGGAGTTTTTCAACCCAAAATCGACGGAAATGTCTTCTGCGGGTTCCTCATAGATAGTATCAATGCACACGGGGTCAAAAATTCAATTTAAAAAAATTTAAGTTTGCCTCCCCATAAGAGCCCAACGTTAAATTTGGCCAAAATCGAAAAAAATTAATTCGGCTTTTTCGACAGAAAATCGAAGGAAATGTCTTCTGGGGGTTCCTATTGGGTAGTATAAACGCACACGGGGCCAAAAATTCAATTTTAAAAAAATTAAGTTTGCCGCCCCATAACACCCCAATGTTAAATTTGGCCAAAATCGAAAAAAATTGACTTGAGTTTTTCAACCCAAAATCGACGGAAATGTGTTCTGGGGGTTCCTCTTAGATAGTATCAATGTACACGGGGTCAAAAATTCAATTTTAAAAAATTTAAGTTTGCCTCCGCATAAGAGCCCAATGTTAAATTTGGCCAAAGTCGAAAAAAATTAATTCGACTTTTTCGACCCGAAATCGACGGAAATGTCTTCTGGGGGTTCCTATTGGTGAGTATAAACCCACACGGGGCCAAAAAATCAATTTTAAAAAATTTAAGTTTGCCTCCCCATAAGCGCCCAATGTTAAATTTGGGCAAAATGGAAAAAAATTAAATCGACTTTTTCGACCCGAAATCGACGGAAATGTCTTTTGGGGGTTCCTATTGGACAGTATCAATGCACACGGGGCCAAAAATTCAATTTTAAAAAATTTAAGTTTGCCTCCCCATAAGAGCCCAATGTTAAATTCGGACAAAATCGGAAAAAATTAATTTCTCTTTTTGGAGCAAAAATCGACGGAAATGTCTTTTGGGGGTTCCTATTGGATTGTATGAACGCACACGGGGCCAAAAATTCCACTTTAAAAAATTGAACTTTATCTCCCCATAAGAGCCCAATGTTAAGTTTGGCCAAAATCGAAAAAAATTGACTAGAGTTTTTCGACCCGAAATCGACGGAAATGTCTTCTGGGGGTTCCTATTGGATAGTATCAATGCCCACGAGGCCAAAAATTTAATTTTAAAAAAATGAAGTTTGCCCCCCCCATAAGAGCCCAATGTTAAATTTAGCCAAATTCGAAAAAAAATTAATTCGACTTTTTCCACCGAACATCGACGGAAATGTCTTCTGGGGGTTCCTATTGGGTAGTATAAACGCACACGGGGCCAAAAATTTAATTTAAAAAAAATGAAGTTCGCCTCCCCATAAGAGCCCAATGTTAAATTTGGCCAAAATCGAAAAAAATTGACTTGACTTTTTCGACCCAAAATCGATGGAAATGTCTTTCGGGGGTTCCTATTGCATAGTAGCAACGCACACGGGGCCAAAAATTCAATTTTAAAAAATTTAAGTTTCCCTCCCCATAAGAGCCCAATGTTAAATTTGGCCAAAATCGAAAAAAATTAATTGGGCTTTTTCGACCTAAAATCGACGAAAATGTCTTCTCCGGGTTCCTATTGGATTGTATGAACGCACACGGGGCCAAAAATTCAATTTTAAAAAATTTAAGTTTGTCTCCCCATAAGACCCCAATGTTAAATTTGGTTAAAATCGAAAAAAATTAATTCGACGTTTTCGACCCAAAATCGACGGAAATGTCTTCCGGGGGTCCCTATTGGATAGTATCAACGCACACGGGGCCAAAAATTCAACTTTAAAAAATTGAACTTTATCTCCCCATAAGAGCCCAATGTTAAGTTTGGCCAAAATCGAAAAAAATTAATTTCACTTTTCGACCCAAAATCGACGGAAATGTCTTCTGGGGGTTCCTATTGGATAGTATCAATGTACGGGGGGTCAAAAATGCAATTTTAAACAATTGAACTTTACCTCCCCATAAGAGCCCAATGTTAAACTTGGCCAAAATCGAAAAAAATTAATTTCACTTTTTCGACCCAAAATCGACGAAAATGTCTTCTGGGGGTTCCTATTGGATAGTATAAACCCACACGGGGCGAAAAAACCAATTTTAAAAAATCTAAGTTTGCCTCCCCATAAGAGCCGAATGTTAAATTTGGCCAAAATCGAAAAAAATTGACTTGAGTTTTTCAACCCAAAATCGACGGAAATGTCTTCAGGAGGTACCTATTGGATAGTGTCAGTGCCCACGGGGCCAAAAATTCAATTTTAAAAAATCTAAGTTTGCCTCTCCATAAGAGCCCAATGTTAAGTTTGGCCAAAATCGAAGAAAATTAATTCAACTTTTTCGACCCAAAATCGATAGAAATGTCTTCCGGGGGTTCCTATTGGATAGTATCAATGCCCACGGGGTCAAAAATGCAATTTTAAAAAATTGAACTTTACCTCCC